>CM056956.1:19448003-19473003 GCA_029856935.1 Cyclocarya paliurus | reverse complement strand
AAAATGAGAAAATATTTCATGCATGCATGCATGCATGCTAGCTGTAGTACTACATGATGATGACATGCATGCAAGACATGTGGACAAAAATTAATATAATATAATAGCAAATTATGAATGCATGCATGCGCTCTAAGTAATTAATTTATCTATCCTTGTCAACTTTTTAACTCCCAAAATCTTGTACAGTTGCCTTTTGGCAGCCTTAACACTAAATCGAAGATCATTATATATATATGCTTTAGAAATTTGACAATATCATCAACATGCATGTAATAATATTTTGTCTTTCTTTTGTTTTGTTTCGGTCCACATGCATGCAATCTTTTGTTACGTACTCTTTTTCTCTTGATCAAACCCCTTTTATGGATAGATAGAGACGGCCTCCAAATTCATGAGTAGGTAGAAAACCATGAATTTCTTTTGTGGCCGCTGCATGGGCTGCACAGATCATCATCATCATCATCATCATGGTGATTATCAAATTCAAGGAAGCAAAATGCGTACTGTACACGATGATCATCGATCATGCATGAAGCAGTATTTATCTTCGTCAATAAGGAATCTAGTTCTTTATACACAAACTTTATGAAAGACATAAAGCATATTAAGTTAATGACAAGAAAAAAAAACACTTATAAATTGACTGTTCTCCGTTATATATATTCTAAACACTTTTTTATTATAAAATCAATAAACCTAACGTATAAATTAAAGTGATGACATGATCAATTATATGCTATAAATATTTTTTTTTATGATTTTATTGTAAAGCAAAAGTTTCTGATCTTTATATATCTTCGTTACTAATTGGGACATCAACAAGGAAGCAAATTAAGAGACAGCCACGCAATTGTGAAGAATTGATTTTGCGCGTCAAGAAAAAAGAACTGCCCCTATAGGGCGCGCGCACCAGTTCATGAAGATCAGTACGCATTTATAATATATATTGTGCATGTTTGCTATAATTATCCAAACAAAGGGAAAGATATATACATCATATATACATGATGATATATCTGTACTAATTTATTATATATAGTGACAATAAATTATTAAAAATGAATGCAGGACTTGGCACTTATATATATATTATAATCAAGTAATTCTCAATCATATAATATAATTCATATATACGCCCAATTAGAAACTTAAAAAATCTTGAGAGTTGATGATCATCATGTGCAAAAACAATTAAACTTTTCAGAAGATTTAACAATGAAATATATATAGTATATCAACGTCGTACAAAAATATCAAATTATATGTCTTAACGAAGTCATGACTATGGTATCTTAAAACTCATGATATATGTTCTTAGATCACAAACGACCCAACAGCTTTAAAAGGAGGTAGGGGAAAAAACACCAACAAACAAACACAAAACCTTAGTTTGTAAAGTACTGTAACAAATGCAAAGCTATCCACAACTAGACTTCGCCACAAAGGTTTTGGAACAAGACAATAAATTAGTAATCGATGCGGCCTTCTGTTAATGGGTAATCAGTCTTGCTCGTTAGCGAGATATCTTTTAGGGATGCATGCGCACGTGTGCGCACACACACAGATATATATATATATATACACTTTAATATATAGCATAATTTGGAAGTGTGCATTTTTTTTTTCTAATCACATAATTTGAAACAGCATAGTTTGCATTCATTTATGCATTTGGAACTTATATTTCAATTTGATATAGTTAGAACATGACGACAAATTAAATCATTTGAAATAAAAAGATTTTATTAAAACCTTTAATCGCTTGGATATATATGTCTCGACCTCCAAAATCTTGGAGCAGTCCTGAATTTCTCTAATAATTGTTCAAAAAGATTCCAAGATCCCTCAGAACAATTCATTGACATTGGTGGGCCTAGACGACACTAAAGAAGACTCGTCCGACGGCCTGACGTTTCATGCAAAAAGAAAGCAGGCTTGTGCCCTAAAGACATCTGACGTAGCAGTGGTGAGGAGTGAGGACATTTCAAAATCAATCTCTATCATCAGATGCTCGTGGTTTGGAATTCCCACTGCCACGTAGTCCACTTGTGGGCCCTACTACGAAAGCACTTTCCTGAAAAATAGCCTACGGAATATATACCGTTCGATCTGGACGGTGGAAAAGCATGCACGTACACCACGTCCACCACCTGTATCATGATCTAGTCTTTCTTTGTATATATATTCACGTACAGATTCTGGATAATTGTTTAATTCACGATCACTTGGCTCTTTAAGGGGAATTCCATGATTCGTTTATCAGAAAAGTTTATATATATGATCAGATATATGTAGAGATACCTTCATATCAACCATTATCTCATAAATCAATTAATATATTTGAAGCTTTTCTAATACACTATTTTATTTAGTGACTGATTTGGTCTTTACTATTACTGATACTTTCTATAAACAAACGTTTAAAAGACAACACTCTATCTAAACAGAAACTCAACTTCATCCTTCATAGAAAAAAATGATTTAACCTCTACATACAAACGTCTTTGCATCTTTCCTTTTGTGATTTATCTCTATGATAATTCATAAAAGCATCTTGTCTTTACATTTTGTAGTGTTATATATATATATATATATATATATATATATATATATAGGTGAGTAATACTAAATATAATCATAAGTATGCATGCCTCACATGATATTCCCTTTGAAGTACTCCATTTGAAAACAAGTGGAACTCATAATTTAAAAGTAATTTTTTCTTGTGAATCGTAAATTTATCCACTTATCTTAAAAAGAGTGCACTGGACTTGCACGTTCTAGAACACTATAAATCATTTACCATAAGAAACATGAATGCATATATGATTTGGTTAATTTAAGCTTCACACACGAACGTCTGGCTTTCCATTCTAGAATTTTCAATGGAGGCAAACGTGCGGCTAATTGCTTTATTCGAGCACATCAAGTTGGCATAATATCTTTCCGTATTATCCAAGGAATTAAAGTATTAACAAAGGTCATGACGGTATATTCTTTAAAAGATTCAGGCACATGATCATCAATCATCATCATCATCATCCTTTTCAAGGGGTTTTTGTTATATATAACCCATATCAATTTCGTACGTAAGAATATCAGTATTTAAAGGGTTGAATCATGATCATCAGCATCTTGAAGGTTTTCTAGAATTTAATCAACAGAGGATTTCTTTTAATCATGATCTTAATCATTACTCTTGATGGAATATTTCAAATCTTGTCACCTTATTACCTTCTAATTGGTCAAATGCTTCCCGGCCACTAATATATCCAATTATCAAATATTTGAGCTAGTTGAAATCGAGATCAGCAATTAATATTAATTTCAGCATAATTTACAGATTAATTTCCAATGATATAAAATTAATCAGAATTTGAGGGCAGAAGATGTATATATATATGTCTTTAACAGAACTGTTAACGAAATCATGTACTTTGGAATCATGTGTAATATTTAAACTACCACGTGCATTGCTTTCCGATTTGCATGCATCGTGCAACCCTGCTGCTGCTGTATATGAATATTATCTTAAACGTGGATGATTCCACATGAATTGTTTAATGGTGAAAGGGTATAAGAATAATAGAAATTGGTGGTGTTGGAATCTAATTCCCCTAGCGCCTATCTTATCTGTTTTGACAGGGCTACCGCCGGCTTTATTTTGCTCATTTTCATGCAAAAAAGCTATTCCTTTCGTATGGAAAAGGAAGAAAAATTGCAGCCTTAACACATTCATTTGTCCCCTCTCTCTCTCTCTCACCCTCACAGGGCACGTGCTGGCACACGCAGCTAGAATAGTAAAAGTACAATGATTGAACAACGCGTACAAGAGATTGGGTGTGCTGGCTAGCTTTCTACATTCAATGTTATGAGGTAAATGAGACAGATCGTAGGACCCAAATTGCTTCCATTTTGTTGTTAGAGGTTATAATAATATTAAGCATGCATGCATGATGAATTTATCCATAGCCAGCAGCGCGCAGGGCAGGGGTCAAGTTCTGCAGATCAATCAAAGGCAATATTAATGCTAGCTACTTCTGCAGTACTACTACTGCAAAGTAATATTGGTACACGTACCGCATGCAACACCGCACGCATTAGTTATCGGCCCATGAAAATAGTTCCCATAACAAAACATTGCACATGCATCTGACATTATTATTGAATATAGATATATAGATTCTCTCTGCGTACGCATATCAGGTAGCTAGGGGTCGCTTTATATATATATATATATATATATATATATATTTACCTACAGCTGCGTACGTACGTACGTACCAAGGACGCAAAACCCAGAAAATTAAAGATAGCTTTACCCAGAGATGATGATCATTTTCGCAACAATAGATGCGCATCCAAAACATTCAATGGACCCGAGATCCGGCCAACATGCATGACGCAGCCTGATGTTTTCGTATTTGGAGATATATTAATAAGGGAATTAGAACTATTGGTATATTCGTATTTCGTTTGGCTGCATGTGCTGATGATCAGGGAGCTTTTAGAATTCCTAGAGTCGGGTAAAAGGATGGGGAGCAGGGGGACCATATATGGCTCCCAAAGAATCTTGATTCGATTTCTGCAGGCGTACATGATCAAATGATAAAAACTTCCTCTCTCTCTCTCTCTCTCTCTTCATTTTTGTGTTGGATAAGAACTTTGATTGATAATGTTTCTTGCAATGTTATGTAATTTTTAACACAAGTTTAGTAAGACATCAAATGGTTAAAACCCTTTTTAACTTTTTTTCCCCAAATCATTTTACTCGGAAGGAGTTCTTATTTTTATGGTGCAATTTTATAGTAAGACATAATTAATCATGTACATGATCTGGAACCCGTTAATTCGACACCAAGTGTGGATAGTAAGTTCATCATGTTAATCCACTTAATTAGATTCAAGTAATAATAGGAAGATATACTCAAATCTTTTTTATCATTTAGCATCTAATGATGAAAATTTATTTTTAGAACAAACGCAGGGAGTGATATTGCATGTGAACTACTAACAACAGATCAAATATTTAATTAGGAGTTTTGCTACTCAATATCCCCACACACCACACCTCACCTTTTTTTTTCTAATTTTTTTTTCTTTTTTATTTTATTTTTCTTAAACTTATTGAATTCTTCTGCTTATCATCCATATACCTCACATTTGGTAAGAGAAAAAAATAAAAAAAATAAAAAAAATGTGGTGTATGATGTGTAGGGATGATAAATAGAATTTTTCTTTAATTATTGATCTCTAGATATGCTTATACGTCATTTATAACAAAAATAAACTCACAAACTAACGTGAGTTGATGTTGTATGTTAGATGGTAAAGCTATTTTTATTGTAAAATAGATCTAACGTACCACATCAAGTCACGTCAGTTTGTGAATTTATTTTTGTGAGATCTTTTTTTGATTGTAGCATGACTTTGATCTCTTGTGATATTATGAGCACGAAAGGTACCTATATGATACTGGTGAAGGCTGTGCTACAAGTCATTCCCACTTACACAATGGGGATTTTCCTGCTGCCTCACTCCATTATACAGAAGTTGAATAAGTTACTAAGGAGTTTTTGGTGGGGTTCTAATGAAGACAAGTCTAAAATCCAGTGGGTAAAATGGAGTCATCTGGGGAAAGGAAAAGATAAAGGTGGATTAGGGTTTTAGAGAGTTTGAGTCCTTCAATAATGCTATGTTATCAAAACAATGTTGGAGAATTTTAAAAAACCCTGATTCTTTGGTAGCCAAGGTGCTTAAATACAAGTATTTCCCCTACATAGATTTTCTAGAGGCCAAATTGGGATCCATACCCTCTTTTGCATGGAGAAGTCTTATGGCAGGACATAAATTGTCAAAAGAAGGTCTAATATGGAGAGTTGGAGATGAAAAACAAATCAAGTTATGGGAGGACAGGTGGCTCAAGGATTCAAGCAGATTGGTGATTAAAAGTCAGGCTCAAAATGCTACAAGAATTGAGAGGGTGGCAGAACTTATCCATCCTACGCTCAATGTGTGGAATGAGGATGTTATCTCTAACCTGTTCTCATCAACTGATGTCACTCGAATTAAGTCCATCACTCTCAGTTTTGTTGGGAGGGAGGACATGTTGGTGTGGGCCTATACTAAGAACGGGGTACACTCAGTTAAAAGTGCTTATTTGCTGCAACAGGAGCAACTCAATCAAAGAGAAGAGGAATCTTTGAAAGGGAGGGAGATGAGTGAATCATGGAAGGCTATTTGGAAGATGTAAGTCCCTAATGTTGTTAAAATGTTCATATGAAAAGCCTACAAAAATGTCTTACCTACCTTGCTGAACCTATTTCACAAAAAAGTGACAAAAAATGATGCCTACCATTTGCAAAAAATTTTCTGAAACCGTTTCTCATGCTCTTTGGGAATGTGAATTAGCAAAAGATGTGTGGTGCCAAGTTAGTAAAAGGCTACAAAAGATGTCTATTCACAGATCCTCATTTCTAGAGCTTTGGGAGGTTTTGGTTCAGAAGCTGCAGAAGGATGAGTTATTTGAGTTTGTAATGACTGTTAGATTAATTTGGTTCAAGAGGAACTGCTTTATCCACGGTAAGGGCTTTTCTCCTCTTGACTCAATTATTATTAAGGTTACTGAGGAGATAACCTGCTTTAAGCAATGTCAAGTTCAGAAACAATTGACAAGGCTTATTGTTCGAGAGCATTGTTGAAGTTGGGTGAAACCTCTTGTGGGATTTTACAAATTGAATTGGAATGCAGCCATTGATAAAAGAGCAGGTAAAGTTGGGATACGAGCTGTCATAAGGGATCCAATGGGTTAGGTTGGTGGCACTCTTCAAGCTTACAGAGATTTATCTGCAGATTCCTTCATTGCAGAGGCTTATGCACTGATGCTAGAAGCCATTTTCTGTCGAGACATGGGAATACATGATGTTATCATGGAGGGAGATGCGCTACAAGTAATCAACATTTTGAACAAAGTAACCCCTGATTAGAGCCAAGGAAGAGTTCTGATTGCAGACACCAAAAAGATCTCCAATTCCTTGCACTCATGGTTAACTTCTCATGTCAAGAGGAAAGGAAATAAAGCTGCCCACACTTTAGCTAGAAATGCTCTGTTCCTAGAGGAGGATTTATATGTACTGGAAGATTATCCAGCTTGTATACATTTCACTATTATTTGTGAAATGTTGTAAGTCAATCATGAGCAATAAACGGTTTGGTTTTTCATTAAAAATAAATAAATAAATAAATCTAACTTTTGTCAACGGTACTTGGAAACTGCATGGGAAATCAATAGTATGCTACATACTATCATGTATGCAGTACCATGGAATATTTAGTCCTGCTTGTATTTTTTTTAAATTTATTTTTTGCACTACCGGCCACTTGAAAATGGAATTTAATCACAATAAAAATGCAGATATTTCTTATAGGTTAAAATTAAGTTAGAGATCAAAAAAATATAAACGACTTATATTTTCTGCATTAAAGACTTGCCAAGAAGTTAAATTTCATGAGCACTAATAATTGAACGTAGACCTTGAGGCTTAAGTGCATGGTTTTTTGGGGTGCTAGCAACCCTAGCTTTTACAGTAGTTTGTACAACCAAAGGTTAATTCATTAGGGTTAAAGCAGTTTTAGTTGTTGATTAAGGAACTGACACATTTGAAAACTTATTGCTCATTTGTCAGTACTTCTCTCAATTGTTCTTTGGCAACGCCTTGATACCAAGTCGATCTGTTTTTGGATACATTAAAGTGCAGTTCAGCCAGCCATTTAAAGCGGCAGGATATAAATATATAGCACATGATCATTCAGCCTAAACTTCAGTCAAAGCTTCGAGTGGCAGAGCAGAGAAATAGCTCAGATTCCTTTCTTCTCCAACTCATGTTACAGATTATTGCAAACCTCTTTAACTGGACGAGGATTTATATAAACTACAGTATATTTGTTCAAAAAATGTTTGATGTTTTCAATGGCGAATCATCCAAGTCGAATTGAGAAATGATAGACACTCGTTGGTTCAATAAACAAAATAGTTCCTTCCCCTGCTAAACGTCTGCAACTGCTGAACCTGAAGAATGAGCCTGAGTCGAACATTCTCCTCTAGAAACCCCAAACTACTTCCTTCCTCTGTTAAGCCTCTGCAGATGGTAATTAATACTTCCCAAGGACTTCCTTTTATTGTTTGTCTGCAACAAATGTAATCATAAGCTTTAGAAGCATACATTGCATAGAACAATCCTAGAAGAAGCATAATCTATATCCAGGAACCAATACGAAGTATGCGAAAGAATAAATGGTACAAACAGCGACTAACTGAAGCAGCAGAAGATACGATAAACTGGAAAATTGGATCACCTGAGAATCCATACAAGCGCTCAAAAGTTCCTTCTGCCTAACACACTTATCGCTACTGCTGTGGTTAACAGCCATGCAGTTGAGAAATGTAATCATTTCCTTCATGCAAGGCTTGTGAAGAGAGCCAAATTTCTTTGGGTTGATATGAAGCGTACCAGCTTTACGGCCCATTGCTCTATGCTCACAACTACACATGCCCAACCAAGACAATGTTAGACTTGACCACTTCATGAAAATATATAATCAAGAACAATAATGAAAAGGAGGCACTAGAAATAATTACAATCATAAAAAAAATGATAGGAATAAAGAGAAAAGAAAGAAAGAAAGTGAAACAGACCAACATTTCAAGACACTTAAATGATCACGTAACCAGATACAATCCCATATGATTGGAAAGATGACTGAAAAGTGAATCTGTTTCTAGAAGAGAAAACTAACTCCAGACATACTCCTCTAAAGCGCAATCACATAACTCTAAAAAATATATTGATTCCCAGCCAAGGCTTCACAGTTAACACCTAATAAACCAATATTCTACATATTTGATATCACATTCTTGTGACAGTTCCCTTTCTGCAATGCATTAGGATAAAATCTGCATTCCATTTGTTATTCAAAGGCTATCCGTCCAGCCACTCTCCAAGTTAATTCAATCGATCCATGCCTCCTCAAATTCTTTCACAACCTTGCAATCCCATAATAACACCTAAAGAGAGGGGGGTGGTTATGAAATGACATTATATAGGTATGCATTTGGCAAGGGCAGACAACTTATGTAGGGCATGTTTTGATGTAAGATTTTCTTGAAATTGTTTTTAAATTAAGATGAAGATTTTTAGAGATAAGATTTATGGGGTTTTATGAAAGTGGTGGGGCCTATAGTCTATAGAAATTTCTATATTTCTAAGTTATACCATCACACAATCTTTCTACACTTCAATTGTTACCAGAGAAATTTCTACAACATACAAATTTATGTACTTCTAAGATAGCTATGTTTTAACCACTTTAAAATCTTTCGATTACAAAAGCACCCAAGTGGAAGTCCAAATTAATAGGGAGTCTTATAACGCAAAGGTTTATACATATATAGGGAGTCTTATACCTTTCCTCCCCAAACACTCAAAATGTAAAGGTTTATTCATGTTACCAAACAAAATAAAGTAAACTAGAATACTAAACATCTTAAATAAACGCAAATGAGTTGTATTTAGAATGCAGTGCATAAAAATGCAAACTGAAAAAGAAAAAAAAGAACAACAGGGCCAAAGCAGACAAAAAAAAGCTCCACGTCGATTCAGTATCATCTGTTTCATGTAATTCAATGGTTCTCACGGAGTAAACAAAAGAGGAGGAAGGCTATCATCTATCCATTCCAGAAAAAGAAAGAACAATACTGCAGACTACAAATCCTCCAATTGACCAGACGCCCATCTTTCCAAGTGCATGCAATAAAGGGGAGAAAAGAAATAGAAAGAAATTTATACCAAATAATAGGCGTATCAATATGGTTTTTGTACCTTTTTTCCAGTCAGTTTTATTTATATGAAATTTTTTCATAAGACAAGTTGTCATGAGTAAAAGGCATTATCCAAGTATACTGAAAATATACATCAAATACACCTAATTAAAGAAAGTAGATAAAGAGAATCCTGAAAACTAAAACTAGAGAAACATAGATGGGCGACTATCGAAAGGTAGTGTATTGAGAAAGAAACACATGAGGTCCTCCAAAATACTTGTGCTATCTTTGAAACTTTGGTCATTTCTGTCTCTCCATATCCATCACATTAAACAGATTGGAACTATAACGTGATGACTGCCAACCTGCCCTTTCCAGCATGCTAACCTATCAACCAGCCATACCTACCAGCATCACCCGATCAAGCCCAAAAAGACTAAAAAATCTTGCCAAAAGTGCTTGCCAGCTACCTCACAATGGAGTAAGAGAAGATCCTCGGTTTCCACATCTGCTGTAGGGAACTAAAAATTATAGAAACGATTTAACTAGGAACACCCCCTCTTAAATCTGGCTCAATGCATCTTGTCTTCTCCACCTTGTCTCACTCAAAGAGTATACGAACAAGCATAAAATGAGGTAAAAGAGATCCACCTCCCGGTCCCATCCACTCTAATAAATTCCACTTCTCATTGAGGAGAACCATTTGAAAGCTGTAAATTTTCTGCCACCAATGATGCACCTTAACCCAAGCATACACTGCGTAATATTATACAGCATACATTGGTAAATGAAGCAATCTGAATCCATTGTGTCAAACATGTGGTAGTCTAGCCAGCAACTCATATTTAGCATCTTAATTTGTGAGTATAAGGTGAGGCAAATCTCTGTTTGGTTCCATGAGTATGCACGTGTAAACAATGAAAAGCATATGGGGAAGCAGAGCAACAGTTACATTGGCATGAACGTCGACACCTACTCGGACTAGCTTTTCACCCATAGCTTAAAGATTGAGCAGAAGACTAAAAGCTGGCAATATGGCTATACAAGGAATAAACTAATTGGACACAAGTATTTGAAGCAAACTTCAAGAATAACGATAATTGGGTTAAGTCTGTGATTAGTCCATTGTCAATCCTCGCATATTAACCTATAAAAAAATCCTCGCATATAAAATACCCCTTAGATCAAGAAATTGAACAACTTTTTGTCTAATTCATTTTGTAATAATCAATCCAAAACCATGTCTTATACAGTGGAATGAAAGAATAAATACTAATTTCAATCATGGCAATCCTCATCAACCATGGCTAGCACTGTTCACCCAACCCGAGCCGAAAAGGTTCACTCCTGAACAAACAGTTCCAAGCTGATTAGGTATACCCAAATTTCCAACCCAAACCCAATTCCAAAAAAGCGGGTTTTCCAATCCAACCAGATTCCGATGTTGTGTTTTACCTAATTAATCCATTATTATTCGTTGATTCTTTTGTTATTTTCCTGACAAATCCAGTCCTCCAAGTCCACGCATTTAGCAAGTTATCTGCACCTCTACACACAAAAGCCCACAACCTACGTACACAGCTTCTAACAGAAAATTAATTTGCTCATTTCCCTCATCTTCTTCCCAAATCCTCCGTCATCACAAATCCCACCATGTCTTCCACCTCCTCTAAGCGATTTCTTAACGAAGATCATGATGAGAGAACACCCTTTTTCCAATATCATCGAAAGGGGAGATTGTGCTCCTCTCTAAGCGCAAACCCATTTCAGTCAAATGAGGTTATTATTAGTCTCATCCAACAAACTTATCCAAGCCAAAAGTTCCCAAATCCAACAACCACCATATAAACCCTAACCCTAACACCTCATAAAATCAACCCACCAAATCAGATAAAGCCAAGACAAAACTCAAACAATCCAAAAAAGAACATACCAAGAGGTTGAGAGAGAGATTAGCGGAGTCTGTGGCTGGGGGGGGGGGGGGGAGGAGGCGACGCATGACAATGGCCAATGGGGGATGGAGAACTAAGAAAGTTAGGACAGCACTGCAGCAGGGAATCAGGGATGGAGAACTGAGGAACTTCCTGTGGTGATTCAAGTAGGAGACGACGCACAACAATGGCCAATGGGGGATGGAGAACTGAGAAAGTTAGGACAGCACCGCAGCAGGGAATCGGGGATGGAGAACTGAGGAACTTCCTATGGTGATTCGAGTGGGAGGCAACGCGGACACACGAAATGGGGATGGAGAAGTAGAACAGAGATTCTGACTTCTGAGAGTGACGAGAATCTGAGAATTTGAGAAAGTTAGGGGCTTACGGCAGTAGGACTCAACAGGAACTTTTGGAGGTTTAGGGACTTTAGTCCTAATTTAACGATGTTGTTCAGTATCATTCGGGTAGGCTATAAATTACGAAAAGAACTGCTAGCCATTCCAACATTCACAACTCCATAATTGATGCAGGCCTCTTCCATACAAAAAATACAGAAAATAGTGTAGTTTTCCAAGGAAAAAAACCGAGATACCTAAATCCAAGGACGCTCTTATAGTAAAAAAAATGTGAAATTTGATTTGGGCATCCATAACAATGCAGCTCGCATTTTTTTATGCAAATAAACCATATCAAACGTTTAGATTGGAAATATAGCAGGGGAACAGAGGAGAATAAAGAGTAGATAAATTACAGGATTGGCGGCTGTGATCATAGAGCTGAGAGATCCAAAGGGAGCACTAGTGCTTGCTGTGCAGATTAAAACACATATCTCTTTCCTTTTGGTCCATTAGGTTTTTGCAGCTAAAGATGGAGCTTTGCTACCCAAAGTTTTGAATTCCGTTCCGGTTGAGGTACTAAAACGGAATATTTTGGTACCGGTATGTTTCAGGATAGTCTTTATATGGATAAATTATATATATATACAATTATATATTTATATCTAAAAAACTATAGCAAGTTAGCAAAACTGCCAAGATCTCATTGTATATAATGAGCAAGCAAACTAACAGCACAACGGAAAGGCTTCAATAATATCAGAGGTTTGTATTTCCAAAACAGACCACAATAGCATGCACATCGATCTCAATACAGAGCAAAAGGGGGATCTCCAATCTATAAAGTTACGGTTAATAACTTAATACCTGTGGGTTTTGTTTGGTTAAAGCATTTCTATGATGGAAAAGGTGTCTTTCCACTATTAATGAAGTTATTCATATTTCTAAAGGATGCTGGCATAAGTTGCTAATACTTTAGAAATGACCTCTCACTAAATCATGTGATTTTCATTTTCCTACCTGTCAAACACGAGATAATTTCCTTGCACCTTATTCCCTTGTGCCAAACACAGCCTCAATGATATTTTTGTTTCATATTTACAGTAATTGGAGACCCAAATTGAGTTGACTCATAGTTTACTTTTTCCTGACATAAATAAGGTTATTCTCAGCACTTCTTCTTACTGAAACTAGTGGGCATGAAGCACGTGGCGCCAGATTTTAGTCTAAAGAAAGGAAAATATAGTTTTGCAGGTACATAGAATTTTTCCACCCAAAATGATTTCTTTTCCTCATCATCACTAACATCAACATCTTGATTAACTAAATCCACTAATTTATAGAGCCTTAAACCAAACACTTGAATTTAGCTAGAAAGATCTTGTCTTGTATATGATACAGAAATTCCGAATGTTGCAAAACAGATGCTAGAATTGGAATTGTTGTGTTAAAAACTTATTACCTACGGCGTGGAGTGGACGGTGGAGTGTGGAGACGTCAACCTGCGGTGGAGGAACACGTTGCGATGGAGTGGATCAAGCGACATGAGCAGACTGAGCTTCGACGGAGCAATAGGAGCTGCGACGGTGTGGAGGTGGCGTTAGCACTAGTCGTCAGAAAGTGGAGACAATAATCGCAGGGGGCAAAAACTTTGTATAGAAATAGGGATTTGATTTTGAGACTTGAGTTCGCAGTGGGGATGAATGGGAAAGTACAAAATGGAGGACAAATTACGAAAAGGCTATGAATTTCACATTATTTACAAAATTTCCATGTCTCTGTTTTCGGATATATCCATTCCTGCCTGAATACCGAAATCCAACTGGAATGATTGAAACACATCGAAATGACTGAGATTCTACTCAATATAAAACACCTCTTATACTGTGCTGATTATTATTCTGGCCAGATAAAATTCCGATCGAAATGAAAGGAAATCAAAACTTTGCTGTTACCTCTGCGACTTTGATCTCACACTTCTCGAAGCCACCTCTTCTTGAGTGGGCCTACCTAGTACATGTTAAATATAAGTAACAAACCCGAGATGACTTGGCTAGGCTCCCATTTCTTGAGTGCATGCGAAATGGAACCTCTGTCAAGTAGGGATGTAGCCGGTTTGGTTCGGTCCGATTTTAGACATATTTTAGAACTTAACCGGTATTTACTGATTTTGAGATTTGAATAACCGATACTGCACCGGTTACACTCCTAAACCGGTACTTCCAGTTTTACCGGTTTCGGTCTGATTCAGTCTGGTATGTTATATAGTATATATAATATACTATATTATAGTATATAATAATATATAATGATATAGTATTAGTATATTATAATATATAATGATATAGTATTAGTATATTATAATATATAATGATATAGTATTAGTATAATTATTAATACAATAGACTATAATGAAACTTAGGGGTTGGCTCAAGTGGTAAAGGCCTTGGGCTTGGGGTATGCTCCCCCAGATCCAAGGTTCAAATCCCCTTGGGTGCAAACAATCTCTAGGGGTCACATCCCCTGGTGAAAAGCTAACGATTTAACCAGTTTCGTGTAGGGGAACTTCTGAGGGTGCGGTGCACGGGACCAGGATTTACTTTGTAGGGGTGGGTCCAAAGGGTCCTGCCTTGGTGAGGTTCCCCGGCATATTAAAAAAAAAAAAAAAACTATAGTGATATAGGATTTTAAAATTTAATATTATATTAATTAGTAATTTATCATATAATACAAAATTATTTTTTATATATACTTATATATATTATATATAAAAATGATACATAATATAAAAAATATTTAAAATATTTTATACAATATAAAAAATTAAAATATATTATATGGACCGGACCGGTCTGGTCCGGTACGGTGTTAGAAAAAGAAAAATTGAAACCGGACCAATTTTGACCAGTTTTGAGAAAAATGAAACTAGTACTAGACCGGACCAAACCCACCGGTTCGGTCTGATTTACCAGTTCAATGGTTTTTTTTCCACCCCTACAGTTAAGTACCACAACCGCCAATCCAACTTCCAATCAAGCCCATCTTGGTGCCTCATAGGTGGCACCATATTATTTTTTAGGACATTATATTTACAACATACATTTGTGATCAAATCCAACTTATTGATTGATTGAAGATGTCACCAAGTTATTTTTCGAAATCCTTTTTCTTTATTTTTCAAAGTCTTTAAACAAACAGAATTGGATTAACAACCAAGTCTATTGCCCGGTCTTGTTTAGTACTCATTACTTATTCTATATAGTGAACCAACTATGTATAAAGAAGGTTTCACTTGTGTGTGTGTGTGTGTGTTTTTTTTTATACATTCACTTGTGGGTTTGGTATTCACTGGTATGTACAAATAGGACTGTTCATCCAGGTTCAGACCGGAACCGGGTTTCGGGTTTCAAACCCGGGCCGGAACCCGGATGAATCTGGGTTTTTGAAACCTGGGTTCTGGATTGTACCTTTTTATTTTTATTTTAGAAAAGCTTATTTATTATTAGTTGGACTTAATGATTTTGTCTCCATTTGGAATTTCAAATCATATTGTCAATAGAAAACAATATACATCTCTTTTATTCTTAGGCTCTTAGCAGAAAATTTCATTCTACAAAGAACTCAAGACCTTAAATGGTAAAAGTAGAACCAGCATATGAACCAGCATATAAAATTTAAAGTAATTAAATTGAAAATGGCCTGCTATATATTATATATGTTTGACTAAAATCATGATGAATAATAACATGAAAGATCATATATAAAGAGTAGCCATTGGTAAGAACTGAGTTGTGCTGCATGCAATAGGTAGCTCAGCTAGTCTAGAACCACCTTATGCCTACCAGCTTTTCTAACCTCAGTTGGAAAACCAATGAGCAATAATAAATGTAGGAGGAATTATAAATACATCAAACAACCCCAACGTAAAGATGGTCTTCAATACTGGTTGCCTAGCTAGCTACTTCAAAAACCCATCTCAAAACCCATGAATTTTAATAAATACAAGTAGGTCAAGAGGCATTTTTTTAAAACTGTATATTAATAAATAAATAATATGGAACTCATTTTTATTGTATGTCTATCTTTTCCATTCTAAATCTTAGAATTTATATGTATATACAACATTTCAGTGTTTGTTTGCTCATAATCAAGTTCTTTGATAGAACTTCGAATTTGTGTGGGCAATATGTTGTACCAAACAAAACTTAGAGGCATGCAGTTCTTGTGAGTTCCAGTTTTGCATCGATATGATTTTCAGTGGGACAGACAAGATTTAGACAAGTTAGTAATAAATATTAACTCATACAATTTTTTTTAAAAAAGGGTCTAAAGTTATGAATTTTTTTTTTATAGTTAAGGGTCTAAAGTTATGAATATCACCCCCAGGTGCCTCATGTTGACAGTAGACCTGATATTAAGTAAAATAGATTATGTGCCACAAGGGAAAGCAAAGCACATCAGGGATCCAACCAGAAACACAGAACCGCGACAGATTATAACAAAATGTCTTCAGGGGATTTTTTCTTCAAAATATCCAGCGGCTGGACAGATTATAAAAAAATGTCTTTCAGGGTTGTTTTCTCACTACAGCAGCGCAATAAAGTACAACCCATTTCAAACACAATGTTTTCTCACAACCCAAATCGAAATAATAGCACCAATACAGAGAGAGAGAGTGTGTGAAATGGAGAAAAACTAACCTTGGGTTGTATAAGTCGATGACAGAGCGACAAAGTGGAAGACGACGGCCACGAGGAACGGAGCTTTGATCGGCAGACGATGGGAGACTGAGAGTAACAAATTGAAAGATGGGGGGGGATACGGGGATTGCGTTTTCGTCGTGGGCTGGTTTTTAAAACAAAACCCGGTACCCGGCACGGGTGCACCTGAATTTTGGAGGACGAGAACCGGGCCGAATTTTTTTCGGGCCGAAATCCGGATTTCGGACTGGGTAAAAGGGTTTTTCTACACAATCTCTTACTATTCATCTATACTTCACACTCTACATTTTTTAATATTTTTTTTAAATTTTTTTTTGAATTTATTTTTTTTAAATATTTCAAAATTTTTATCTACTATTCATATAAAAATTATTTAATAAAAAAATTTAAAAAAAAATTTAAAAAAAGATGGAGTGTGGAGTGTTGAGAAGTTGAGAAGATTTATTGTAAAAAAAAGTCCCAAATGAACAGTATTATGTACAAATAAATATGTCATGTTTTGTGATAGTCAGATCTGTGTTCATAAATATAATTGCCCTTATTTTGTTTTTCCTCTATCCCTTTGATTTGAGATCTCTGCATTTAAAAAAGAGAGATCTAACATAAAATTTAATAGAGATGTAATCGGTCCAGTCAGATTCAGTCTGGAGGGTTCACAGATCAAAAATTTCAATCCATCATTTTTGCCGAACCGGATCGTTAGCTATTGGTCCCGTTGATCCATTCTATCTTATTCGGTTCATGAACACTTTTTCCTCTTTTTTTACAAAAAAATTAATGCAAAAAATTAATTAAATTAAAATTAAATAATATCATTAACATTTTGTATATAATTAATAAATATTAAATAATCTCATTAGATATATAGTCAATGATAATTTATTAGATAAAAATTACATAATTAACTTATATAACTACTATATATATAATATTTAATATATATACATTCGGTCAATCTCGATCCTATCTGGTCGGGTCAATTTTTCGTGTCCAAATTGATAGTCGTCCAGCCTTACAATTTAAGATCAGGTACAAATTATTAAAATCTGGTATTTTTTTTTATAGTTTTTAGTGCAAATTGTCAAATTTGATGGTTTATGATCTAAATTTGAAAAAAAAAAAAAAAAAACCAAGTAATTCGTATGAATCAAAACGTTCAAAGGAACGCCTAGTCCAAAAATTTATGTCGAGTATGCTATCTTCCGCGCCTTGGAGAAAATGAGCTTTTATCATCTTGAATGAGATATTTATCGGAAAGATCTAAAGGTAAACCATCATGATTATTTTACCATTTGTATCGGGAGAAAAATCATTATTTTTCAAAAAGTATGAAATTATGACTTTTTATTGATCAATTTTATTAGAATAATGCTACACGCCCCGCTGGGAGCTCCCGCTGGGGTGTAGCTTACTTTTTAATGTGTTTTTTTTTAAATAAATTTTTTAAATAATTTTAAATATTTAAAAAAAATAAAATAAATTCATAATATTATTAAAAAATATTTCTTTAATCATGAAATAAAATAAAAAAATTATAAAATATGATTTTTTATTTACTTCATGATCAAAGAAGTATTTTTTTATGATTTTTTTTTTTACTTTCTGATTAAGAAAGTATTTTTTAATGATATTCTAAATTTATTTTATTTTTTTAAAATATTTAAAATTGTTAAAAAAATCTATATAAAAAAAATTAAAAAAAAACACAAAAAATAAAGCTACACCCCAGCAGGAGCCCCCAGCGGGAGCTGTAGCACGACCCATTTTATTAAACTGTCACGGGTGCCTTGGGCAAGGTTTGAAGAGGTTATGAGCTGAGAAAAGAGGTGAATTGTAAAAGAGGAAAGGCAGTAGATGAAAATAACAGAATTAACGGAATGAGAGGAAAATAACAGAATTAATGGGATGAAGTCATTTAGTGAAATGACGCGTATTAGTCCGTTGTAGAGAATAAGTGAAACAACGTATTTTTATCATTTATTTGTAATTCATGTATTGCGTTTAGTTCCTTGTAACTTGCGTTTTGAATATTAGACTTTACACTGCTTCTTCGTCACGACTACATGTATAAAAGCAGAGGTGATCGTGGAAGTTGGATTGAAAAATTTAGTGAGTTCATTTCTGGAGGTTGAGGATCCCTTGAAGATTCTCAACAAAGTTCACCATTGAATTTTGGTCATTCATTCTGAGTTCTTTCTCTGTGTGGTTGTAGACATTCTCTTTGTAATTTTGAAGTGGGGTTGCAGTGGGGTTCTAGAAAGAACTCTACATAAACTCGAATTGATTATTCCGGTTTTTGATCTTGTGCATTTTAAATAGTTTGGAACTGGTCTTGAGCTTCGAGGTTGAAGTTCTAGGGTTAGTGGTAAGGATCCTGCAAACTCATTGCATGTTTCTCGATAGTCGATATCTTATAGATTGTGAAATAATGTTGGATACTCTTGTACGATGTTATACTCTCCCTTGTTATTTAGATATTAAAAGACTAATATTTTTTCTGCAAAAGTTTCGAGCAAATTTAATCCTAAATTGGTAAAATTCTATTCGTATTTTTTTTGAAGCAACTGTTGCTATCATTCCACCGAAGGTGCTTTGAATTATTTACTTTTTTAAAATTTAATCCCAAGTTTTAAGAAATGGAATAAAGATAGATTGACAACGTTATTTCCTTTCACTACCAAAAGCAAAAGGGTCTTTTGTACATTTTTTACTCTGCTCCCTTTGTCTATCTGGTGGTGTCGACTGGGTCTGACTTCAATACACAAACAAGAACAACCAAACTCATATGCTGATATTGTAGATTCCTCGAGGAAGAAAAATAAAGTCTGTGAACTTTGTGATGGCTTCCAGAAAACCAAAAGAAACTTTTCTATTAAAACTTTAAACAACAAAACAAAACATAGCACGATGCAAATCTAAAGGCCAAGCAAACATACGATCAGACACCACCACACAAACCGAACAGAGTAACCATTCACTCCACAGAGAGGAACCCTATAGACACTACAAGACACTCATCATTTAATCAACTTCTTCAATCTTGGGACCAGCACCGCTTCCACTGCCTGTTGGAGGACCATCCTCGTCCATGGCTCCACCCATATCACCACCGGCACCTTGGTACATCTTGGCAATGATTGGATTGCAGATGCTCTCCAGCTCTTTCATCTTGTCCTCGAACTCATCCGTCTCAGCCAGCTGGTTCCCATCAAGCCAATGGATGGCCTGATCGATTGCATCTTCTATCTTTTTCTTGTCCGCAGCTGGAAGCTTCGCAGCAATCTTCTCGTCTTTGATAGTGTTCCTCATGTTGTAAGCGTAGTTCTCCAGAGCATTCTTCGCCTCTACCTTCTTCTTATGCTCCTCGTCCTCTGCCTTATATTTCTCGGCCTCCTGCACCATCTTCTCAATCTCTTCCTTGGAAAGCCTGCCCTTGTCATTGGTGATTGTGATCTTGTTCTTCTGTCCGGTGGTTTTGTCCTCCGCAGAGACATTCAAGATACCATTGGCATCTATGTCAAAGCACACGTTGATTTGAGGGACTCCCCTGGGAGCAGGAGGAATGCCAGAGAGCTCGAACTTGCCAAGCAAGTTGTTATCACGGGTTCTGCTACGTTCACCCTCGTACACCTGGATAAGAACACCGGGCTGGTTGTCAGAGTAGGTTGAGAACACCTGCTCCTTCTTGGTGGGAATTGTGGTATTCCTTGGAATCAAAACAGTCATAACTCCTCCAGCAGTCTCCAAACCAAGGGAAAGAGGAGTGACATCCAGCAACAACAGGTCCTGCACCTTCTCATTACCCTCACCACTGAGAATCGCAGCCTGAACAGCAGCACCATAAGCAACAGCCTCATCAGGGTTGATGCTCTTGCATAACTCCTTCCCATTGAAGAAATCCTGCAACAGTTGCTGAACCTTGGGGATCCTAGTCGACCCACCAACGAGAACCACATCATGGACACTGCTCTTGTCCATCTTAGCGTCCCTCAAACACTTCTCCACCGGCTCCATACATTTTCTGAATAAGTCCATGTTTAACTCCTCAAATCTGGCTCGGGTAATTGTTGAGTAGAAGTCTATACCCTCATACAAAGAATCAATTTCAATGGTTGTTTGAGCAGTAGATGAAAGAGTCCTCTTAGCCCTCTCACAAGCAGTTCTCAACCTCCTAAGAGAACGGGGGTTTCCACTGATATCCTTCTTATGCTTCCTCTTGAATTCCTGAACGAAATGATTCACCATCCTGTTATCAAAGTCTTCACCTCCCAAGTGGGTGTCACCAGCTGTAGCTTTCACTTCAAAGATACCCTCTTCAATGGTAAGAAGAGAGACGTCAAATGTCCCACCACCCAGGTCGAAGATGAGCACATTCTTTTCACCAGAACTGCTTGCCTTCTTGTCAAGCCCGTAAGCTATAGCAGCTGCAGTTGGCTCATTGATAATACGCATCACATTGAGGCCGGAAATGACACCAGCATCCTTTGTGGCTTGACGCTGTGAGTCATTGAAGTAAGCAGGGACGGTGACAACTGCATTCTTAATGGTTGTACCAAGGTATGCCTCAGCAATCTCCTTCATCTTTGTGAGAACCATGGAGGAAATTTCTTCAGCAGAAAACTGCTTCTCTTCCCCCTTGTAATTCACCACAATCATGGGCTTATCCCCAGGACCAGCAATCAACTTGAACGGCCACAACTTTATGTCGCTTTGCACGGAGGGATCGCTGTACCGCCTGCCGATCAAACGCTTCGCATCTGGATACCCAGAAAAGGAACAAATTCATTCAGAAACATTATCAAAACGATCTTGGGTTACAATTTCATTTAAGAAAAAGTGACACTTATAATCAATGGCCCTTACTACTACGTCACAAAACAAAAGAGAAGCGGTAAGCACTAAGCAAGACGTGTTACAAATTTGAACCAAGAATAATATTTTGTTAAGCCTTAGATTGATCGAAACAGAACCAGAATTCGGACTTAAAAACTCTCGGTTTTTTAAGCTTAAGAAAAGAAATTCCCCCGACACGAAGAATAGATTAAATGCAAATTTATCTGATTTTCACATATAAGTATATATTATGAAGAACGAAATAGATCATAAACACAAGTTATAAAATTCACCATGGAAATTATTCTGAAAATATAGATTCCTGCAAAAACAGAGCACCATGAAAACTAACAATTTAGAACTAACATTTTCGCACTTCTCCCTCAACTATAATGATCCAAAATTTATTTCTGTGACTTTCTATATGGAGCGTTTATGAAAATGTAATCATGGTGAATTCATCTACAGCACCTACCCACGACTCAATTTACAAGAAAACAGAGGCACCGAACTCGTAACCCATTTCGTTTGCCAATTAGACAATTAAAGGCATCACAAATAAACACAAAGAAGAGAATCTAAGGACACTCTAATCCTAACATGAAATACTTGAAAGAATCACAGAGCAAAGAACTTACCGAAAACAGTGTTGGTTGGGTTCATGGCGACCTGGTTCTTGGCCGCATCGCCGATCAAACGCTCGGTGTCAGTGAAAGCCACATAAGACGGCGTCGTCCTGTTCCCCTGGTCATTGGCTATGATCTCTACGCGGTCATGTTGCCAAACACCCACACAAGAGTACGTAGTCCCCAAGTCGATACCAATCGCCGGACCCTCACTCTTTGCCATGGCTAAATCACCAAAAAAACTCGTAGAAAGCTAAACGAAAACAACGAGAAATTGTAATTTGAGAGAAGAAAAATCACAGAGATTCTCGAGAGAACTGACTTTGGTTTTGCTGAATTAAGGAGATTACAGGGGAGAGCTGGTTTTTAAGAAGAAAGTACGATTTCTGGAAGGTTCCCGATCTTGGATTGTGAGCCGTCGGATCAACAATTTTTTTATAAACGGCCTTAATTTCTCATTGGAGGGGTTCTCCCGCTTTTTCTACACTCCTCTTTTAACTCTCTAGGCGGTTCGAGAATTTTCTTATATTGTGTTTTCCTAATGCGACACGCCGTTGAGAGGATGAGAAATGCTACACAATAGTACATATCATCTTGATACGGGATTGAAATGAATGTGAAGAAAACTCAACAGACGAACAAAAAAATGAAAGATAGAAGTTTACTATCTAAGAAATAACATTAAAGGGATATAGAATATCACCATCCAAATATTAAAATAAAGGATACAGAACTATAAAAATTCACCACTCTAAAGATTATACCAAAGAGATCCAAAATTACAAGAATGATAATTCTTTCTTCTTACAAAATCAAAGGCTGATTCAATTCATAAATTCTAGTCTATTCTACACCTACAAACACAAATACTTATAGAAGGTTAGAACAACCCTTTAAGCATATGATTGAGAATAATCTAAAAACAAGCATGCTAAATTCGTGGGAAAGTAGTCAAGGAGACAAAGCATGCTATCAAATATCAAGTAGGAAGAAAATAGGATTTTGAAGTTTCAGGCAGCCCCAACCAATACTCTTGAAACGGTCATATCTCCATGTGCGCACCTCCAAATGGATTGAAACTTATCTGGTTGGAAATATGACGTCTTGAGCTTCAATTTAGACATAATAAAGTCTTAAAATGGATATATATGGGCCGATTATGATGGACTTAAAACTCAATCTATTGTTGCATCAGAATCACTTCCATTTGAGCTTCAACCTTGCTTACTTGACATGATATTCTGTGACTCTTGTTGGACATACACATGTTAGGCTCTCCCGATTTCTGAGGACTTGATCTCAAGTCCACGATCTCTTCATTTTCTTCACAAGGAGATAAGTCACTCACATTGAAAGTTGTAGATACTCCATAATCTCTAGGGAGTTCAAGTACCTTAAGTGGACCATCAGCTCGTGGTAAAAGTTTAGACCGACTTTTCGTGATAAAACGCTCATTTCGAAGATGAATCCATACCAAATCTCCTTCCTTGAAAGTTGCAAACTTTCTATGTTTTTTTGCTTGTGTGCGGTACTTCTCATTTTGCTTCTCAATATGGCCTCGAATATGCTCATGTAACTTCTTGATCTCATTCATTCGCTCATCGGCGTCTCTACTAAGTTGAGTAGTAGTGGGAAGTGGAGCCAAATCAAGAGGGCTAATGGGTTTAAGACCATAGACAGCTTCAAATTGGCTACAACCAATGGCTTGGCTTGTAAACCTATTATAAGCAAATTCATGTTGAGCTAGGAGGAGATCCCATTGACGGATGTTCTTCCCTACAAAGCTTCTCAAGAGATTTCCCAAACTTCGATTAACAACTGCAGTTTGACTATCTGTTTGGGGATGATAAGCAGAGCTGAATTGAAGGATAATGCCAAGCTTTTGCCAAAAAGTAAACCAAAAATGTCCGACGAACTTGAAATCACGATCAGAGGTGATCGTCTTAGGAATGCCATGAAGCTTGATAATTTTTCTGAAGTATAAGTTAGCAACATGAAATGCATCAAGAGTTTTGTTGCAAAGAACAAAATGAGCCATCTTTGAGAATCGATCAACCACCACCATAATGGAGTCTTTGTTTCTTTGAGTTCTTGGTAAACCTACAACAAAATCAAGACTAACATCCTGCCATGGAGTGTTAGGAACAGGTAATGGGATGTATAGCTTGGTGTTCTGTTTGCGACTCTTTGTGAGGTGGCAAATTCGACATTTTTTCACATGTCGCATAACATCTCACACCATTTTGGGCCAAACAAAATGTTCCTGCACAAGAGTTAAAGTTTTGTCTACCAAAATGACCAGCAAGACCTCCTTCATCAATCGCAAAGAACATTGAGGAATGTACAAGTTATTGTCTTTGAAGAGAAAATCATCTTGTAATAAGAAATGGTTTTTAGGACCTTTAGAACATTCCTTCCATGTATCGCCAAAATCTATAATGTTCCTTGACAATTTCAAAATCCAAAACCTGCACTTGCATGGTATTAAGTAAATAGTGTCTTCGACTCAGGGTATCAACAACTTGATTGAGTTTACCTAACTTGTGCTTGATAGAGAATGAATAAGCTTGCAAAAATTCACTCCACTTTGCATGTCGCTTGCTGAGTTTTTGTTGACTGTTTAAGTACTTCAAAGTTTCATGATCTGAATGAAGTATAAACTCCTTAAAGAATAGATAATGACTCCAATGTTCCAAGGCACAAACAAGAGCATAGAATTCTTTATCAT
>CM056956.1:19418003-19438003 GCA_029856935.1 Cyclocarya paliurus | reverse complement strand
TCGCGCAGGAGAGAAGGAAATAAGGAGAAAAGAAAGAAAGAAAAGAAAAAGAAGAGGAAAAGAAAAGATGAAAAGAAATGAGGTCCAATTCTCATAACTTGAGCCACAAAAATGATCTAACGAAAATAAATTTAAAACAATAAATAAAATAAAATAATTCAAACGCAGTGAAAATCTTAAATAAAATAATAATAATTTTAAAACTCATAAACAAACTAATTTAAATTAAAGATCAATTTAAATGCAAAACAGTAATTAATATTAAGAAAGCACATTAAAAAAATAATTTTTACAACTTAAAAAATATCATAAAATAATATAACAAAACCCCCAAAATTTTAAAACAAGAGAACCAAATTTTAAATTAATTAAAATAATATTTTAATTAAAATACACTAAAATACAGGTGTTACACCTTGTAATTAATTTTTTCCTTTGTTGAACCCCTTTGAGTTTTATTGGTTTTTTTTTGTTTATTGTGAACCCACGTTACAAGCTTTAAACTTGACAAAACAATGCCTTTACCCAAACCGTAAAGCTAGTGGAGCATTATTCATCATTATTATATGTATTGGTGTGCAAGAAATAAGTGTGGAGGTGTCTGGATTTGTAGTATGGTTATGACTGGTGAAATGGAACATGTTCTGATTCTGAATTCGGGAGTTTCATTGTTGATGTAATTTTGGTAGAAAAAAAAAAAGAAAAGAAAAGAAGAAAGGAAGTGATGGAGGAAATTGCTTTTGATATTACAAACTATCCATATTCATAATTTCTCCTAAAATTCCAATAAAGGGATCTATTTATACGTGATATATACAAGGTGGAAGCTGTTGTGAAGGATTGTTCCATGTCCTTTTGAACGATCTCTTTTTCAATGTGTGAGTTTTACATGGTTTAAATGCTTTAAAGCCAAATTGAATAAACTATTGAATGGAGTGATTGGTTTTACATGTCTTATATATTCGAGCTTGAGTTGATTCATTTTTGCTTTACTAGTTTTGATGGCTTTGAGCTACACTTCCAAATATTTCCCACCTTGTTACAACCCTTGAAAAGTTCTTATGATTCGTATTATGCATGTGATCCCAATGGTGGAGAATGAGAAGATATGCAAGTCTATGATAGATCATTTCCATTGGAATGAATTTGAGCAAAACACATACCCTTCAAACACGAAAGTCGAGTGTTTATTTCTGTGAGGGTTTACGTATTTATTTTACTACATCTTCGAGTGAAAATGCTTACTAAGTAATTGTAAGTTGTTTAAGAATGTTCATGATATGTTATAAGTTTTGAAGAGCTTGGTTATTTTTTATTGATGGTGTAGCACCCTTGGTGTTTTTGGAAAAGTGAATTTGAGTTTTGCCCGAGTACAAGCAAAAGTTAAGTGTGAGGCAATTTGATAAGAATGCAAAGTGTCATATTTTTTCCCTTTAATGTTTAGTATTTTATACTTATTTGGTGCCTAAATGTACTCATTATTCTTATATTTTTATTTAGGATGCAAAAGGAGTCATTAACTGCAAAATGAATCTAATTGGGCAATTTTGGACAGTTTCGACATCATTTCGTGATCTGGGAATAACTCTCTCATCCGAGATCCAATTGAGATGATTGAAAATGATATGGAACACCAAGAAAAGTCTCTACAACCTTCATGTTTTGAGTTTTAAGAGATACTGACTGCATAAAGGTCGAAATCGGGCTTGAAGTTGACACACCTGCACTGCTGACGTTCCGGAACATTCCTTATCGTGCAATTCAAATACGCGATTTAACTGTGGATGTTTTAAGATCTGGTGCACGAAAGTTACAGTTGAAAACACCACTTTCCTAGTTATATTAGGACTCTATTTTATTTTTAATATTTTCCTTAATTAGTCAGATTTGGATATTGTTATTTGAGGATAATACTAAGAATATTTTTAGGAGATTTGAGAGGTTTCAGAAAAACTGAATTGAACGTGTTAAGAGGGGGGAGAAATCAGGAGACTAAGAGACGCCTCTCCCTGCCCTCTTCTCCAACTTCTTCTTTGAGTTTTCATCATGGCCCTACGCGGCTAGATTTTCATAATTGGTTAAAGGAAACAAAAGCCTCGGAATCAATAAAACTGTGAGATCTAATTTGTTTTTAGTGTTCAATTTATGCTTTGAGTATCGGATGTTCTTCTGTGCCTATTTTTATGATTGTCTCGTTTAATTACTAGGAGGCCTACTAGTTTATTATTTGTTGCAATCTACTGCTAGATTAAATATTAAATCCGTAATTGTTTGATCCCTCTAATTTGTGAAGCAACTAAGATTTAATAATTTGCTGTGTCAGAAATGATTAGATCTTAGGAAGAATGCTTGACGAAATTTAAGCAACCACTTGTGCTTTTTTGTTTAGCTTCATCGATCTCTCTAATTCTTAAGGCTACTACTAGATTAAACCTTCAGCGCTTGTTTTGGGTTGTTTAGTAGTTAAGGTTAATTAGATCACTTATTTTCTAATTAACTGCGACTAAGGAGAGATAGGAAAATAATTCCAACGGTGAATATTCAAAGTATAATTAATATATACTTGCATCGATGATCAGTTGTAAAATTTCGATGGTGTATGTTGACTTAGACCAAGGTTTGTTCTTTTGATTAATTTTGATACTTTAATTTGAATTGCTCCTTAGTTGTTCTTAAAATTTTTTTCGTTATACTTAAACCCCCCATCCTTGTTCACGTAGCATAAAATTAGGCTAAATACTCTTCGTAGGAACGATCCTTACTTCCAGCACTACATGTATTTTTAGGAGTATAGGTTTTATTTTTGATTGCTTGCAACAGCACACCAGACCACGACTAGCCATAATAACAAGAACTATGGAAATCAAGGTATTAGAAATCACCTTTAAGAAATCAAAGCTTTGATACCAATTTGATACCGGATTGACATGGAGGTGAAGGAAATTCAACAAACAAACAAAGAAATGAAAGATAGGAGTTCACCACCCAAGAAATAGCACCAAAGGGATATAGAATATCACCACCTAAATGATTAAAATAAGGGATACAGAACTATAGGAATTCACCACTCTAAGGATTATATCAAAAAGATACAGAATTACAAGAAGGAGAATTCTCTCTTCTCACAAAGCCAAATGCTGATTCAATTCATAAACTCTAGTCTACTCTACACTTACAAACACAAATACTTATAAGAGCTTATAACAACCCTTTAAGCATAGGATTGGGAATAATCTAAAGACAAACATGCTAAATTCATGGGAAAGAAGTCAAGGGGACAAAGAATGCTATCAAATGTTAAGTAGGAAGAAAATTGGATCCTGAAATTTCGGGTAGCCCCAACCACTCCTTTTAAAACAATCTTATCTCCATGTGCGCACCTCCAAATGGACTGAAACTTGTCTGGTTGGAAATATGACATCTTGAGTTTCAATTTAGACATAAGAAAGTCTTAAAATGGATATATATTGGGCCGGTTATGATGGACTTAAAACCCAATCGGTTGTTGCATCAGGATCACTTCCATTTGGGATTTAACCTTGCTTGCTTGACATGATGTTATGTAACTCTTGTTGGCACATCCCCACACTTCATACTAACATGTTAATTTTTATTTTTATCCTTCTATTTAAACATATATATTTACACATCAATATATGTGTTTAAATAGAAAGGTAAAATGATAAATTACATGTTGATGTGTGGTTTAAGGGATAAAATATAACAGGCCTATGGTATTTCCTAAGCCCAACCCAAATGGGGGAACTCATTAAGAGAGAAGAAAGAGAGATGGAAGGAGGAGACAAAAGGCTGAGAAGGGTGTTAGGAGGAAAAGAGGGGAAGTGAACAAATATGAGGGGTGATGTGACATAAAGCAAAAGAAATTGACACAAAGCAAAGGGGCAGAAGATAAAAAGCAAGGGCACATATGACTTCGGGGGCTTTTGGCTAGACTTCTTTGAGACTTCACCTTCTTCAACCTCACCATAGAGACTCCAGCAAGAGGAGGAAAACCAGAGGATATAACTTGGATCTCCATTGTACAGTAAGGACAAGAAACCATGAGAGATTGTAAATAAGTATATTATAGTGGATTCTCCCCTCCCAAACCCCCGCAGACATAGGCCCAGTGCTGAACCACGTAAATCTATGTGTTCCATTATCTTTACTTTACCTGTATTTATTTGTTATTCACCACCATGGATGCACGCATGGATACCATACAACTGCACTGAACCACTGTCGGGGGCCCACACAACATTGATAGAGACCCGAACAGCCTCAGCGGGATCGAAAATGGATCTTTCTCCCCTTCAGGACTGTTGCACTATTTTTAGACGTTAACAGTTGGTATCGTCTATGGGATCAAGATTATTTTTACCAAAAGCGAAAGAAGGACGATTTTTTGGCACGCTATATAATCTCTAAAGAAGCAGATGAAACTCTTACAGATAAGTATTTTCAGTCTTTCTACTTTTATTTTTATGAAAAATACTATTGCAATGAATGGGCAAGTAAATTTTCCCTTGCCTAGTTAGTTAAGCGCATTGCAATTCAATTATTTTACACACCTAGTGTGCAAGGCCGGGAGTCCAAACTCCTCGGCCACTTGAGCTGTAAGCACTCCGCACATTTTAAGTGTACTGTGCATTTAAATGCATAGTAAATAAATATGTACACAAACACAGTGGGTAGGTACTGTGCACTTAAGTGCACAGTGCATAACGGGTGCACGTCGTCGTGCACCCGAGATCCTCACGACAGCTTGCCCCGAGGTCCAATGATCTGCTGGCGGCCACCTATTGGCCGCCATCGATTTCTGTTTGACATATGATGGCCCCCACCCTTAAGGCCGTACTCAGTGTTTGGGTCGTGCAAGCAAAAGTTCCCTAGCACCGGCGATCACCATACAAACCGCCGGTGCCATTTGTCTCCTCGAAGATGGTCCACGACTGCCTCCCCACATCAGGGACCTCACCGCATGGCCATGTGCATAAGATTGCATGTGGCCGGTATCTTCTCGGCCCAATCACACTGTGGTGCAGAAGAGGTGTCGACGGCCACCATGTCAACCACCAACATGTTCTGTCCCTGCCTGAATGCCACTGGCACACCTCGACGCATGGTGGGCACCAGTGGCCTTTGGCCATGTACACTATGCACGCAGCAAGCTCAAGGCAAACCACCATGAGCCTTTTGATCCCACCAACGGTCACCACTTGGATCGCCGACATCCTCTGCTGTCTAAGGGGTGGTCCCCGACCACCACGACTGACCTCGGTGGTCCCTCAGCTATGTTCCTAGTGCATGAAATGTGCACTAGACTCCTTGGCCAGCTCACGGCCTAGGTCTCCCCTCACCCACCGGAAGAACTCCACTCCTCGACCATGTTCCATGGTCGAGGTCTCCTTTCGCTCCATAACTTCCATGGCCATGGTCTCCATGGCCAGCCACTCCAAAACCAATACACTCGTCTACCAGCACACTCATCGACATGCACATCTCAGATAACCGCCTCCTTGCCACACAAGTGGGCAACCTTCTCAGCAACCTACATCCCAATCACCTTGCATGTCACATACACATGCACTGGCCACCTTGCATGTCGCATGCACACCTTACACAACCATTGTCTCGACCAGGGGCAAGTAGGAAACCTACATTGGACACCAGCCGCCGTGCTCGGCCAACCTGGCAAAGTATCTCCACTGCTCGGCCACATGCATGGTGGGCATGTTGCCTGCCACCTCACTCAACGGGCAATGTCTTGAGAGATTAATAACCATTGTTTTTGTGTGTGTTGCGCATGTGTAATATGCGCCATGCATGGTACACGTGATGGAGAACAAGAAGCCACTTAGTGTTCCACTCGCACACAATACACGGCCCGAGGAGAAGATTCTAGGAGATGGTTAAGTCCATGTTGCTTCAAAGATACTTAAGGACGGAAGAATTCCCCAGCAGTAAACTGATTCATTTGAAAAAAGAAAATAGAAATAGAGAGAGAAGAAGAAGAGGAGCAAGAAAGAGAAGAAATAACAACCAGTAGAGGGCAATTTCGATCAAGCAACAACTGACTACAATGGCTAAAACATCCCGACTTGTCTCCCTTAAAACTTAAGTGGATTTTTTTTACTAACATGATTGATTCCTGTAGTGCGAAACATTGGCTAAACTCCCTGCCACACTCAGACACCGTTCAGACGCCTCAGTATTTATCCATCAACATAATCTCTACCAACATAATCTCCACCAACGTAATCTCCATCAACGCAATCTCCATCAATGTAATCTCCATCAACGAAATATTCATAAACGACTGCTTACCTTCTCGTGGGATCCAAAAGGGCGGGTTACACTTTAAGGTTGCTTTATCCCTCCCGCGTGGAGAGTGGTATCAGCACCAGACTAACCCGACACTTACCTTCTTTGTGGCATCAATAGGAAAGGGCAGGTCCAGTCTCAAACTACCAGGTAACTTACCTCCCCCCGTGAGGGGCCATAGGCAGATCTAGCCCTTCTAGCGGTCCGACCTCCCTAATGGAGGAAAGCAGGTCTAGCCTCTCTGCTGCCCAGCAACTTACCCTAACCCCTGTATGACAAAGAGTGGGTTCAGCTCCAGCTTGAGCAAACACTTACCTTCCTTGTGATATCAACGGGCGTGAACGAGTCCAGTCTCAAACTGCCTGGTACTTACCTCCTTATGAGAGTCAACAGGCAGGCCCAGCCCCCAGGGTGGCCCAACCTCCCTCACGAAGAAGAGCAAGTCCAGCCCTTCTACTACCTAATAACTTACACCGACCATTTCACGGCAAAGAGCAACTGGCTTCTCAGCTGCCCAACAGTTACTTCCCTGCGAGGTCTCAAAGGAATGAGTTACACCCGAAGGTTGCTTTATCCCTCTCGCAGTGGAGAGCGGGCCTAGCCTTCGGCTGCCAGACACTTACCTTCCTAGTGAGCGTCAACAGATAGGAACAGATCCAATCTCAGACTGTCCGATAACTTACCTCCTCGCAGGACACAAAGGGACGAGTCATGCCTTAATGCTGCTTTATCCCTCCCACGATGGGAGTCGGTCCTGCCTCTTGGCTGCCCAACAACTTACCTCGAACTCTGTGACTCACTAAGAAATGAGCAGTACAAAGGCTCTCCCAAATGCAGGAGGTGTCGTGTAATAATTAAGAATAAAATTTCTAGATCGTCTCCTCAGGGAAAGTTGTTTAAAATCAAACTCGTGTGAAATGATGAAAAGAATTACGAAGAGAAAATAAAAGTGGTGATATGTGCAATGAATGGAAGAGTACAACAGAAATGACAAGGGCATTGGTCATGGACCAGATTCATATTCTTGAAATTTTGAGTGTAGCGAGGAAAAGTAAAAGACTGAGATGCAAAATAGTGAATTAATAACTAAACTAAAATTGCTAAGATTAATTAACCAAAATTAATACATGTCTAATGAAAGTTTAAAAGAGCAAGAAAAGTAAATAACATCAAATTAAATAAGCAAAAATTAAAATGAAAGTCTAAAAGAGCAAGAAAATTAAATAACATCAATTTAACAAGCAGGAATTAACATGAAAGCTTAAAGATCTCAATAATATATTATAAATTTTAAATCAAAATTAAATAAAAAGTAGGAAATGTAAAGAGTCAACTAAATGGCTGGAACTGGATGCGAAACAGTAGAGGATGGCTGGGAAGTAGCGGCAATTTGGGCCCCTTAAGGAGCTTTTCAAGCTGCACCATGCTGCTCTTCCTTTCCACAAACTTAAAAGAAAAGAAAAACTCCAACTCCCACTTAAACTTAAAAAAAAATACTCCTTTTCAACTGTGTCCTCCCCTTTTAAATTGAAAAGCTTTTTGTGGTGTAGTTCCCACCGAAAAGAAAGCTTTTTGCATTTTTGCCAATTCGGTGCAGAGTTGAAGTGTCCACCTGCATGCATTTTTTTTTCTTTCTCCGCATTTTGCCCGGCGTGAGTATCGTTCTCTTTTCATGTGACTTCCTCATGTTCCTTCCATATGTCTCTTCACCGAAAACTTGACTACTTCTTCTTCTTCTTCTTCTTCTTCTTTTGTGACCTCAATTCGCCCAAAAGCTCTCCTAAGTACAAGAGGGTATCACGTAATAATTAGAAATAAAATTTCTAAATTCTCTCTTCAGGAAAAGTTGCTTGAAATCAAACTCGCGTGAAATTGTATAGATATTTACAAAGAGAAAATAAAAGTGGTGATATGTACAATTAATGGAAGAGTGCAACGAAAATGAAAAGTGCACTAGTCGTGAACCAGATTCATATTGTTGGATTTGAGTGCAGCGAGGAAAAGTAAAAGATTGAGATGCAAGACAGTAAACTAAATTTGCTTAAATTAATTTACCAAAATTTAAAGGAGCAAGAAAAGTAAATGACATCAAATTAAACAAGCATGAATTAAAATGAAAGCTTAAAGGAGCAATAAAAGTAAATAACATCAATTTAAACAAGCAGAAATTAAAATGAAAGCTTAGAGGATTGCAATAATACATCGTAAATTTCAAACTAAAATAAAATAAAAAGGAACTACAGATAGAGGCTACAGGCGAAGAAGGAAAGCTGGCAGCAAGAGTTGGGCCATGGGCTTTGCAATTGAGTTACCGTGCTCCCTCTCCCCACCTAAGTTCTCTCCAAAAACTATAAGAAAATAAGATTGAGCAAAAAACTAAGGATGCGTTTAGATGTTGAAGTGAATTAAGTTGAGATGATAAAATATTATTAAAATATTATTTTTTAATATTATTATTATTTTAAGATTTGAAAAAATTGAATTATTTATTATATTTTGTATTGGAATTTGAAAAATTTGTAATGATGAGTTGAGATGAGTTGAGTTTGGTTTGATAACCAAACGAAGCCTTAATTATACACTCCTACTCCTACCCTACTGTCCTTGTCTTCTTCCGTCTCAGCCCTTTATACAGGGCTCCAAACATTTTTTTCCCCACTTTGAAAACAGTTTGTCTCCACCGAAAGCAAAAAATTCGGTCTCGCAACTTTTGCCTTTTTTCTGCTGCATGTTGCACATATGGGAAATGCTAGAATCCTATTGTGGCATCCCATTTTCTCTTTCCTTTTTTTATTTTTATGTTGACTGAAACTCATTTCCTCCCCCAGCTTGGCATTCTCTTTCTCCCCAGTCCCATCGAGTTCGTCATTCCCAGCCTCATCGAGTTCGTCTCCCCTCCCCTCTATCTCCAACCCATTTCCGGCCACCCTCCATCTACGACCCATATCCCTTGCGAGTTTGTCCATTCCCAGTACAACAAAAACCCTGTTCCCATTTCACCCATGGTTGCAAGAGCCGTTTCACTTTTCCTTCTTTTAAAAAATGCTTGGAATCCAACATTGCCCACTTCTCGCCTTTCTTCACCTTGTGTTGCCATAGAAACCCAAGTCTGTGTCACAAAAGAAAGACTTGCAATTGACATGACCATCACACACCCACTAGTTTCTAAAGCGAGAGCTGTGGAGGATTTGAACTCAAGTGAAAGAGACAGAAGATTCAAACGCTTGAAAAAAGTGGGGTTCTTACGACACCACATCAACATTAAAAATTGAGTTTGACTTCTATGTTATCTCAAGCATAATCCTAAATTTGTTGCTGCTGAGTTCATCGACTTATGCATGAACTAAGAGGACCATAACAAACAAAAGTATCTTACTATCATTCTACAAAAACTCTAACATGGGGTTGATTACATGATGGATTCGAGCTAAAAGAACTCTGAAAATCCCAATGGCTACAACTTTCTTGTCTCCTGAAGCAAAATTGAAATGAAAGATCAAGAAAATGAAAATAACTTAAGCATTCTGCATTTTTCTCTCCCCCAACAAATTTAAAATAGGATAATAAATGAAGGTGAACTATTGTACTAAATGACATGGCAATATTGTCTACCTGTGTCCAAGAAAGTAAAAACTATTAAGGTCAGTAAAACATCAAATCTAAGTCCAGGTCCTAAATTCAGTAGGACAATGAGATGTTGAAATATTCGAGAGTTTACAACATGGTTCCAGGAGTTATTACTCAAAACATACCTATGGAAAAAAATCAAGGGAGATGCTTGGAGATGGAGGGTGGCTGGAATGGAGGAACTTGCAGGGGAGATGGAGGGTGGTCGGAAATCAATTTACCTTGTGTTGGGAATGGACGAACTCGCAAGGGACATGGGTCGGGGATGGAGGTGGTTGGAAATGAGATCGGAGATGGAAGGGAGGGGAGACAAACTCGATGGGGCTAGAGATGGACGAACTCACAGGGACTGAGAATGACGAATTCGATGGGGCTGGGCAGAGAGAATGCCAAGCTCGAGGGGGAGGGGGGAAATGAGCAACATGGGAAAAAACAAATTAAAAGAAGCCAACGTGGAGAACCCACGTCAAACGGAATCCACAGCGAAATCCCTAATATTTTCCTTCACGTATGGGTTGCGTGCCTTCTTTATTTTTATTCTCACCCAACATATGTATTTTGCGATTCTTTTTAGAGCACTCTTGATGGATGTTGTAAAATACAGTTTATCTTTAAAATATAAAGAAATTTATGCAAAAGTGACATCTAATGGATCTTTTATATCATCTTTATTTTAGATTTTGCTACAGTAATTTCGCTACATTTAGAGGACTGTATTCATGGCTGTAAATTTTTTAAATTAATTTCTCTCTCTTCGATGGTTGATTTTCTCCATTTCTTCCATATTTCCTATTTTCATTTCAAGCCCCTTTCTTTCTCTCTTGTTCCCACGCTTTCCTATGTGTTGGCTGGGGTGACTCCAATATTTCGTCTATATATATAAAAGTAAGCTGCATATAAATATTAAAAAAAAAAAAGAGCTGCATGACTCAGATTAAAAAAAAAAACAAAAAGCTGCATACAACTCAAATCGGTTTGTATATCCTTGTAGACGTGCAACAATCCCATTGTATATACATTGAGAATATTTTTATTATATAATTTTTTTAAAATTAATTTATATTTTGGTTTAGTTTATAAATTTGGATTAATTTAAAATAAGACATAATTATATGACATTGTATATGAGAAGGTATTGCAAATATTAAAAGATATGAAGATATTATTGGTAATTAGAGAACATATTTGAAATGAATAAAAAATATTAAAAAATATAATATTTAAATGATATAAAGAAAAATTAGATAAATTGATGATGACAAATTATAAAAATCAATATGTAAAATAAATAAATAAATAAATAGATTTTGATGATATATTTTAAAGAATAGGATGAAGAATCTATTAAAAATGCTCTTAGGCCTTAGCTGAGAAGTGCTCCGAAAGTGGCGTCCATTCTTTTTATTTTCTTCGCCCAAACCAAACCTTCGCACCTCCTTAACTTGTCCAAAATGAAAAGCCACTGGGTCTCTTCCGTCAAAACCGAAGAACAAGGCACATTACGGAAAGACAAAAAACTTTAAAAGACGCCTGCTGCGTGTAAGCCCATGCTGCGTGATTTCTTTGTCTGCCTGCCAAAATCAACATGTTTGTTTTTTTTTTTTGCTCCTTTTTTTTTTAAAGCAAATTAATTTCATTAGACAGGAAAGGTGATACATGAGGAGTGGGCGGGATTCTCCGATAAACACCCCAAAGCAATAGAAAATATTGCAAAGTGATAATACATGAAAAAGGGGGTGAGGTTTATTTGGGACCAATTTCTTGGTCCATATCCCTGTCCTACAATAGGACGGCGTTTTATAGAAAGACGGAAATGTGTTTGTAAAAAAGTGAATAATAGAACTACCGTTGGTGACAATAATTCTTCCACTAAAAGCGGTGTGGGTGCGGGTGCACTATCACATATTGTCTGGAGTTGATTTTTGAAGAAGTCCATGATTCTTCTTACAAGATCACTGGTTAGAAAAAATGGTAATATAGAGTAGCAGCCGGAATCCAAGTTGAGTTGTAGGCAACAGACCAACATAAGTGGTGGCGGTGCGTGTAGGACACTTGCCACCTGAGGAGATGAACAGACAAGCAAATCTAAAGGACCTAAGACCTCTGAAGCCGGTGGGGCTGTGCATGGCTGCCAAAGCCACTTTGGTACGCGGCTGTGACTGAAAAAACTGCACGACTGTGGCCACGTGTGCATCAAACGCCCCAAGCAGAAGCATAATTTTCTTCTGCAAGCTGGAAGATCGGCAACCAGAGAGGCTGAACAGCGTCGTGTGTTGGTTGAAGGTTGCCAAAAGGCAGTAGATCAGGGAGGATCAATACTAAGGACAGAACACTAGAGAAAAAGTTAAGAAAAAAATAAACAAAAAACCATATACATTGAAAAGCCATTGTGGTTGGAGGAGGGGATTTGGAGCCTTAGCTCCCAATCAGTGAAGATGAAAGGTTTGTGAGCTTCAGAGAGAAAGAAAAGTAGGAGGGAGAAACGAGAGTTAGGAAAAAAATCAACGTCAACATGTTTATTATTGTTTTTGCATCTTCAAGTCCCAAAAACATGCTACCTTGTTTCGTCAAAACCAAAGATGGGTCCCGCGCTGCAATGGAAGAGTAAAAAAAGCAGACATCTCAAAGATTATACCCAACTATTGGCCACCGAACGAAAAGGAAGAAGTAAAACAAAGATGTTTTTCTTGTGTGGCCCTCTTGCGGATTTGTCCTATCTCAGAAATAGAAAACAGAAAAAAAAATAAAAAATAAGAATAAAAATATATTATGCATGTAAATAAATATTATTCAATTAAATCACAACTTATAAACTATGGTATTAATCAATTTAAATCACAACTCAAATTTATGTCTCTTAACTATTTTTTCGTATAAAACTAATAATAATGTCATGAAATAATTAAAATATATTGGTTCTATATGTATAAAATATGCAATAATTCACCTCAATCACTCCGCCATGGCGAAGAGCGAGATCAGCACCAGCCTACCCGACGCTTACCTTCCGTGTGATGTTAACAGGCGGGATCGGGTCTAGTCTCAAACTGCCCGACAAGTTACCTCCTCGCAGAACACAAAGGGATGAGTCATGCCTTAAGGCTACTCTATTCCTCCCACGATGGAGAGCGGGTCCAGCCTCTCGGCTCCCTAATAACTTATCTAGATCCCATCACGGTGAAGAGCATACCAGCTCCTTAGTTGTCCGGCAACTTACCTCCCCGAGGGGAATAAAGTGGTGGGCTTGGTTTAAGGCATCCTGACCTCTCCTTTGGTGGAGAGTGGGTTCAATCTTTCGACTGCTCGACTTTACTCCTGGGACTTCATCTCCTACAACGGAACGCCAAAGGAGTAATGCCTCAGGCCTTTGCCACATCCCAACAAGACAGCTCAGGTTTGTGAATTCAACACTCGTGTTGTTTACACTAACCGGTTTGACTTTTATAGCACAATCGAACATCTCTTACTTACCTTCTCATTGAGGGTCAATAGGTCGGTCTAGCTTTAAGGTGGCCTGGCTTACCTCACGGCAAAGTGTGGATCCAGTCTTGAAAGCTGCCTGACATTACTCTTGAGACAACATCTTCTCCAGCAAACACATAGTGTTTACACTCGAGCCATGACCACCTATCATGGTTTTTTACAACGGGTCAACAAACGAGAAGGGCCAGGGGCTGCCCAACAGGCTGGTTGGTCACTCAACTGCTTGACCTTCACAGCTTATGCGATAGAGAACATCTCCCGCCATAGCCGAGTTGGCGCCTAACAGGCAGGCAGGTTACTCGATTGCCCGACCTGCGCACCGTACGCGATAGAGAACATCTCCCGCCATAGCTAAGCTGGCGCTTAATAGGCGGGCAGGTTACTCAACTGCCCAACCTTCACACCTTTCACGGTGGAGTACATCTCCCACACTTCACCATGGTTGAGCTACGCGCACGCAACTTACACATTGTAATACATATCCCGCCATAGTCGAGCCCCACGCTTGCACTCTACACGGTCGAGCCTATCTTCCACTTATCTCACCAAGTCGAGCCCTGCGCTCAAACCCTACGTGGTCAAGCCTATCTTCCACTTATCTCCCCAAGTCTAGCCCACACTCGCACTCTACGCAATTGAGTCCATCTCTCGCTCACTTCGCCAAGATGAGCCCCGTGCTCGCGCTTTAAGCGATCGAGTCCATCTCCCCTCACCTTACCAAGATGAGCCCCGCGCTCGCACTCTATATGTTCGAGTCCATATTCCGCTTATCTAGCTAGGTCGAGCCCCATGCTCGTACTCTATATGGTCGAGTCCATCTCCCACTTATCTCGCTAAGTCGAGCCACGTGCTTGCACTTCGCCCAGTCGAGCCCATCTCCGACCTAATCCCATTCTTGAAAATCTTCACTGCGTAACATTAGAGGAACGGATAACCAGGGACTGGTTCCCAAAATTTATTTCTCTACGGACTTGGATGGATTATTTCGATTGCATATTTTATCTTTGAAGATTCTCAAGGTTTTCGTTTTGGAAAAAATTGCCTTTAAGAATTGTGAACAACTGTAAGGGATAAAATATAACAGGCTCATGGTATTTCCTAGACCCAGCCCAACTGGGAGAGCTCATTAGGAGAGAAAAATGAGATATTGAATGAGGAAAAGAGGGGAGTGGACATAAAGGAGGGGTGATGTGACATAAAATAAATGGGGGCAGGAGATAAAAGGCAAGGATACATATGACTTCGGGTACTTTTGACCAGGCTTTTCTAAGACTTCACCTTCTTCAACCTTACCACAAAGACTCCAACGAGAGGAGGAAAATCAGAGGATATAACTTAGATTTCCATTGTACAGTGAGGACGATAGACCATGAGAGATTGTAAAAAAATATATTATAGTGGATTCTTCCATTCCCCAACCCCCATAGATGTAGGCTCAGTGCCAAATCACGTAAATCTGTGTATCTCATTCTCTTTACTTTTCCTGCATTTATTTACAATTCACCACCATGGATGCTTGTATGGACACTGTACAACCACACCAGACCATTACTGGGGGGCCCATTCAACATTGATCGAGGCCCGAACAACCTTAGTAGGATCGGGAATGGATTTTTCTCCCCTTCCAAACTGTTGCGCGAATTTTTAGGCTTTAACATGTGGTGTAAAGAATGACAAATAGAATTTTTCTGAAAGTATATATCGACTACTTTATTAAAGGAAGATTGAAAAAATAAAAAAAACAAAATAGGGAGATGATGAGACACCAAGGCTACAAAAACTTGAAAGTATATATTGACTATTTTTCAAAAAGAAAAATTGTAAAAAAAAATCAATTTTTTTTTAACCATTTTAAAAAATCTTATGATTCTAAAAAAAATAAAAAACACACACAAAAAAAAAAGCAACTATGGTCCTTTTAATTTATAGTCAAGAGTGTTTAAAAGTGAAACTAATTTTAATGATGTTTTTTTTTAGCAAGTTTTAGAGGAACTATTATCTATATATTTTTAGAGAAAATTTGCTCAGCCCCCGGTCTCCTCCCACTGCACACTCTCCAACATGGCAAACCGGGTCTAATTCCACGTCATAGTTCTTTCATCCAACAAAACAATTTTGCGTTTAGATGTTGAAATGAATTAAGTTGAGTTGAGTTAAGATAATAAAATATTGTCAGAATATTATTTTTTAATATTATTATTAGTTTAGAATTTGAAAAAGTTGAATTATTTATAATATTTTTTGTTGAAATTTAAAAAAATTGTAATGATGAGTTGAGTTTAGTTTAGATCCAAACGTACAATCTCTTCTCAGCTCTCCTCTTCTCTATCTCTTCAAAGTCGTCCTAACCCGAGAAGCACTCCCTCCCTGTTATGCACTCTTTTCTCTCTAAACGTCGTTGGCATCAACTCAACTCATCCCCTCCGTGAGCCCGTCTCTCTCCCCTACTTGGCACTTGAATATAGGGCAAACTCAACCCATAGTAGTGAATCTAGGGCAAGCGGTAAGCTTGAATTGACTGCAAACTCAACCCCCATTCGTGTGTCTCTGCGTCCAAAAATAGACCTTCACATGTGTCACTGGTTGCTTCTCCATCATGTGTCCCTTAGACAGCATTCAACCCTTCTCGTGCATCCAGTTCTGCGGCACCGTTCGGTAAGTTTCCTCTGGTGCTTTGCTCATCTTCCCGATGCTTCATCTTATGTCATCATTCATTTGGTTTGCCCAAGTTCTTAGCTGGTAAGGCGTTTGTTAAACAAGCCACTTGTAAAGAGACTATAAGATGAAAGTAGCTAGGAGATTTATTAAATATCGTATGAAATTGGGAAAAAGACATTCTGCCATGTTCATAACTGCAGACAGTGATACAAAAGTTTTGTGTGCTTATGTTGAATATTTGTAATTAATTATTTTGCCTAGGAGCAATTAGCTTGATCCCCATCAAGTAAATGCGTTGGAATATTTGTTAAACTGATTTTGTATGAAATTTCCTTGTTTGGAGGTTGTTCTCCGTGATTTATCTTTTGATCCTTTGATATTTGTTCTTGCCCATCATGTGTTTGACAGAAATACTGAACCAAATAGCTTGAGATTATTTGTTCTTGCTCATCATCAAGCTTTGATTTATCAAAGACTGACTTCCATTCATGCAATAAATGTAAATAATTTAACTACAACAAAAGCATACAATCCTTTTTTAATGAGTTAGACGTATATAAACCCAATATGGAGATTTGAAAAACATAATTTGATAGCTATTGAAAGTCCTCACTTTTTAAAACAAGACAATTGGTGAACTTTCTTCGCTTAAGCTATTTAAGCAATGCTCACGGTCCCTTGTTTTGTTTTATGGTGCAAGAGATGAAGATACAATGTGATGAGAAGAGGTCCTTCAATGGAGAAGCTAAGGCCATTTCATAATCTGTGTTTTTTTCATTTAATTGTTGTTATGGAGTAGTTGGTAGTAATACAATTTGTAGCTTGTTATAATACTCTTTCTTGGCATGGGTTTTATATTCTAGCCCCGTGTTTGCCACTGTATGCCAAAACATGATATTTGTGTGATTGTAAGTAAATGTAATGGTTGGAGACTCTAGATTAGATTTTGATGCTGCTAGTAGTTGTCTGTTGCACTTTATTTTTAGTCTGACCATGATTTGTTGTTCAGTCAAAAGAAAGAAAAATGTTGTTCAGTCATGGTTGTTTTTGCAATGATTAACCAGATTTAACTTGTGCTTAATATATTCAAAAATTCATGAGAAATCCATGGGACCTCTTTTAGTACATTACAATCATAATCTCAGTCACATCCTGAGCTTTGCACTTTTATGAAGCAATAGAGAGAGAAAAAAAAAGGTACTAAATTCATCTTCAGCAATTTCCAGATTATTCTAAAAGCTCTTGGTGAAACAAACCCAATTTAAGTAAAGGAAGGAAATAAATAATTACGTATTTTATATAAAACCTCAACCAACATGGAGTTCTAGCACCTGAATCATCTTGGTATGGTGGGAGAGGTAAAACAGAATGTATTCAATCACTTTCAACACCTAGCATAAGCAATACATTATAAGAAAAATTACATTCATCAAATCTGTAGAAGTAATCCAAAACGTGTGCAAGAAAAATTACATCCATCAACTCTAACATTTAAAACTACATTCATCAACTGGCAAATAATTCTCCAACTCATCTGTAACCCATAATTTGCCTATGCATTCACATCCATCTATTCTTAAAATCAAAATAATTACACCAAGGTTGGATACAATAATTCTCAAACCACTACAAACAGCAAAATACCAAGTTTGGATATAACCCAATGCCAAACAGATTACACTACAAATTCAAATATCTCAAAATTCTTCAACCTCCAATTTGTCACGGCAGTGACATAGTTCCATAAAATATGCATTATCAAGTGAGCATCAACCTCTCGTTGGAAAGTAGGCCTTTGAACTTCTAGTGTCTTTGCATGTTAAAGCTTCATTGTTTATACCTGTATCAACAAAGGGAAAAAAAAAAGTCATGACAATAATACATTCACTAACAGCTACGTATATACCTGTAGCTACAATCCGCTAAAAAAAACTAATATTTACTAATATATAACACTAACAGCTATGCAAATTCACAGGGACTGATTTGCACTAAGTTCCAAGTGGCACGTACAACATAGCCTGAAGGTATTAACAATAGAAAATTAAAAACATCGAATTGAGAGAGCAGCCCATATTATTCTTTCATATGTATCAATCAAATCCAACCATGTTCCTCTTCAACCACATTATTATTCATTCTTTAATGGTGGAATATTTTTCTTTGTTCCACATTTGTGATCATTGTTATAATTTCTAATACCTTTTGTATCAATGCTGATTTAGTCTTTAAATTTGTGACAAAAAACCAAAATAACATTCCAAGAATCTAATACCAGATGGCTCCATTATCATCACATGCCATGACATTATTTATGTATATATTTTATCACAAGCTATGGTTCTTTAGATTTTGGGAAATTAGCTGTTAGCATTCTGGGTTAGACCTGTTATGTTTTATGGGAGCAAACGGATTTGAGCATGCAAGGAATTATTTATACTTTTATGTGCGTTCGGTGATTTTCTTTTCTCCGCACATGAAATAGAAAAATTCATGTCTCTACCTCTTTGCTTGTAGAGAAGATTTTTCCTTACAAGACAAGAAAAGAATTTAAGTTGTAGATGGATTAACAACTGCTAGATTTTTAGTTCCTTGACAAATAATTAAAATAAATTAAGAAACTTTTGTTGTCTAAGGTTTGAAAGAGAAATAATTTTTATATTTATAAATTTTTATGGTTTAATGCAGAGAAAAATTAAATAATGGAAGGAAATGCGACAACGATTTAAAAAAAAAAAAAAACTCAAGCATCTGTTGGTCATCTCTTTGGAAGGAGTTCTCTCGTCTTGACAACAAATCTTGCCTTGATGTAGCTCGAAAATGCAATAAAAGTGCATCTTGATTGCTACTTAATGACTACCAAACTTAGTTTTTCTATATGCAAATTATTTTCTGTACATTGACGTACATTGAAAGACATGGGGATTAATACATTTTCTTTTGGTTGCTTAATCCTTTTGCACTGGATCCGGATTACTTCATGTTATTCACTTAACATCCAAATCTAACAGATCCACTGTCTTTCAGAAAATAATTTTTTTAAAAAAAAAAAGAGCTCAAAAAGAAGACAAATTGGACGTGTAGATTATACTAAGTTTGTGCATTAGAAACAAACCTATCTGGAGTGTCCCCACCAAATTTCTTTTGATTGACAAATCCAGAGAGCAGCTTTATGTAACCACCACCACTTCCAATATCCTGCTCAAATCTTATGGAGTATTGGAGGGAGGACCAATGTTCTGTTCTTGTTGCTGAATTCTGGTATCATCTTTGCAGATATCGCAAAATGTTTTGCATCAGGATATGTCTGAATAGCTACAAAAGTTATATGTATCATCAGAAAACTACTTTAACCGCCAATGCCACCAAAGTTTCTCTTTATTAGTGATAACATATTCCTTAAACAGAAAAAATGCAGTTGATATTTTGGTTTCAACCCTGCTTCATCATCAAACTCCAGTGTTGATATTTAGGGAAGAAAAAATGGCTATAAATCCTTTTGCTGCAGCTAGCAAAGATAACAATTAACGTCAAAGTATTTGGAAAATGTGTCTAGTTATAATATGGGGCCTAATGCTCACTCTTCCACTGTTATAATTGTTATTTTGAGTCTTACTAGGGGGAGGATCTAGTTGTCTGATACTGCATAGACTGATCCATAGCAAAATGAGGCCTAATGCTCACTCTTCAGGCTTGCATTGTTTTACTAGGAAGAATGATGCAAAATGGGGCCTAATGCTCAAATCTTATGGAGTATTGGAATATTACTTCCGAATTCTGTATTCCAAATGGGGTTGAACAGCTGAGTCTATTACATTACCATGTGTTTATAGATATTAAAACAAAATGATTATATGCATATTATAACAAAGATTTTTACAATGAGCAGCATTGCAGTCATGCTACAT
>CM056956.1:19130963-19417903 GCA_029856935.1 Cyclocarya paliurus | reverse complement strand
AATCCAAAAATATCATTTTTTCCAAAAAATGAATATTTTCCAACACCCGCCAAAATCTCATTTGGCATCAAACATTAATCGATCATTTTCCAAAAATGACCACACAAAATCCTTTATCCAACACATGTCATTTTTCCAGAAAAATAGCCATTTATCCATTTTATCCGTATGCACCACGATCTCCCTTAGGGACCATCTGCACACTCTGGCTACATAACGAGCGATGCCCAGTTCCGCACCCAGTGCGTTCGTGGCCAAGCATCCTCTAACCCCCGCCAGCAGAAGGGCCATGGAGTCGGCACGAGAGTTTTACCATCCCGTCCGATCCCGTTGTTGCCCGGTGACAACCCAGGGATGTTATTCAGTATATTCCGCTCCCGAGATAATGCCCAATCTCGGCTTGGGGTCGTGATACACACGCACCCAAAAATCATTTCCACATGAAAACCCAGTTTTCAAATATCCACATGAACATGAATGCAATTACCCGAAAACCCAGTTTTCATTTACAAACATGAACATGCATGCACATGCAATATACCAGACACAACATCAATATCCAACAACCAACCAATTTCAAAATAGACCAATTATACAAATAACTCCATCCTCCAATCCATCCGACCCCGTACTTCTCGGATTCAGTCCGGCACAACCAACCAGAACACAGTGAAATGAGTTAGTACAAAAATATATTTAAATCTCAAAAGATATTTGGAAAAATACTTACAGCGTTATATTATAATTTTTGAAGGATCACGGATGAGCTAGAAGCAGCAAAACAGCAACCGAATAGTGCAAAATACACTGTGGTCGTAGGTCTCAAAAACTCACTTTTGAACGGAGACAAACTAAGACTCAAGATTGTTAGGGTAGGGCCTAAAGAGGTCGGTGAAGCTAGTGGTGGTGGCTTTTGGCTGTGGGTGGTAGCAAAAGAGGCAGTTTAAGGCCAAAAGGGTCAAATCGGAGATGAAGATAATAGAGGTTCACCGGTGACGGATCAGAGCTGGGGTTAGGTCCATTAGGTAGTTGGGAAGTCAAGGAAAATGTGGTGAAGAAATGGTGGCTGGAGGTGGCGTGACGACGGCTCAACGACGCAAGGAATGCCGCGGCTTCAAGTCGTGTGTGCAGGTCGACGGCGGCGCGGGAGGGGCTGAGATTGATGGTGGGAGATCGCCGACCAGTGGGGAAGAGTTTGGGTTGGGTGGTGTCAGACACGGTAGCACGCGGCAGTGCCTACTGGGAGAGAGAGGTTTGGCCGAAGGAGAGAAAGAGAGAAGGGCTCGCGCAGGAGAGAAGGAAATAAGGAGAAAAGAAAGAAAGAAAAGAAAAAGAAGATGAAAAGAAATGAGGTCCAATTCTCATAACTTGAGCCACAAAAATTATCTAACGAAAATAAATTTAAAACAATAAATAAAATAAAATAATTCAAACGCAGTGAAAATCTTAAATAAAATAATAATAATTTTAAAACTCATAAACAAACTAATTTAAATTAAAGATCAATTTAAATGCAAAACAGTAATTAATATTAAGAAAGCACATTAAAAAAATAATTTTTACAACTTAAAAAATATCATAAAATAATATAACAAAACCCCCAAAATTTTAAAACAAGAGAACCAAATTTTAAATTAATTAAAATAATATTTTAATTAAAATACACTAAAATACAGGTGTTACACCTTGTAATTAATTTTTTCCTTTGTTGAACCCCTTTGAGTTTTATTGGTTTTTTTTTTGTTTATTGTGAACCCACGTTACAAGCTTTAAACTTGACAAAACAATGCCTTTACCCAAACCGTAAAGCTAGTGGAGCATTATTCATCATTATTATATGTATTGGTGTGCAAGAAATAAGTGTGGAGGTGTCTGGATTTGTAGTATGGTTATGACTGGTGAAATGGAACATGTTCTCATTCTGAATTCGGGAGTTTCATTGTTGATGTAATTTTGGTAGAAAAAAAAAAGAAAAGAAAAGAAGAAAGGAAGTGATGGAGGAAATTGCTTTTGATATTACAAACTATCCATATTCATAATTTCTCCTAAAATTCCAATAAAGGGATCTATTTATACGTGATATATACAAGGTGGAAGCTGTTGTTAAGGATTGTTCCATGTCCTTTTGAACGATCTCTTTTTCAATGTGTGAGTTTTACATGGTTTAAATGCTTTAAAGCCAAATTGAATAAACTATTGAATGGAGTGATTGGTTTTACATGTCTTATATATTCGAGCTTGAGTTGATTCATTTTTGCTTTACTAGTTTTGATGGCTTTGAGCTACACTTCCAAATATTTCCCACCTTGTTACAACCCTTGAAAAGTTCTTATGATTCGTATTATGCATGTGATCCCAATGGTGGAGAATGAGAAGATATGCAAGTCTATGATAGATCATTTCCATTGGAATGAATTTGAGCAAAACACATACCCTTCAAACACGAAAGTCGAGTGTTTATTTCTGTGAGGGTTTACGTATTTATTTTACTACATCTTCGAGTGAAAATGCTTACTAAGTAATTGTAAGTTGTTTAAGAATGTTCATGATATGTTATAAGTTTTGAAGAGCTTGGTTATTTTTTATTGATGGTGTAGCACCCTTGGTGTTTTTGGAAAAGTGAATTTGAGTTTTGCCCGAGTACAAGCAAAAGTTAAGTGTGAGGCAATTTGATAAGAATGCAAAGTGTCATATTTTTTCCCTTTAATGTTTAGTATTTTATACTTATTTGGTGCCTAAATGTACTCATTATTCTTATATTTTTATTTAGGATGCAAAAGGAGTCATTAACTGCAAAATGAATCTAATTGGGCAATTTTGGACAGTTTCGACATCATTTCGTGATCTGGGAATAACTCTCTCATCCGAGATCCAATTGAGATGATTGAAAATGATATGGAACACCAAGAAAAGTCTCTACAACCTTCATGTTTTGAGTTTTAAGAGATACTGACTGCATAAAGGTCGAAATCGGGCTTGAAGTTGACACACCTGCACTGCTGACGTTCCGGAACATTCCTTATCGTGCAACTCAAATACGCGATTTAACTGTGGATGTTTTAAGATCTGGTGCACGAAAGTTACAGTTGAAAACACCACTTTCCTAGTTATATTAGGACTCTATTTTATTTTTAATATTTTCCTTAATTAGTCAGATTTGGATATTGTTATTTGAGGATAATACTAAGAATATTTTTAGGAGATTTGAGAGGTTTCAGAAAAACTGAATTGAACGTGTTAAGAGGGGGGAGAAATCAGGAGACTAAGATTATGTTTGGAAGTTTCATCTTCAATAAAATTCTCATCTCATCTCATCTCATCATTACAACCTTTTCAAATTCCTATATAAAATATAATAAATAATTCAACTTTTTCAAATCCCAATACAACTTTTTCAAATTTCAATTTAACTTTTTCAAATCTCAAAACTAAAAAATAATATTTTAAACTTTAAAACAAAACACAAAATTCTCATCTTACCTTCCAAACATAATCTAAGAGACGCCTCTCCCTGCCCTCTTCTCCAACTTCTTCTTTGAGTTTTCATCATGGCCCTACGCGGCTAGATTTTCATAATTGGTTAAAGGAAACAAAAGCCTCGGAATCAATAAAACTGTGAGATCTAATTTGTTTTTAGTGTTCAATTTATGCTTTGAGTATCGGATGTTCTTCTGTGCCTATTTTTATGATTGTCTCGTTTAATTACTAGGAGGCCTACTAGTTTATTATTTGTTGCAATCTACTGCTAGATTAAATATTAAATCCGTAATTGTTTGATCCCTCTAATTTGTGAAGCAACTAAGATTTAATAATTTGCTGTGTCAGAAATGATTAGATCTTAGGAAGAATGCTTGACGAAATTTAAGCAACCACTTGTGCTTTTTTGTTTAGCTTCATCGATCTCTCTAATTCTTAAGGCTACTACTAGATTAAACCTTCAGCGCTTGTTTTGGGTTGTTTAGTAGTTAAGGTTAATTAGATCACTTATTTTCTAATTAACTGCGACTAAGGAGAGATAGGAAAATAATTCCAACGGTGAATATTCAAAGTATAATTAATATATACTTGCATCGATGATCAGTTGTAAAATTTCGATGGTGTATGTTGACTTAGACCAAGGTTTGTTCTTTTGATTAATTTTGATACTTTAATTTGAATTGCTCCTTAGTTGTTCTTAAAATTTTTTTCGTTATACTTAAACCCCCCATCCTTGTTCACGTAGCATAAAATTAGGCTAAATACTCTTCGTAGGAACGATCCTTACTTCCAGCACTACATGTATTTTTAGGAGTATAGGTTTTATTTTTGATTGCTTGCAACAGCACACCAGACCACGACTAGCCATAATAACAAGAACTATGGAAATCAAGGTATTAGAAATCACCTTTAAGAAATCAAAGCTTTGATACCAATTTGATACCGGATTGACATGGAGGTGAAGGAAATTCAACAAACAAACAAAGAAATGAAAGATAGGAGTTCACCACCCAAGAAATAGCACCAAAGGGATATAGAATATCACCACCTAAATGATTAAAATAAGGGATACAGAACTATAGGAATTCACCACTCTAAGGATTATATCAAAAAGATACAGAATTACAAGAAGGAGAATTCTCTCTTCTCACAAAGCCAAATGCTGATTCAATTCATAAACTCTAGTCTACTCTACACTTACAAACACAAATACTTATAAGAGCTTATAACAACCCTTTAAGCATAGGATTGGGAATAATCTAAAGACAAACATGCTAAATTCATGGGAAAGAAGTCAAGGGGACAAAGAATGCTATCAAATGTTAAGTAGGAAGAAAATTGGATCCTGAAATTTCGGTAGCCCCAACCACTCCTTTTAAAACAATCTTATCTCCATGTGCGCACCTCCAAATGGACTGAAACTTGTCTGGTTGGAAATATGACATCTTGAGTTTCAATTTAGACATAAGAAAGTCTTAAAATGGATATATATTGGGCCGGTTATGATGGACTTAAAACCCAATCGGTTGTTGCATCAGGATCACTTCCATTTGGGATTTAACCTTGCTTGCTTGACATGATGTTATGTAACTCTTGTTGGCACATCCCCACACTTCATACTAACATGTTAATTTTTATTTTTATCCTTCTATTTAAACATATATATTTACACATCAATATATGTGTTTAAATAGAAAGGTAAAATGATAAATTACATGTTGATGTGTGGTTTAAGGGATAAAATATAACAGGCCTATGGTATTTCCTAAGCCCAACCCAAATGGGGGAACTCATTAAGAGAGAAGAAAGAGAGATGGAAGGAGGAGACAAAAGGCTGAGAAGGGTGTTAGGAGGAAAAGAGGGGAAGTGAACAAATATGAGGGGTGATGTGACATAAAGCAAAAGAAATTGACACAAAGCAAAGGGGCAGAAGATAAAAAGCAAGGGCACATATGACTTCGGGGCTTTTGGCTAGACTTCTTTGAGACTTCACCTTCTTCAACCTCACCATAGAGACTCCAGCAAGAGGAGGAAAACCAGAGGATATAACTTGGATCTCCATTGTACAGTAAGGACAAGAAACCATGAGAGATTGTAAATAAGTATATTATAGTGGATTCTCCCCTCCCAAACCCCCGCAGACATAGGCCCAGTGCTGAACCACGTAAATCTATGTGTTCCATTATCTTTACTTTACCTGTATTTATTTGTTATTCACCACCATGGATGCACGCATGGATACCATACAACTGCACTGAACCACTGTCGGGGGCCCACACAACATTGATAGAGACCCGAACAGCCTCAGCGGGATCGAAAATGGATCTTTCTCCCCTTCAGGACTGTTGCACTATTTTTAGACGTTAACAGTTGGTATCGTCTATGGGATCAAGATTATTTTTACCAAAAGCGAAAGAAGGACGATTTTTTGGCACGCTATATAATCTCTAAAGAAGCAGATGAAACTCTTACAGATAAGTATTTTCAGTCTTTCTACTTTTATTTTTATGAAAAATACTATTGCAATGAATGGGCAAGTAAATTTTCCCTTGCCTAGTTAGTTAAGCGCATTGCAATTCAATTATTTTTACACACCTAGTGTGCAAGGCCGGGAGTCCAAACTCCTCGGCCACTTGAGCTGTAAGCACTCCGCACATTTTAAGTGTACTGTGCATTTAAATGCATAGTAAATAAATATGTACACAAACACAGTGGGTAGGTACTGTGCACTTAAGTGCACAGTGCATAACGGGTGCACGTCGTCGTGCACCCGAGATCCTCACGACAGCTTGCCCCGAGGTCCAATGATCTGCTGGCGGCCACCTATTGGCCGCCATCGATTTCTGTTTGACATATGATGGCCCCCACCCTTAAGGCCGTACTCAGTGTTTGGGTCGTGCAAGCAAAAGTTCCCTAGCACCGGCGATCACCATACAAACCGCCGGTGCCATTTGTCTCCTCGAAGATGGTCCACGACTGCCTCCCCACAGCAGGGACCTCACCGCATGGCCATGTGCATAAGATTGCATGTGGCCGGTATCTTCTCGGCCCAATCACACTGTGGTGCAGAAGAGGTGTCGACGGCCACCATGTCAACCACCAACATGTTCTGTCCCTGCCTGAATGCCACTGGCACACCTCGACGCATGGTGGGCACCAGTGGCCTTTGGCCATGTACACTATGCACGCAGCAAGCTCAAGGCAAACCACCATGAACCTTTTGATCCCACCAACGGTCACCACTTGGATCGCCGACATCCTCTGCTGTCTAAGGGGTGGTCCCCGACCACCACGACTGACCTCGATGGTCCCTCAGCTATGTTCCTAGTGCATGAAATGTGCACTAGACTCCTTGGCCAGCTCACGGCCTAGGTCTCCCCTCACCCACCGGAAGAACTCCACTCCTCGACCATGTTCCATGGTCGAGGTCTCCTTTCGCTCCATAACTTCCATGGCCATGGTCTCCATGGCCAGCCACTCCAAAACCAATACACTCGTCTACCAGCACACTCATCGACATGCACATCTCAGATAACCGCCTCCTTGCCACACAAGTGGGCAACCTTCTCAGCAACCTACATCCCAATCACCTTGCATGTCACATACACATGCACTGGCCACCTTGCATGTCGCATGCACACCTTACACAACCATTGTCTCGACCAGGGGCAAGTAGGAAACCTACATTGGACACCAGCCGCCGTGCTCGGCCAACCTGGCAAAGTATCTCCACTGCTCGGCCACATGCATGGTGGGCATGTTGCCTGCCACCTCACTCAACGGGCAATGTCTTGAGAGATTAATAACCATTGTTTTTGTGTGTGTTGCGCATGTGTAATATGCGCCATGCATGGTACACGTGATGGAGAACAAGAAGCCACTTAGTGTTCCACTCGCACACAATACACGGCCCGAGGAGAAGATTCTAGGAGATGGTTAAGTCCATGTTGCTTCAAAGATACTTAAGGACGGAAGAATTCCCCAGCAGTAAACTGATTCATTTGAAAAAAGAAAATAGAAATAGAGAGAGAAGAAGAAGAGGAGCAAGAAAGAGAAGAAATAACAACCAGTAGAGGGCAATTTCGATCAAGCAACAACTGACTACAATGGCTAAAACATCCCGACTTGTCTCCCTTAAAACTTAAGTGGATTTTTTTTACTAACATGATTGATTCCTGTAGTGCGAAACATTGGCTAAACTCCCTGCCACACTCAGACACCGTTCAGACGCCTCAGTATTTATCCATCAACATAATCTCTACCAACATAATCTCCACCAACGTAATCTCCATCAACGCAATCTCCATCAATGTAATCTCCATCAACGAAATATTCATAAACGACTGCTTACCTTCTCGTGGGATCCAAAAGGGCTGGTTACACTTTAAGGTTGCTTTATCCCTCCCGCGTGGAGAGTGGTATCAGCACCAGACTAACCCGACACTTACCTTCTTTGTGGCATCAATAGGAAAGGGCAGGTCCAGTCTCAAACTACCAGGTAACTTACCTCCCCCCGTGAGGGGCCATAGGCAGATCTAGCCCTTCTAGCGGTCCGACCTCCCTAATGGAGGAAAGCAGGTCTAGCCTCTCTGCTGCCCAGCAACTTACCCTAACCCCTGTATGACAAAGAGTGGGTTCAGCTCCAGCTTGAGCAAACACTTACCTTCCTTGTGATATCAACGGGCGTGAACGAGTCCAGTCTCAAACTGCCTGGTACTTACCTCCTTATGAGAGTCAACAGGCAGGCCCAGCCCCCAGGGTGGCCCAACCTCCCTCACGAAGAAGAGCAAGTCCAGCCCTTCTACTACCTAATAACTTACACCGACCATTTCACGGCAAAGAGCAACTGGCTTCTCAGCTGCCCAACAGTTACTTCCCTGCGAGGTCTCAAAGGAATGAGTTACACCCGAAGGTTGCTTTATCCCTCTCGCAGTGGAGAGCGGGCCTAGCCTTCGGCTGCCAGACACTTACCTTCCTAGTGAGCGTCAACAGATAGGAACAGATCCAATCTCAGACTGCCCGATAACTTACCTCCTCGCAGGACACAAAGGGACGAGTCATGCCTTAATGCTGCTTTATCCCTCCCACGATGGGAGTCGGTCCTGCCTCTTGGCTGCCCAACAACTTACCTCGAACTCTGTGACTCACTAAGAAATGAGCAGTACAAAGGCTCTCCCAAATGCAGGAGGTGTCGTGTAATAATTAAGAATAAAATTTCTAGATCGTCTCCTCAGGGAAAGTTGTTTAAAATCAAACTCGTGTGAAATGATGAAAAGAATTACGAAGAGAAAATAAAAGTGGTGATATGTGCAATGAATGGAAGAGTACAACAGAAATGACAAGGGCATTGGTCATGGACCAGATTCATATTCTTGAAATTTTGAGTGTAGCGAGGAAAAGTAAAAGACTGAGATGCAAAATAGTGAATTAATAACTAAACTAAAATTGCTAAGATTAATTAACCAAAATTAATACATGTCTAATGAAAGTTTAAAAGAGCAAGAAAAGTAAATAACATCAAATTAAATAAGCAAAAATTAAAATGAAAGTCTAAAAGAGCAAGAAAATTAAATAACATCAATTTAACAAGCAGGAATTAACATGAAAGCTTAAAGATCTCAATAATATATTATAAATTTTAAATCAAAATTAAATAAAAAGTAGGAAATGTAAAGAGTCAACTAAATGGCTGGAACTGGATGCGAAACAGTAGAGGATGGCTGGGAAGTAGCGGCAATTTGGGCCCCTTAAGGAGCTTTTCAAGCTGCACCATGCTGCTCTTCCTTTCCACAAACTTAAAAGAAAAGAAAAACTCCAACTCCCACTTAAACTTAAAAAAAAATACTCCTTTTCAACTGTGTCCTCCCCTTTTAAATTGAAAAGCTTTTTGTGGTGTAGTTCCCACCGAAAAGAAAGCTTTTTGCATTTTTGCCAATTCGGTGCAGAGTTGAAGTGTCCACCTGCATGCATTTTTTTTTCTTTCTCCGCATTTTGCCCGGCGTGAGTATCGTTCTCTTTTCATGTGACTTCCTCATGTTCCTTCCATATGTCTCTTCACCGAAAACTTGACTACTTCTTCTTCTTCTTCTTCTTCTTCTTCTTTTGTGACCTCAATTCGCCCAAAAGCTCTCCTAAGTACAAGAGGGTATCACGTAATAATTAGAAATAAAATTTCTAAATTCTCTCTTCAGGAAAAGTTGCTTGAAATCAAACTCGCGTGAAATTGTATAGATATTTACAAAGAGAAAATAAAAGTGGTGATATGTACAATTAATGGAAGAGTGCAACGAAAATGAAAAGTGCACTAGTCGTGAACCAGATTCATATTGTTGGATTTGAGTGCAGCGAGGAAAAGTAAAAGATTGAGATGCAAGACAGTAAACTAAATTTGCTTAAATTAATTTACCAAAATTTAAAGGAGCAAGAAAAGTAAATGACATCAAATTAAACAAGCATGAATTAAAATGAAAGCTTAAAGGAGCAATAAAAGTAAATAACATCAATTTAAACAAGCAGAAATTAAAATGAAAGCTTAGAGGATTGCAATAATACATCGTAAATTTCAAACTAAAATAAAATAAAAAGGAACTACAGATAGAGGCTACAGGCGAAGAAGGAAAGCTGGCAGCAAGAGTTGGGCCATGGGCTTTGCAATTGAGTTACCGTGCTCCCTCTCCCCACCTAAGTTCTCTCCAAAAACTATAAGAAAATAAGATTGAGCAAAAAACTAAGGATGCGTTTAGATGTTGAAGTGAATTAAGTTGAGATGATAAAATATTATTAAAATATTATTTTTTAATATTATTATTATTTTAAGATTTGAAAAAATTGAATTATTTATTATATTTTGTATTGGAATTTGAAAAATTTGTAATGATGAGTTGAGATGAGTTGAGTTTGGTTTGATAACCAAACGAAGCCTTAATTATACACTCCTACTCCTACCCTACTGTCCTTGTCTTCTTCCGTCTCAGCCCTTTATACAGGGCTCCAAACATTTTTTTCCCCACTTTGAAAACAGTTTGTCTCCACCGAAAGCAAAAAATTCGGTCTCGCAACTTTTGCCTTTTTTCTGCTGCATGTTGCACATATGGGAAATGCTAGAATCCTATTGTGGCATCCCATTTTCTCTTTCCTTTTTTTATTTTTATGTTGACTGAAACTCATTTCCTCCCCCAGCTTGGCATTCTCTTTCTCCCCAGTCCCATCGAGTTCGTCATTCCCAGCCTCATCGAGTTCGTCTCCCCTCCCCTCTATCTCCAACCCATTTCCGGCCACCCTCCATCTACGACCCATATCCCTTGCGAGTTTGTCCATTCCCAGTACAACAAAAACCCTGTTCCCATTTCACCCATGGTTGCAAGAGCCGTTTCACTTTTCCTTCTTTTAAAAAATGCTTGGAATCCAACATTGCCCACTTCTCGCCTTTCTTCACCTTGTGTTGCCATAGAAACCCAAGTCTGTGTCACAAAAGAAAGACTTGCAATTGACATGACCATCACACACCCACTAGTTTCTAAAGCGAGAGCTGTGGAGGATTTGAACTCAAGTGAAAGAGACAGAAGATTCAAACGCTTGAAAAAAGTGGGGTTCTTACGACACCACATCAACATTAAAAATTGAGTTTGACTTCTATGTTATCTCAAGCATAATCCTAAATTTGTTGCTGCTGAGTTCATCGACTTATGCATGAACTAAGAGGACCATAACAAACAAAAGTATCTTACTATCATTCTACAAAAACTCTAACATGGGGTTGATTACATGATGGATTCGAGCTAAAAGAACTCTGAAAATCCCAATGGCTACAACTTTCTTGTCTCCTGAAGCAAAATTGAAATGAAAGATCAAGAAAATGAAAATAACTTAAGCATTCTGCATTTTTCTCTCCCCCAACAAATTTAAAATAGGATAATAAATGAAGGTGAACTATTGTACTAAATGACATGGCAATATTGTCTACCTGTGTCCAAGAAAGTAAAAACTATTAAGGTCAGTAAAACATCAAATCTAAGTCCAGGTCCTAAATTCAGTAGGACAATGAGATGTTGAAATATTCGAGAGTTTACAACATGGTTCCAGGAGTTATTACTCAAAACATACCTATGGAAAAAAATCAAGGGAGATGCTTGGAGATGGAGGGTGGCTGGAATGGAGGAACTTGCAGGGGAGATGGAGGGTGGTCGGAAATCAATTTACCTTGTGTTGGGAATGGACGAACTCGCAAGGGACATGGGTCGGGGATGGAGGTGGTTGGAAATGAGATCGGAGATGGAAGGGAGGGGAGACAAACTCGATGGGGCTAGAGATGGACGAACTCACAGGGACTGAGAATGACGAATTCGATGGGGCTGGGCAGAGAGAATGCCAAGCTCGAGGGGGAGGGGGGAAATGAGCAACATGGGAAAAAACAAATTAAAAGAAGCCAACGTGGAGAACCCACGTCAAACGGAATCCACAGCGAAATCCCTAATATTTTCCTTCACGTATGGGTTGCGTGCCTTCTTTATTTTTATTCTCACCCAACATATGTATTTTGCGATTCTTTTTAGAGCACTCTTGATGGATGTTGTAAAATACAGTTTATCTTTAAAATATAAAGAAATTTATGCAAAAGTGACATCTAATGGATCTTTTATATCATCTTTATTTTAGATTTTGCTACAGTAATTTCGCTACATTTAGAGGACTGTATTCATGGCTGTAAATTTTTTAAATTAATTTCTCTCTCTTCGATGGTTGATTTTCTCCATTTCTTCCATATTTCCTATTTTCATTTCAAGCCCCTTTCTTTCTCTCTTGTTCCCACGCTTTCCTATGTGTTGGCTGGGGTGACTCCAATATTTCGTCTATATATATAAAAGTAAGCTGCATATAAATATTAAAAAAAAAAAAGAGCTGCATGACTCAGATTAAAAAAAAAAACAAAAAGCTGCATACAACTCAAATCGGTTTGTATATCCTTGTAGACGTGCAACAATCCCATTGTATATACATTGAGAATATTTTTATTATATAATTTTTTTAAAATTAATTTATATTTTGGTTTAGTTTATAAATTTGGATTAATTTAAAATAAGACATAATTATATGACATTGTATATGAGAAGGTATTGCAAATATTAAAAGATATGAAGATATTATTGGTAATTAGAGAACATATTTGAAATGAATAAAAAATATTAAAAAATATAATATTTAAATGATATAAAGAAAAATTAGATAAATTGATGATGACAAATTATAAAAATCAATATGTAAAATAAATAAATAAATAAATAGATTTTGATGATATATTTTAAAGAATAGGATGAAGAATCTATTAAAAATGCTCTTAGGCCTTAGCTGAGAAGTGCTCCGAAAGTGGCGTCCATTCTTTTTATTTTCTTCGCCCAAACCAAACCTTCGCACCTCCTTAACTTGTCCAAAATGAAAAGCCACTGGGTCTCTTCCGTCAAAACCGAAGAACAAGGCACATTACGGAAAGACAAAAAACTTTAAAAGACGCCTGCTGCGTGTAAGCCCATGCTGCGTGATTTCTTTGTCTGCCTGCCAAAATCAACATGTTTGTTTTTTTTTTTTTGCTCCTTTTTTTTTTAAAGCAAATTAATTTCATTAGACATGAAAGGTGATACATGAGGAGTGGGTGGGATTCTCCGATAAACACCCCAAAGCAATAGAAAATATTGCAAAGTGATAATACATGAAAAAGGGGGTGAGGTTTATTTGGGACCAATTTCTTGGTCCATATCCCTGTCCTACAATAGGACGGCGTTTTATAGAAAGACGGAAATGTGTTTGTAAAAAAGTGAATAATAGAACTACTGTTGGTGACAATAATTCTTCCACTAAAAGCGGTGTGGGTGCGGGTGCACTATCACATATTGTCTGGAGTTGATTTTTGAAGAAGTCCATGATTCTTCTTACAAGATCACTGGTTAGAAAAAATGGTAATATAGAGTAGCAGCCGGAATCCAAGTTGAGTTGTAGGCAACAGACCAACATAAGTGGTGGCGGTGCGTGTAGGACACTTGCCACCTGAGGAGATGAACAGACAAGCAAATCTAAAGGACCTAAGACCTCTGAAGCCGGTGGGGCTGTGCATGGCTGCCAAAGCCACTTTGGTACGCGGCTGTGACTGAAAAAACTGCACGACTGTGGCCACGTGTGCATCAAACGCCCCAAGCAGAAGCATAATTTTCTTCTGCAAGCTGGAAGATCGGCAACCAGAGAGGCTGAACAGCGTCGTGTGTTGGTTGAAGGTTGCCAAAAGGCAGTAGATCAGGGAGGATCAATACTAAGGACAGAACACTAGAGAAAAAGTTAAGAAAAAAATAAACAAAAAACCATATACATTGAAAAGCCATTGTGGTTGGAGGAGGGGATTTGGAGCCTTAGCTCCCAATCAGTGAAGATGAAAGGTTTGTGAGCTTCAGAGAGAAAGAAAAGTAGGAGGGAGAAACGAGAGTTAGGAAAAAAATCAACGTCAACATGTTTATTATTGTTTTTGCATCTTCAAGTCCCAAAAACATGCTACCTTGTTTCGTCAAAACCAAAGATGGGTCCCGCGCTGCAATGGAAGAGTAAAAAAAGCAGACATCTCAAAGATTATACCCAACTATTGGCCACCGAACGAAAAGGAAGAAGTAAAACAAAGATGTTTTTCTTGTGTGGCCCTCTTGCGGATTTGTCCTATCTCAGAAATAGAAAACAGAAAAAAAAATAAAAAATAAGAATAAAAATATATTATGCATGTAAATAAATATTATTCAATTAAATCACAACTTATAAACTATGGTATTAATCAATTTAAATCACAACTCAAATTTATGTCTCTTAACTATTTTTTCGTATAAAACTAATAATAATGTCATGAAATAATTAAAATATATTGGTTCTATATGTATAAAATATGCAATAATTCACCTCAATCACTCCGCCATGGCGAAGAGCGAGATCAGCACCAGCCTACCCGACGCTTACCTTCCGTGTGATGTTAACAGGCGGGATCGGGTCTAGTCTCAAACTGCCCGACAAGTTACCTCCTCGCAGAACACAAAGGGATGAGTCATGCCTTAAGGCTACTCTATTCCTCCCACGATGGAGAGCGGGTCCAGCCTCTCGGCTCCCTAATAACTTATCTAGATCCCATCACGGTGAAGAGCATACCAGCTCCTTAGTTGTCCGGCAACTTACCTCCCCGAGGGGAATAAAGTGGTGGGCTTGGTTTAAGGCATCCTGACCTCTCCTTTGGTGGAGAGTGGGTTCAATCTTTCGACTGCTCGAATTTACTCCTGGGACTTCATCTCCTACAACGGAACGCCAAAGGAGTAATGCCTCAGGCCTTTGCCACATCCCAACAAGACAGCTCAGGTTTGTGAATTCAACACTCGTGTTGTTTACACTAACCGGTTTGACTTTTATAGCACAATCGAACATCTCTTACTTACCTTCTCATTGAGGGTCAATAGGTCGGTCTAGCTTTAAGGTGGCCTGGCTTACCTCACGGCAAAGTGTGGATCCAGTCTTGAAAGCTGCCTGACATTACTCTTGAGACAACATCTTCTCCAGCAAACACATAGTGTTTACACTCGAGCCATGACCACCTATCATGGTTTTTTACAACGGGTCAACAAACGAGAAGGGCCAGGGGCTGCCCAACAGGCTGGTTGGTCACTCAACTGCTTGACCTTCACAGCTTACGCGATAGAGAACATCTCCCGCCATAGCCGAGTTGGCGCCTAACAGGCAGGCAGGTTACTCGATTGCCCGACCTGCGCACCGTACGCGATAGAGAACATCTCCCGCCATAGCTAAGCTGGCGCTTAATAGGCGGGCAGGTTACTCAACTGCCCAACCTTCACACCTTTCACGGTGGAGTACATCTCCCACACTTCACCATGGTTGAGCTACGCGCACGCAACTTACACATTGTAATACATATCCCGCCATAGTCGAGCCCCACGCTTGCACTCTACACGGTCGAGCCTATCTTCCACTTATCTCACCAAGTCGAGCCCTGCGCTCAAACCCTACGTGGTCAAGCCTATCTTCCACTTATCTCCCCAAGTCTAGCCCACACTCGCACTCTACGCAATTGAGTCCATCTCTCGCTCACTTCGCCAAGATGAGCCCCGTGCTCGCGCTTTAAGCGATCGAGTCCATCTCCCCTCACCTTACCAAGATGAGCCCCGCGCTCGCACTCTATATGTTCGAGTCCATATTCCGCTTATCTAGCTAGGTCGAGCCCCATGCTCGTACTCTATATGGTCGAGTCCATCTCCCACTTATCTCGCTAAGTCGAGCCACGTGCTTGCACTTCGCCCAGTCGAGCCCATCTCCGACCTAATCCCATTCTTGAAAATCTTCACTGCGTAACATTAGAGGAACGGATAACCAGGGACTGGTTCCCAAAATTTATTTCTCTACGGACTTGGATGGATTATTTCGATTGCATATTTTATCTTTGAAGATTCTCAAGGTTTTCGTTTTGGAAAAAATTGCCTTTAAGAATTGTGAACAACTGTAAGGGATAAAATATAACAGGCTCATGGTATTTCCTAGACCCAGCCCAACTGGGAGAGCTCATTAGGAGAGAAAAATGAGATATTGAATGAGGAAAAGAGGGGAGTGGACATAAAGGAGGGGTGATGTGACATAAAATAAATGGGGGCAGGAGATAAAAGGCAAGGATACATATGACTTCGGGTACTTTTGACCAGGCTTTTCTAAGACTTCACCTTCTTCAACCTTACCACAAAGACTCCAACGAGAGGAGGAAAATCAGAGGATATAACTTAGATTTCCATTGTACAGTGAGGACGATAGACCATGAGAGATTGTAAAAAAATATATTATAGTGGATTCTTCCATTCCCCAACCCCCATAGATGTAGGCTCAGTGCCAAATCACGTAAATCTGTGTATCTCATTCTCTTTACTTTTCCTGCATTTATTTACAATTCACCACCATGGATGCTTGTATGGACACTGTACAACCACACCAGACCATTACTGGGGGGCCCATTCAACATTGATCGAGGCCCGAACAACCTTAGTAGGATCGGGAATGGATTTTTCTCCCATTCCAAACTGTTGCGCGAATTTTTAGGCTTTAACATGTGGTGTAAAGAATGACAAATAGAATTTTTCTGAAAGTATATATCGACTACTTTATTAAAGGAAGATTGAAAAAATAAAAAAAAACAAAATAGGGAGATGATGAGACACCAAGGCTACAAAAACTTGAAAGTATATATTGACTATTTTTCAAAAAGAAAAATTGTAAAAAAAAATCAATTTTTTTTTAACCATTTTAAAAAATCTTATGATTCTAAAAAAAATAAAAAACACACACAAAAAAAAAAGCAACTATGGTCCTTTTAATTTATAGTCAAGAGTGTTTAAAAGTGAAACTAATTTTAATGATGTTTTTTTTTAGCAAGTTTTAGAGGAACTATTATCTATATATTTTTAGAGAAAATTTGCTCAGCCCCCGGTCTCCTCCCACTGCACACTCTCCAACATGGCAAACCGGGTCTAATTCCACGTCATAGTTCTTTCATCCAACAAAACAATTTTGCGTTTAGATGTTGAAATGAATTAAGTTGAGTTGAGTTAAGAAAATAAAATATTGTCAGAATATTATTTTTTAATATTATTATTAGTTTAGAATTTGAAAAAGTTGAATTATTTATAATATTTTTTGTTAAAATTTAAAAAAATTGTAATGATGAGTTGAGTTTAGTTTAGATCCAAACGTACAATCTCTTCTCAGCTCTCCTCTTCTCTATCTCTTCAAAGTCGTCCTAACCCGAGAAGCACTCCCTCCCTGTTATGCACTCTTTTCTCTCTAAACGTCGTTGGCATCAACTCAACTCATCCCCTCCGTGAGCCCGTCTCTCTCCCCTACTTGGCACTTGAATATAGGGCAAACTCAACCCATAGTAGTGAATCTAGGGCAAGCGGTAAGCTTGAATTGACTGCAAACTCAACCCCCATTCGTGTGTCTCTGCGTCCAAAAATAGACCTTCACATGTGTCACTGGTTGCTTCTCCATCATGTGTCCCTTAGACAGCATTCAACCCTTCTCGTGCATCCAGTTCTGCGGCACCGTTCGGTAAGTTTCCTCTGGTGCTTTGCTCATCTTCCCGATGCTTCATCTTATGTCATCATTCATTTGGTTTGCCCAAGTTCTTAGCTGGTAAGGCGTTTGTTAAACAAGCCACTTGTAAAGAGACTATAAGATGAAAGTAGCTAGGAGATTTATTAAATATCGTATGAAATTGGGAAAAAGACATTCTGCCATGTTCATAACTGCAGACAGTGATACAAAAGTTTTGTGTGCTTATGTTGAATATTTGTAATTAATTATTTTGCCTAGGAGCAATTAGCTTGATCCCCATCAAGTAAATGCGTTGGAATATTTGTTGAACTGATTTTGTATGTAATTTCCTTGTTTGGAGGTTGTTCTCCGTGATTTATCTTTTGATCCTTTGATATTTGTTCTTGCCCATCATGTGTTTGACAGAAATACTGAACCAAATAGCTTGAGATTATTTGTTCTTGCTCATCATCAAGCTTTGATTTATCAAAGACTGACTTCCATTCATGCAATAAATGTAAATAATTTAACTACAACAAAAGCATACAATCCTTTTTTAATGAGTTAGACGTATATAAACCCAATATGGAGATTTGAAAAACATAATTTGATAGCTATTGAAAGTCCTCACTTTTTAAAACAAGACAATTGGTGAACTTTCTTCGTTTAAGCTATTTAAGCAATGCTCACGGTCCCTTGTTTTGTTTTATGGTGCAAGAGATGAAGATACAATGTGATGAGAAGAGGTCCTTCAATGGAGAAGCTAAGGCCATTTCATAATCTGTGTTTTTTTCATTTAATTGTTATTATGGAGTAGTTGGTAGTAATACAATTTGTAGCTTGTTATAATACTCTTTCTTGGCATGGGTTTTATATTCTAGCCCCGTGTTTGCCACTGTATGCCAAAACATGATATTTGTGTGATTGTAAGTAAATGTAATGGTTGGAGACTCTAGATTAGATTTTGATGCTGCTAGTAGTTGTCTGTTGCACTTTATTTTTAGTCTGACCATGATTTGTTGTTCAGTCAAAAGAAAGAAAAATGTTGTTCAGTCATGGTTGCTTTTGCAATGATTAACCAGATTTAACTTGTGCTTAATATATTCAAAAATTCATGAGAAATCCATGGGACCTCTTTTAGTACATTACAATCATAATCTCAGTCACATCCTGAGCTTTGCACTTTTATGAAGCAATAGAGAGAGAAAAAAAAAGGTACTAAATTCATCTTCAGCAATTTCCAGATTATTCTAAAAGCTCTTGGTGAAACAAACCCAATTTAAGTAAAGGAAGGAAATAAATAATTACGTATTCTATATAAAACCTCAACCAACATGGAGTTCTAGCACCTGAATCATCTTGGTATGGTGGGAGAGGTAAAACAGAATGTATTCAATCACTTTCAACACCTAGCATAAGCAATACATTATAAGAAAAATTACATTCATCAAATCTGTAGAAGTAATCCAAAACGTGTACAAGAAAAATTACATCCATCAACTCTAACATTTAAAACTACATTCATCAACTGGCAAATAATTCTCCAACTCATCTGTAACCCATAATTTGCCTATGCATTCACATCCATCTATTCTTAAAATCAAAATAATTACACCAAGGTTGGATACAATAATTCTCAAACCACTACAAACAGCAAAATACCAAGTTTGGATATAACCCAATGCCAAACAGATTACACTACAAATTCAAATATCTCAAAATTCTTCAACCTCCAATTTGTCACGGCAGTGACATAGTTCCATAAAATATGCATTATCAAGTGAGCATCAACCCTCTCGTTGGAAAGTAGGCCTTTGAACTTCTAGTGTCTTTGCATGTTAAAGCTTCATTGTTTATACCTGTATCAACAAAGGGAAAAAAAAAAGTCATGACAATAATACATTCACTAACAGCTACGTATATACCTGTAGCTACAATCCGCTAAAAAAAACTAATATTTACTAATATATAACACTAACAGCTATGCAAATTCACAGGGACTGATTTGCACTAAGTTCCAAGTGGCACGTACAACATAGCCTGAAGGTATTAACAATAGAAAATTAAAAACATCGAATTGAGAGAGCAGCCCATATTATTCTTTCATATGTATCAATCAAATCCAACCATGTTCCTCTTCAACCACATTATTATTCATTCTTTAATGGTGGAATATTTTTCTTTGTTCCACATTTGTGATCATTGTTATAATTTCTAATACCTTTTGTATCAATGCTGATTTAGTCTTTAAATTTGTGACAAAAAACCAAAATAACATTCCAAGAATCTAATACCAGATGGCTCCATTATCATCACATGCCATGACATTATTTATGTATATATTTTATCACAAGCTATGGTTCTTTAGATTTTGGGAAATTAGCTGTTAGCATTCTGGGTTAGACCTGTTATGTTTTATGGGAGCAAACGGATTTGAGCATGCAAGGAATTATTTATACTTTTATGTGCGTTCGGTGATTTTCTTTTCTCCGCACATGAAATAGAAAAATTCATGTCTCTACCTCTTTGCTTGTAGAGAAGATTTTTCCTTACAAGACAAGAAAAGAATTTAAGTTGTAGATGGATTAACAACTGCTAGATTTTTAGTTCCTTGACAAATAATTAAAATAAATTAAGAAACTTTTGTTGTCTAAGGTTTGAAAGAGAAATAATTTTTATATTTATAAATTTTTATGGTTTAATGCAGAGAAAAATTAAATAATGGAAGGAAATGCGACAACGATTTAAAAAAAAAAAAAAACTCAAGCATCTGTTGGTCATCTCTTTGGAAGGAGTTCTCTCGTCTTGACAACAAATCTTGCCTTGATGTAGCTCGAAAATGCAATAAAAGTGCATCTTGATTGCTACTTAATGACTACCAAACTTAGTTTTTCTATATGCAAATTATTTTCTGTACATTGACGTACATTGAAAGACATGGGGATTAATACATTTTCTTTTGGTTGCTTAATCCTTTTGCACTGGATCCGGATTACTTCATGTTATTCACTTAACATCCAAATCTAACAGATCCACTGTCTTTCAGAAAATAATTTTTTTTAAAAAAAAAAGAGCTCAAAAAGAAGACAAATTGGACGTGTAGATTATACTAAGTTTGTGCATTAGAAACAAACCTATCTGGAGTGTCCCCACCAAATTTCTTTTGATTGACAAATCCAGAGAGCAGCTTTATGTAACCACCACCACTTCCAATATCCTGCTCAAATCTTATGGAGTATTGGAGGGAGGACCAATGTTCTGTTCTTGTTGCTGAATTCTGGTATCATCTTTGCAGATATCGCAAAATGTTTTGCATCAGGATATGTCTGAATAGCTACAAAAGTTATATGTATCATCAGAAAACTACTTTAACCGCCAATGCCACCAAAGTTTCTCTTTATTAGTGATAACATATTCCTTAAACAGAAAAAATGCAGTTGATATTTTGGTTTCAACCCTGCTTCATCATCAAACTCCAGTGTTGATATTTAGGGAAGAAAAAAATGGCTATAAATCCTTTTGCTGCAGCTAGCAAAGATAACAATTAACGTCAAAGTATTTGGAAAATGTGTCTAGTTATAATATGGGGCCTAATGCTCACTCTTCCACTGTTATAATTGTTATTTTGAGTCTTACTAGGGGGAGGATCTAGTTGTCTGATACTGCATAGACTGATCCATAGCAAAATGAGGCCTAATGCTCACTCTTCAGGCTTGCATTGTTTTACTAGGAAGAATGATGCAAAATGGGGCCTAATGCTCACTCTTCAGGCTTGCATTGTTTTACTAGGAAGAATGATGCAAAATGGGGCCTAATGCTCAAATCTTATGGAGTATTGGAATATTACTTCCGAATTCTGTATTCCAAATGGGGTTGAACAGCTGAGTCTATTACATTACCATGTGTTTATAGATATTAAAACAAAAATGATTATATGCATATTATAACAAAGATTTTTACAATGAGCAGCATTGCAGTCATGCTACATATTATAGGCCTTATAAAATGGATGAAGTTAACTAATTTTGTTGGTGAAATGATGTTCCTTTGGCCAATATATAGTTTAAACATCCCAAGAACACCCAATATACAACTGAGTTACAATGCTAATATATAAGTGCAAATATAAGTGCAATAAAAGTAACTAAAGCCTCACCCTTCTAGCCTGTACAGCTTTCAATTCCTGACAAACAAAGACCAGATTACAGTACAAAGAAATCTATATATTTTTTTTATCACCACCAGCTCCTTAGTTCATTTTGGCAATGAACGGGTGACAGATGCCCTCCAGCTCCTTCATCTTATTCTCAAACTCCCCTGCCTCTGCATTCTGGTTCCTATCAAGCCAAAGGATCGTCTGCTCAATTGCATCTTCGGTCTTTGCCAAAGCATTCTTCACAGCTCTGATTTTGTACCTCATGTAGTAAGCACAACTTTCCAAAGCATTTTTTGCCTCAACCTCATGCACCTTATCTTCGGCCATGTTCTTCTTCTCAACCTTCTTCTTCCTCTTTTCTGTCTCCTTTGTCTTATGCTCCTTTCCCTGATCCATATCCTTCTCAGCCTCCTGCATTTTGGTTTTGGTCTCATTATTGGGTTCCTTATGCTTTTGCGAGGCTTCACTAATGTCACCATTAGCAACCTGATAAGTCCTGGCGATGACTGGGTCACAGATGCTCTCCAGTTCCTTCATCCTGACCTTATATTCATCTGCCTCGGCATTGTGGTTCCCTTCGAGCCAATGGATAGTCTGCTCAATTACATCTTTGATCCTCTTTTTGTCAGCTGCAGGGACCTTAGCTGAAATATTTTCATCTTTTAAAGTGTTCCTCATATTGTAAGCGTAGTTCTCCAGTGCATTCTTTGTCTCGACCTTGATATTATACTCCTTTTGCTGATCAATGCACTTCCCAGACTCCTCTTGCGTGGTTCCACTCGTGTCACCGTCGGCACCTTGATTAATGTTGGCAATGAAAGGGTCGCAGATGCTCATCAGCTCGCCCTTCTTGAATTCAAATTCTTCTGCCTCAGCAAGTTGGTTTCGGTCAAGCCAATGGATAGCCAGCTCAATTGCTTCTTCAATCTTCTTCTTGTCTGCAGCAGGGACCTTAGCTGCAATCTTTTCGTCTTTGAATGCGTTCATCATGTTGTAAGCATAGTTATCGAGTTCATTCTTTGTATCAACTTTCATTTTATGTTCCTCGTCCTCAGCCCTGTACTTCTTAGCCTCCTGCACTAACTTCTCAATCTCTTCCTTGGACAGCCTGCCCTTGTGGGTGATTGAGATGTCAATCTTCTGTCCAGTGGTTTTGTACTTGGCAGAGGCGCTCAAGATACCATCAGCATCGACATCAAAGGAAACAGTGATTTCTGGATCTCCATTAGGAGCAGCAGGAATACCAAAGAGTTCAAACTTGCCCAGAAAGTTGTTGTCATGAGTGCTGCTACATTCACCCTCATACACCTGAATCAGCACCCCAGGCTGGTTATCTTCCTGGGTTGAGAAATCCTCCTCCTTCTTGACGGGAATGGTGGTGTTTCTTGGTATCAGCACACTCATGACCTCTCCAGCAGTCTCCAATCCAAGGGATAGAGGAGTGACATCTAGGCACAAGATATCCTTCACTTTCCTACCACCCTCGCGGTTTAGAATTGCGGCCTGAACAGCAGCGCCATAAGCAACAGCCTCATCAGGGTTAATCCTTTTGCAGAGCTCCTTCCCATCAAAGAATTCCTGCAACAATTCCCGGACCTTGGGGATCCTAGTAGACCCTCCAACTAGAACCACGTCATGGACACTGTTCTTATCGATCTTAGCATCCTTCAAACACTTCTTAAGGGGCTCCATACACTTTCTGAACAAATCCATGTTAAGCTCCTCAAACCTTGCTCGGGTAATGCTTGTGTTAAAGTCAATACCATCAAACAGAGAATCAATCTCAATTGTAGTTTGAGTATTAGATGAGAGGATCCTCTTGGCCTTTTCACAAGCAGTCCACAACTTCCTAAGAGCCTTTCCACCAGCAATCTCCCGCTTATGCCTTTTTCTGAACTCTTGAAGGAAATGGTTCACCATTCTACGGTCAAAATCCTCACCTCCCAAGTGGGTATCACCAGCCGTAGCTTTCACTTCAAAAACACCCCCATCAATGGCGAGAAGTGAGACATCCAAAGTACCACCACCAAGATCAAAGATGAGCACATTCTTCTCACCAGAATTATTCTCCTTGTCGAGCCCATATGCAATTGCAGCAGCAGTTGGCTCGTTGATTATTCGCATCACATTCAGGCCTGCAATGACACCAGCATCCATTGTTGCTTGGCGCTGTGAATGATTGAAACGAGCAGGGACAGAGATAACAGCATTTTTTATCTTCGAACCACAGTAAGCCTCAGCAATCTCCTTCATCTTTATGAGAATCATTGAAGAGATTTCCTCGGGCAAAAACCGCTTTTCCTCGTACTTGTATTCAACCACAATAAGTGGCCTCCCATCAGGGCCATGAACCACCTTGAATGGCCACAATTTCATGTCATGTTGCACTGAGGCATCATCGAATTTCCTTCCAATCAAACGTTTAGCGTCTTCATACCACAGGCAAGGCCGCAAGAACATCAACATACAAACAAATCATTACATTAAACATCCTTAGCTTCAGAAATCGAAACCATCAGAAAGCAAAAGAAAAAAAATAGGTCAACTTTTTTATGCAAAGATAGAGATTTCTCTAATGCCAAACAAAGATCTATCAACAACTCGGACATTTTACTTTAACATCAATCTTAAAGAAAGAAAAATAATATATTTAAATGAACATAAAAGAACCCAACTTTTGTCCTGAACCTGTGATGGTGTTGTTTGGGTTGAAGGAATAAGACGCTGCATTTTATGTGTGTTTGAAGCTGGGAAGAATAAAAAGGCTGGGTGTTTATTTTAGTTGAAGCTGTGTGCTTTGGCATTAAGTTGTTCGTTTTGGGTTTGGTCTGTCATTTTAGTACTGTTGCCTTTCCTTGTCATTTTACCGTTATTTCTCTTTTTCTGTTATGGGAGATGCTGTCAGTATTGTACTGGGTATAAGGTAGAGCAGAGAGAACGTTGAGAGCATCTGGAATATTTTATAGCTTGAGTAAATTTCTGTAAGGAGGTTGGGTCCCTCGAAGAACCCGCAGCAATAGACTTGTGGCTCATTTGAGCTTTTCTTCAAACACCTGCTGTGTTTCCCTTTAATCTCATCGCCGTAGCTTCATGTCAATAACTGCAATCCACTAATACAACATTCAAACCAACAGCTTCTAGATCCCTTACTACAATCATCAATACAAGAGAGTTATAACAACTTCAACAGAACGCATCTATATATGCGTACGAGAAATAATTAATCACTATTTTGAAAGCAAGGCTCTAAAATCTGAACTCGTAAAAGTATCAAAGAACAAGAAACATACCAAAAACAGTGTTGCTATGATTCATGGCAGCCTGGTCCATGGCCCCATTACCGATCAAACGGTGGGTCTCATTGAAAGCCACATAAGATGGAGTCTTTCGGTTCCCAAGCTCATTGGGTATGATCTCCACCCGGTTTTGCTTCCAAACTGCCGCACACGAATAGCACGTTCCCAAGTCGATCCCAATTGCCGCACCATTGCCTTTGCCAGCCATATAGTTAACAAAACTTAACCGGAAAAAGTTACAGAAAAACAAGGAAGAAATATCTAGGCATTTCTGATTCTAAAGAGAAGGATCTGCAGTACGTTTTGATCATGAGTCAAAGAGCGCAGTGTTTAAGCACGCAGTACCGGTTTTATAAGAGCACTGGCATTGGACTCATAATGTCTATAATTTGATGAATTTATCTTAAAAAAGCTGGCATTGGATTCACCTTTAATATATTTGACAAGCTATGAGCTACAGTATATTTGGATTTATCTTCAAGTTTGGAGATCTACTGTTACACATCTATCTCATTATTTTATTACTAAAACTGATAGATTTCGCACGCAAGATAATTTCGCATGCAATTATTTTTCTTTCCCTCCCTTTCTCTTCTCTACTTTCTTCTTTATCCCCAAATCTCTCAAAATCCCGAAATCCCTCTTTTTCCTTCCTCTCCTCTCCCTTCCCCGATTTCTTTCTTCCTCTTCATTTCTTTCTCCCTTCCCGATTTCTTTCTTCCTTTTCATTTCTTTCTTCCTCTCCCTCTCTTCCGGTTCGTTCTTCCCTCCGTTTCCTCTCGTATTTTTGGACGAGCAAAAAAGTTCCCTTTGCCGTGCGAGGAGAGCAGCTCGTCTTTGTCACTGGGGTTTCCTCTCGTTTTCGCAGAGCTACAGTGCCCGAATCGACAAGCTGAGCTTCGATCCTTCACGCAGAAATAGAGCAATCAACACTGGTTTCTCTCCTTCTAGGTTCGTGCTTCACTTCTTCTCCTTTCATTTTTTGCTTCACTTCTTCCCCTCAAATGACAATCTGCAACCCTAATTTCAATAAATAGAGAAATTGGTCAGCCCCGATGGGGGCTTTTGCTCTCGATGAATATTTTCTGTTGGTTATTGATCAAGTTTCATTTTTTTTTTTGGCTGATTTTCAGGTGCACTCAATGTTGGAGATTCTCAAACAACTGGTATGATCCTCGGCTTGTATACAGTAACAGCTTATTCTAGGATAGTTTAACATTTTGTGTATACAAATGCATAATATAGAGAGTGGAAAGAGTGATTTATATGATGAGAAAAATAATATGCACGATTTATGCTTTTCTACTGTGCCACTGGATTACATACTCAGTACTTTTTTGCTGTTAGATTATATTAATCTTGGAATCAAGCTGCTGATTTCCAGAAGTGATGCATGTTAATTTATCTTTGTTAATTTCTTTCATTTTAGGCTATAGGGAAAATACCATATATTTATTATTCACTAATCTTTCTACAATAAATAATTATTACATAGATATATGGTACTTTATACTTTTATCACATTACATATAGAATAAGGTATTATTAAATATTTGTGTCTTAGCAAAGAAAAATTAAGTATCAAATTAAATTTTTACTTAACATATGGTTAGTATAATTAAAAAAAAAATTAAAAAAATTATTATTAAAAAAATAATATTATATTATTATTTTGATGAATCTAATGGCTAATCCAATGTGGAATTATAGATGTGAAGGTTTTACATTTATGAAAAACATGTACTTTTCATCAAATTTTGAAGATGAATTTGATGAATCCAATGCTAGTGCTCTAAGGAAGGTAACAGGAGTTATACTGTTATGTACCATGTTCATTGTTCAGCAGGCAGACATACAACATTAGAGTCAACAAAGTTAAATTTTGACCAAGTAAGAGCACTAGCAATAGCTTCTCTATCTTTATCTTTATTTTTAAATTTGAAGAATCTGTCTTTAAAAAAGTCTGCATTGGTTTCTTTATCTTTATATTTTTACATAACTATAAACAGTCATTCTTCAAATATGAAGAAGTACTGTTCATTCTTCAAACATTATTTTATTATTTTTTTCTCTCTCATACACATTAAAATTAACTTTGTAAAATTTATATTAAAATAATTTTGATACATAAAATTTGTATTAAGTTGATAATACAAAATGGATGCTAATTGTAAAATATATAAAAAATAATTTTAGAAAACAAATAAAAAATAAAAAAATAAAAATATTTTTTTATTATTTGATTCAAATATGTATAAACCAATGTGAGAATCATTCTTCAAATACAAAATCATTCTTCAAAAGAGATAATTTTACATATGAAGATAAAGAAACCACTACCAATGCTCTTAGAATCCCCGTTGGCACGATCAAATATATTTTTAAAGTTTAACTAATATCATACTTTTTTATATTTATCTATTTTATTTAAATTTAATTTCTATATTAAATTAGTCATTCATTCTCTATATAATAATAAAATATTATTAAATTAATAATTTTTTATTTAATTTATTTATATCATATTTTATAATTCTACCAATTTAATATTAATAATAATTATATTCTAATTAAATTAATATTAAAAAAACCATATTTTCAAAAGTCATTTAATGCTAATAAAAAAAAATATTTTATTAAACTCATCTAAAATTTTATCTAAATTTCTTAATTACAAACCAAATAGTATTTTTATTAGAGTGAGAAACTAATATTTTAATGTTTGCTTGGAATGAGAAATTAGTATTTTAATGTTTGGTGAATCAATAGTGGTTCTCCTTCTTTGACTAACCATTGTAGCAGAAGTTCATTTTATTTTAGATTTAGCCAATCTAATGTGGGGTATTTTTTATATCAATTGTCTAAAATTTAACTAATTTTCCTATTTGGCCAAGCCAATTTGACTAAGTAAAATAAAGTGCAACTAAGAGTGCAAATTGGTCGGTCCGGTCCGACAATGAACCAAACATTTTTTCTCCATTATTTTTTCGGACCAGACCAGACCGGTAGCTTTCAGTTCGATCCAAATATTTTTTTATTTTTTATTTTTTAAATCAATTAATAAAAAAAATTATTTAAAATACTTAATTAAAACTAAGTGACTTATTAATGTGGATTATGTAACTAACTCAATAAAAAAATATTTTATATGGTCAATGATAATAAATTAGATGAAAATTATATTATTAATTTATATAATTACTATATAATTAGCTAATTGATATTATATATTAGTTAATTGATAGAATATTAACAAGTGTTAATAACATATTTAAAATTTTATATTATTAATGGTGATAGGTTAGATGAAAATTACATAATAAATTATACAATTATTATATAAATAATATATATAAAATATATATATATTTTTTTTTTTCATACGGTCCGGTCCGAAATTGAAAAACCTTGGACTGAGACCAAACCGAAACTTTTCGATCCTCTAAAGCATAGATTGAGACCAACCGATCTCAATCTCAATCCGATCAGGTCTAGATCGAAACGGTCAGTCCGTTCAGTCCGGACCGACCATTTATCAGCTCTAAGTGCAACAATAGACTCAACAAATGATTAGTAATTTTAGCCACATATTATATCACTTAGGGGTGAGCATCTGTCGGTCCGGACCGAGAAAACTGGACTGGACCGGCCATTTTGGATCGAACCGGACCGGACCGGACCAAGTCTGGTCCAAATTTTTTTGGACCGAATGCATTCGGTCCGGTCCGCGGTCCGAAGGTTTTTCAAACCGGACCGAATGTACCTAATTTCTATATATTTTTTATATATAATTAATTATATATATAATTATACTATATTATAATTAAGTATAGACTAATAGTCTAATACTTTATATTAATACTATTATATAGTTATACTAATAGTTATATTAGTTTAATTAAACTATATTATAGTGATTTATTATAACTATATTATATATCAGTATAAGTTATAATGATTTCGTATAGTTATAATTATAGACTATAGACTATAATTATACTTATATAATTATACTTATACTAATATTACTAATATATAGCTATAGCTATTAGCCTATACTATATTATAATTAAGTATAGACTAATAGTCTAATACTTTATATTAATACTAGTATATAGTTATATTAATAGTTATATTAGTTTAGTTATACTATATTATAGTGATTTATTATAACTATATTATATAATAGTATAAGTTATAATGATTTAGTATAGTTATAACTATTAACTATAGACTATAGTTATACTTATATAATTATACTTATACTAATATTACTAATATATAGCTATAGCTTATACTATATTACTAATACTCTAATACTTTATAGTTTATACTAATATTATTATGTAGTTATAATAATAGTTATATTAGTTTAGTCATACTATATTATAGTGATTTATTATAACTATAGTATATATTAGTATAAGTTATAATGATTTAGTAATAATAGTAATTTTTTTTTTGAAAGAGATTTAGTAATAATTTATATAAATGTATTATTATATAATATATAGTATTAGTATCACTATATCATTATAATATATAATTACATATACACACAGACACTATATCATTATAGTATTAGAATCATAAATTATAATATTTATAATACATTGAATTTGAGTCATTTACATACTCTACGTTAGTAACAAATTAGCAATTAACATTTAACATTATAAATATAATTATAATTAATTATTTTTTAAATGAGTTAATTAAATAATCCACATTAAATAGTTTATTTAATTTTAGTTTTACTAATTTAAATAATTTTTTAATTCATCTATGTGCCAAAAAGATAAAAAAAAATCATAAAAAAATCACATGGGAGCTGCCTCAACAAAGAACGGCGCTGTTTGATTCAAAATGGGTCCCAAACGGCGCCGTTTTAGTCACTGCAGGCCAAACAAAGAACTGGGTTGCGTGAAACGGCGTCGTTTCTCGCAACCCAATTTTTTTTTGTTTTTTTTACTTACCTGAAACGACGTCGTTTAGGTCTAATTGAGAACCAAACGCCGCCGTTTGAGGAACGATCCTAGAGTCTTCTTACCCCCCCTCCCCCCGGAATCGATTTCACTTTTCTCAAATTCCCCCCAACTCCTCCAGCGAAAACCCTAGGATTCTTCAGCGAAAACCCTCCGTCCCCACCGTCCCCTCCGTTGCAGCAGGCTCGCCGCCACTCGGTAGTCGGTACTCTCTCTCTCTCTCTCCGATTTGTTCAAATGCTCGACGGGGATTAACATCAATGTCTATTATAATTTATCTCATTACAAAGCACAACAGCTTCTTCTGCTAGCTAGTGTATCAGCACTTTTTAGTATTTACAAAGAACATAGTTGAGATGGTAAGCACTTTTTATGGGAGAACATAGTTCAGACCGAGAGGGTTTGGTTAGTTTCAATTTTTTTTTTCTGGTTCCAAAACGGGTTTGTTGAGGAAAAATTAGTTGATTGGCATATTCGTGTGAAAATCTATGTAAAATTATGTTGTAACTAGTGTTGATGCATTGTCACATGAAAAGAACTGAAGTGTGCTCAACACGGCTCGAGCAGACCCAACTGGCACTCAAGCGAAATCAGGCAGAGTGCTTCGCTTGACTCCCGCTCGACTAGCCGCTCGAGCGAAATCAGGCAGAGTGCTTCGCTCGATGACCGCTCGACTCAACGCTCAAGCGAAATCAGGCTGAGTGTTTCGCTCGACTCCCGCTCAATGTTCCGCTCGAGCGAATTTGTGAATGTTAATTTTATTAATGTTAATTTGGAGATGGTTAATTTGTGAATTAGCCATCTCCAAATTATTTATTTATTTATAATTTTATTCATTGTAGGTATACTTTCTATTTTTCCACAAAGAATTTATGTGTCAATTTTCTATTAATGGATGTAAAATTGTAAATGACCTAATTAACATCATGCCTTGATTGAAGTTAACTTACCCTATCAGTTGACTAGTGCTTGCACATGTGGCGCTTAATTATATATATTGTGCTGTAAGTTTGTAATAAAGTAGCCCTCTATCTTTGTCATTTTCTGATCTTGACATTATTTGAAATGTTCTCCCCAATGTCCCCATACATTTATTTTTTTGTTACATTTGTTTTTATTTTTTTTTCCTTGTTGCTCTATATCATTTATTAATGTTTGTTTTCTAAGTCTTTTGTCCACTTGTCCTTTTATCCTTTTTATAGATGGAGTCTTCTACACATGATGTGTAAGAGTCAACACAAGACATGCCTCCACCCCCACCCCCATCCAATGTAACTGAACAATCAGTTGGTGGGTCACAAAGAGGTAGAGTTAGGTCTTTCGTTTGGGATCATTTTACAATCATACCAAAAGGTGATCCAACTAAACCTAGGGTTGCATGTCATTATTGTGGTGCTTCGTATGCATGTGATACGAAGACCAATGGTACGAAAAACATGAAAAATCACATTGAGAATCAATATAAGAAATCTCCGTTTAAGAAAACGGATAAATCCCAGACGACTCTAGATTGGAAGGTGGAGGGAGGAAGTGGTAGTGTTAGTGGGGGACTTGTGCCTATTGCATTTAGTGTTGAGGCTTGTCAACAAGCCTTAGCAGAGATGATTATTTTTGATGAGTTGCCCTTTAGGCATGCTGAAGGAGAGGGTTTCAGGAAGTTTATGCTTGTAGTTTGCCTTAAGTGGGTAGGGATTCCATCCCGTATGACGGTTGCCAATGATTGTTTTAATTTGTTTTTGAAAGAAAAAAAAAAGTTGAGAAATGCTCTTTGAGGGCAGCGAATTTCCCTCACCACGGATACATGGACATCCGTGCAAAACCTAAATTATATGTGCCTCACAGCACATTTTATTGATGATGATTGGAAGTTACACAAGATGATTCTTTCCTTTTGTTTGGTTGAAAATCATAAGGATGATACACTTTGTAAGGGTATAGAGATGTGTTTGATTGATTGGGGGCGACCAAAATTTCTTACACTCACTCTTGATAATGCAAGTTCTAATAATGAGACTGTTTTTTATTTGAAAAAAAATACCAAGTATAGGAGAGACACGATCTTAGAACATGAATTATTGTATGTTCGATGTTGTGCCTACATTTTGAACTTAATTGTTCGTGAAGGGTTGAAAGAATATAATGAGTCTATTGCGAAGGTGAGGGGTGTTGTGAAGTATGTTAAATCCTCCCCTCAAAAGTGGAGTTTATTTAAAAAATGTGTGGAGTTGGCAGATATTCAATCCAAGGGCCAAGTTTGTCTAGATGTATCGACTAGGTGGAACTCCACCTATCTTATGTTGGAGAGGGCTTCCAAATTTAGAATGGCTTTTGATTGGTTGGAGGAAGAAGATCCGTGCTTCATTGGTAGTTTTGGAGATGACGAAGATGACGATGTCGATGATGAAAATGTGGACCATGTGGCGAATAGGAGAAAGCCAAAGAAGTTAGGGCCTCCCAATGCATCCGATTGGGAGAAGGTAAATGTGTTTGTGAGATTTCTTCAATTATTTCATGATGCAACTTTATGCTTCTCGGGGGATGAATATGTAACTTGTAATGCTTTTTTTCCGGAGTTGGTTACTATTAAAGATGCCATTAACATGGAGTGTGAAGAACAAAATCTCGTTGTGGGATTAATGGCCACAAATATGAAGAGAAAGTTTGACAAATATTGGAAGAACTTGAAAAATCAGAATATGTTGCTCTATGTTGGTGTTATTCTTGATCCTCGCTACAAGATGTGATATCTTGATTTTGGGTTGGGACAAATGTATGCACATGATAATGCAAAAAAAATTGATTTTAGTTGGAATGTGAGAAATGCATTTATCCGCATGTATGAGGCATACAGAGAAAATGAAGAAGGGCATTCTCCTCAGTGCACAAGTTCCCCACATGAAGATGTATCTCCTTCAGCTGACAAGATGGCGAGTAGAAAAGCAAATTTGATGGCCCAATTTAAGCAACAGTTACAGTCAGAAGACAGTTTAGAAAGTAAGTCAGAGGTTGATAGATATCTAGCTGAAAGATGTGAGGATCAAGATGATAGTTTTGACCTTCTAATTTGGTGGAAGGTGAATTCAGCTAGATATCGCGTACTTTCAAAGGTTGCACGCGATGTACTTGCAATACCGGTATCTACTGTCGCCTCTGAATCTACATTTAGCACTGCGGGTCATGTACTTGACCCTTTCTGAAGTAGTTTAAATCCAATCAGTGTTGAGGGTCTCATATATGCACAAAACTGGCTTCGTTCTTCTTCTACTCCAATAAGCCTTAGGACTTTAATGGATGAAGTGGAGAAATTTGAGAAGCAGCTGGATATGGGTATGTAATAAATTATCTTCTATAGTTCTATGTGCTGTAATTTTATTTTGTTTTATTTTCTATGTTATGCAATTTTATTTTACTTGTTTTGTTTTAAATTTTTATGGATAGAATTTGTTGGGGACCCGATCGTTGTTGATTCTGTGGAGGCGTCAAATTCAATGCCTACTGGCCCTACACCCAATCTTTATTAAAGACTAAAGAGGTAAGAAGATTATTGCTTTACTTGAAAGGCTGAAACGAAATTTGTCATCAATCATGTTTAGTTATTTTGAAAAAAACCCATGCATTAATATTGGTCATTCTCTTTCTAATTTATTAATAACCTGTTTTACTGGTTTTTTTTATGTATCACAAAGAGCCATGGTATTTACCATCAGTTTGGGATTTAATTGTATTTTTTTTAAGAAAAAAAGAAAAGGAAAGAAAAGTAGACCGACCATGTAGAACTTGTAAAAAGCAGCTGCCTTGATTAGAATTTGATTTGATATTATCAAACACATTTTAGTCTTTTAGTTTGTTTAAATTACTATATAAAAACAAAACCATTTTTATTGACACATTAGTCTGGACCAAAATCAGAATTTCTTCAGCCCCACTCAAAAGAATATTTGTCTGGTGATCTTTTCCTTGTTCTTTCTTTTTTGGTGGTTTACTCTGATCTGATCTTAGAAAATCTGGAATGTGCAAGTAGTGCACCACATGTCCACATCTCAAAAATCCTTCATTCATGGTGAGATATTAGAAAACAAAAATAAATAAAAAAAATTAGGCAGCATCAATGCATCATAATATAATTATATAAGTCATTTGCCAGTAGAAAATAGTGAAAAATTATCTGGATGACAATTAGTTACTTTCAAATCCTCCATGATTTTCAATTATATTGGATAAAAGAAATTAAGGGGGAAAGTGCTCATTGTTCGTAGAATTGAGATTTCAGTGAGTGTTTACTTTCCAAGTCTATGATGTTGGTTAATAAGTCTTAGTCCAACACCGATGACACCTGTTATGTTTCCACATCAAAAATAAATTAATGTAATAGTTTTAATTTAATAAATTAATTATCAAAATGAGAGAGGACAAAAAGAGACAAACTAATTTTCAGTACTCAATATTCTATCTTGTTAACTGAACAAAAATGGAAGCTTATATTTTTTTTGATCTTCTACTTCATATTATTATTATTATTATTATACACCTGTTTTGTTTGTTTATTTTCTTGACAATGAAGTAGTACTGAAAGCTAATCACGTGGATCAAATTCAGAACAGATGAAAGCTGAAATTTCAAGGTTGAAGATTACGTAATCCCAAGAAGCTGCAATTTTAATTAGTTCTGTTTCACTTCAATTTATAATTTGTAATTTGTAAGTAATAACTTTTGTATTATTATTTTGTATTTTTTTTTTGTTTTTCTAGTTTTTTATATAGATTAGTTTTTTTATCATTGCATTTTTCAAGATCTGTGTTTTTTTTTAGTATTTTTAGCTAAAAACTGTACAAAATTTGAAGTGGGCTGAAAATAATTGAATTTGGGCCCAACAAAAGTCAAATTTAGATGGGCTGAATGGCCCATTTGGAGCATGTCCAGACCGAATGGACCGACCCTGGACCGGACCGGGCATGTCTATACTTGGTCCGGTCTAGGGTTGAAAATATTTAGACCGAATAGGTCCGGTCCGGTCCACAAAACAGCCTAAGACCGGACCGATATCACCCCTAATATCACTAGCCAATTTGTTTAGTCCAAGGGACTAGCCAAATATTACTTTTGGACTACAAATTATCTTCCCCTGCTTCTCTCCTGTGCATTAAATTACCAATAAAAGAAAAACCCGTTGCATGCATGAAATTATCTTCCCGCTGCTTCTCGCCCCACTTCTCTCCTGCACATGTCAACCTTGGGCCCCAACCTTTCCACCAATATGCCAATATCCAAACTTTCAACTTTGAATGCAGTCCTGGAATAAAAACATTCTCCCTTCCAATTTTTCATCCACAATTTTATGAAATAACGTTTACTTGATGTGTTATCTTCATTTTTTTTTTTTGGGTTCTTTAATACAACCATAAAACAAGAATACAACAACTAACATTAGCACAACAATAGACTTTAATACAATCATAAAACTTTAATACAACAATAAACTTTAATACAACCATAAACTTTAATACAAAGACTTTAATACAACAATAAATTTTAATACGACCATAAAGCATTATGCGGCACTATATTGTTGCCATAAGTGCTTGACAAGATCTACTTGGAGTTAACAATGGATTTTCCTATCCCTAAGATAATGATGGTGTTGAATGAACTCTCTAAATTCATGTGTAGGGCCAGTTGACACTAGTGCTTGAAGCACACCAAAAGCATGCTCCACATCCTTCCTTGTGGACTCTTGGACTGTAGTAAAATATTTTTTTTTGTTTCCTGGGGAGTTGAGATGGTTTTAACAAATGTTGCCCATTGCGGATAAATTCCATTAGTAAAATAGTATCCCATTGCATATTTATGACCATTAATAGTATAATTAATAGTTGTAGTATTTCCTTGAATAAGGTTAGAAAATATAAACGATCTATCAAGCACATTTATATTATTATGAGATCCTTGTAATCCAAAAAAAGCATGCCAAATCCATAGATAGTAAGAAGTTACTGCTTCTAAAATAATTATCGGTTCGTGAATACGACCAAAGTACATAACATGCCAAGTAGTTAGGCAGTTCTTCTACTTCTAATGCATATAATCGATGCTCCCTAACATACCTGGAAGTCCACGTTTCTCACCAATTGTAAGTAATCTCGGGGTTGTTTGCAATTATTTGCTTGTAGAGTTTTTTATGTTTTTGTCATCGTTCTTGTACTTTGTCCATCATCATCTTTGTCATTTTCTTTCTTTACCACGGTAATATATTGTTGATAGGATTCAAAAAACAGTAGTGCTACAGACATGCACAAATATGTGCCTGCCCGCGAACCCCATTGATGTCAGCAATTATATTAAAAAAAAATTGAAGAGAATGAAGAACTAAGCAGGAAGAGTGAAAACACAACCTAGTTCATTCAAGCGGAAGGAGAAAATGACAGCGCACCATTTCGTTCTCTTCCTCGACATCAGATCTCACCATTTCGTTGTCTTCCTCTGCTTCAGATCTCATCCTCTCTCTCAAATCTCAGATCTCGTCTCATCTCATCTCCACAACATCACATTTAAGAGGTTGAAATTCATGAACTCTTCATCCATGCATGGAAGATACGTTCAAGGATAAATGGGATATATATTTTTTTTTTGGAATGCATAAATTATGGGTATTTTTTGTCCACGCATAGACACTTAATTAATTATGTGTAACTCATGGGACTTAGCTTCCCCTTCATTTGTTGGTTCACATTTCTATTTATCTTTTCCATGACTTTAGGACTGTGGGATCTATAGATGTGCTCTCATGATGTTTGTGAAATTTCCTGGAAGGAAAAACGAAATTCGATTCCATTTGTTCTGTAGTTGGGTGGCATTTGTATGGTTATACATGTGTAATTTGTCCATTTTGGTGAAATGGGATGAGAATATAGTTTTTTCAAGTGTCCTGTTTTGGTTGTAAATTTTGGCATAAAATCTTAAGATGAAAAATGGAAAAGAAAGTTGAAAAATTTTTCTCCTAGTTTATTTATTGGTTTGTTTCTATAATTGGGGAAGCCCAAGTTATTGCACTTGTTTTATGTCAAAAACAAATGAGGCCTTGGTGGATATCTTATTCTATAACAAAAGAATAGAGTGATAAATTAACTAGCTAATTAAGTACTATCTATTAGAGCTATACAAACAAATTAGCTATTGTCAACTAAATAGTAATGCCGGCCAAGCATAATATTTATTTTTATATATGGATTAGTCATGTATAGTTCGTATAGTAAGTTAATTATGTACGTGTGTTATATGTTTAGATCATATACTTTATTATATATGTGTGTGAGATGAAGGCTTGATGCAAGAGGTTCTCATGTGAACGATATTATGGTGTGAACATGAGGCATTAATGGTGCAATATTGGAGAGTAGGAACCACATGGAATGGCATTAAAGCTAGCATTAAGTAATAACATTTCTAGTAATATATACCAATATCCGAATTTCTTGTTTTCATTATTGACAACCACCCACTTTATTTCATTGTTGAGGTAGATGGAGAAAGAGAAAGAAGACGCATACTGCATAACAGCTCCTATCACCAATCTATCAATTCAGGTATTGTACACCTCTTTCAACAGTTGGCATGTATTTATTTTATGTATAGTCATTGCCCACTTGGTTTGATTAACATTATGTTGCTATATGTTAGGACATATCAAGACCACTTTATCCAAACTTTTCAAACTACATGCCAAGTTACTACGGTCCAGTGCCTCATGCATGGTTACCACCTTTTGTGCCTCCTTCAAGTGCCAGCCCATATCCAAGAAGCAACCAAGTGATCGTTGGATGGTAAAATAGTTCATGTACTTTATTTTATGAACTTGAATATTTGGTCTAATTATTTATTTTTAATTTTTTTTGAAAAACTGCAGCAACACCCATGGAGCTCTACTTCTGCTGCCACGTCAAGTACTACTGCTTTGAGTAGTTCCGCTACCTTGTATAGTTTCGCCATATCAATTATGGGACCTCCTCCAACTGTCTACTCATATCCATGGAGCAACCAAGTGATGATTTCCTGAAGTATTTATTGTAGTTAGTGTGCTATAATTTTTTGAACGTGAATATTTGGGCTAATTAGCTATGTTTAATTTTTTTTTTTTTATGAAAAAATGCAGCAACACCAATGGAACTCTACTTTCACTGCAGCGTCAAGTACTGTTGTCTTGAGTAGTTCCACTGCCCTGTATAGTTCTGTCATACCAATGATAAGACCTCCTCCAACTGCCTACCCCTATCCATGAAGCAATCAGGTGATGATTTCTTAGAATATTTATTGTAGTTAGTGTTGAACTTGAATATTTGGTCTAATTATTTATGTTTACATTTGTTTTGGAAAACTGAAGCAATACCCATGGAACTCTACTTTTGTTGCAATGGATACTTCAGCTCCCATGTCTAATTCTGCAACTAGTGTCAACTCTAGTGTAGCTGACAGTTCTAGTCACTGCTAGCTCTTGTTCTACTTTACCACCATTTGTTCCTCCGACTTCTGCCAACCCATATCCATGTGGCAGTGAGGTGATGTGTTGGATTCTCCACATGCTGTGTTTTTTACATTATTCAGAACATATGAATCATATAATACTTTTTTCTCTTAATTTGTAGGAAAATAAACTGCAGCAAAGTAACTCTGTTAAAGAAATTAATGAGGCCACCTTACCTTGTGTGTTTGATGAAGTGCAGTCTATTGCCTCTTTGGGTAATACGGTTGATACCAAAGAGGCTGCAGTTCCGGATCACTTCATATGGAGCCTACTGATAGGGTGATATCACTAAGGAGCCAAAGACAGGGAAGCGCTATGAGTGGGAGAATGAGTTGATAACTTAATGTAAACATTACAAAAAACAATGTAGTTTTGGGATAATGAAACAAAGGAGTAAAAGGGAGAAAGATGGGATCGTGAAATATGTCACTGTGGGATGTGCTTGTGGTGACAAGGCACGAAATAGGGCATCAAATGTCTCCAAGCCTCGGCTAACAAGCAAGACAGACTGCAAGGCAATGATGAATGTGATGTTAAAGGATGAGAAATTGTGGATCACATCGGTATTTAACACACACAATCATGTACTCAGTCCAAGAAATTTCAAGTTTTTCAGATGCAACAAAGAAGTTAATGAGTCTGTTAGGAGGGTGTTGGATACAAAAGATGAGGCTGGCATACGAATGAATAAGAGTTTCCATTCTCTTGTGACTGAGGCGGGTGGGTTTGAGAATGTACCATTTGGAGAAAAAATTTGTCATAACTATATTGATAAGGCATTACATCTGTGCCTTGGTAAAGGTGGTGCTCAAGCGCTATTTAAGTATTTTAGAATGATACAATACAAGAATGATAAATTTGTCAACCTCATGAAATTAGATGATGATGATAGGATGAAAAATGTATCTTGGGCGGACGCCCGTAGTAGAGGGGCCTACAACTACTTTGGAGATGTGGTAATATTCAATACCACATACCTGACAAATAGGTATGGAATGTCATATGCACCTTTTGTAGGTGTAAACCACCATGAAAAGTCAATCATTTTGGATGCAGGTCTTATTTCAAATGAGAATATAGAATCATTTGTATGATTATTTAAAACTTGGTTTGATTGCATGGATTGAAAAGCGTCGAATACTATTATTACAGATCAAGATCGCACAATGAAAAATGCGATCGCCATTGCCTTTCCCAACATGCGGCATAGATATTGCTTGTGCAAAAAGTCCCTGAGATGCTTGGATCCCATGGTTAATACAAATATGGCTTGAAAAGTAAGTTGCTGTCTTGTGTCTTTGATTCCCTTACAATCAAGAAGTTTTGAGAATTCTTGGAATAGCCTCAAGGATACGTTCAACTTGCATGAAAATGCATAGTTGCAAAATTTATATGTGGAGAGAGAGTTTTGGGTGCCAATATATTTAAAGAACTCGTTTTGGGTTGAAATGAGTACAACTCAACGCAGTGAAAGCATGAACGCTTTATTCGACGGCTACGTGCATGCCAGGATAGACCTTAAAGAGTTTGTTGATCAGTTCGACAATGCATTGAAGAAAAAAATTGAGAATGAAAACCAAGCTAACTTCCATTCATTTAACTTCACCATTCATTGTATATTACAATTGGCTCTTGAAAAAAAGTTTCAAGAGGTGTACACAAATACAAAATTTAGGGAGATTCAACAAAAGATAATAAGAATGATATATTTTCATTGTCATTTCGAGAAAATGGATGGCAACTTAATCGATCGATGATGAAGTTAAGGCTGAAGATTTCATCAAGGAGATTCTTATACTGTTTACTTTAATGAGGCCAAGTGTATGACGAAGTGTGTTTGCAGGTTGTTTGAGATGCGAGAGATAATATGTAGACATATTCTTGCCATCTTTTCAGTTAGGAATATATGTGGGTTGCCAGAAAAGTACATATTGGACTGGTGGAGAAGGGACATAAAATATAGGTAAACTATTATTTCAAGCAGTTATGACGTTGCTGATTAGAGACCCGAAACTGTTAAATATAAATGTATATTGAAAATTTTCAATGAGGTAATAACAAATGCAGTTTTGTGCAATGGGCATACTGAGGATATGGTATTGAAGTTGTATAAGATGAATGAGGTATATCGCACCTCGAAGCCCTATAACATAGATTCTCATGTTGGAGTAAGTACTGTGAATGTAGCCACGGAAGGAAGTTCTAATGGTGGTGATATGTTGGGGTATGTTATGTATTTGTGGTGAAAGTGTACGTTTTGTAACCAAGCTCATTTTTGTATCTTAGTATTTGAGCCCACATTTTGCACATTTTATATCCAAGTACTCTATTTATGTCAATTTGACTTTGTATCCAAGTACTCAATTTATGTGGTTTGATTGAATGTTGTTGCCCAGATGACTAATACAAGAGGGGGATGAATTGAGTTGTATTTAAAAATCTGTAATTATAAATCAAATACACAAAATAAAATATGAACAAAATATAAATCAACAGTAAATATAAAGAGTAAGGACAAGAAGTAGCAAACTTAGTATTTTAACGAGGTTCAATCCTACTGCCTACGTTCTTGCCTCAAGCTACCTCTTGAGGATTCTGAAATTTACTATTCAACCTCTTTCAGGTGGAGATAAAAATCTATTACAGTTTTGAGTAGTACTGTTACAAAGAATCCCTGTAGAACACCCTCTACACTTGCAATCACCTTACACGTGGTAATTCAACTATTCTTTGTGTAGAACACATTTTACACACATAAGGGTTATACACACCATTTTACTGATACAAGAGCTAAGAATGGGTAGGTTATCAAAAAACACTCCTCAATGAGTGGAATAAGAATAATACAGCACAAATTATATCTCTCTCAAAATGAACAAAGATTAAGACTCAATACTTAGAGAAGAGAGATTGAAACTTTTGAATGAATGTTATATGTTCTTATTATTGTATGTGTTGTTCTAAATTTGAAGAACTTAAATGAGTTATTCATAGGCGTATGAGACTTTATTTTCAAATTTAAAAAAATTCACATATCAAAAAATAGCACCACTCAGTTTTCAAAATTTTCAAATAAAAGTTTTTCTTTCTTGCAATTGTCAAAGACAACATCATTTACTTTTCAAAATTTTCAAATCTAATCTTTTACTTTTTGCATATAACAAAATGAGCATGATTTACTTTTCAAATTATTTAGGCAAAATCATCTTCCTTTTGCATATGTCAAAAAGAGTATCAATCACTTTCAAAATTTTTAAATCTAATCTTTTACTTTTGGCATATGGCAAAAGGAGCACTATTTACTTTTCAAATTTTTCAAGCAAAATCATCTACTTTTTGCATATGTCAAAAAGAGCATCAACAGGTTTTCAAAATTTTCAAATAAAATATGTACATGTGAAATATGACAATCAATCATCTTTCAAATTTTTAAAATTCAAACATTTAATTTTTAAATATGTTCTACACATGTAGAAAGTGCAATTTGATGCTTTATGAGAAAAGATTTATTTTGAGCCTTAATCCAATTTCGAATTTTATCAAAAGATTTACAAAATTACTCTGAGAGCTTTATTTGTAAGTTTGTTCCCTTTCTTGCTCATGCTTGATTCATTGATGTGTTTGGCTCCATTATGTAGACAACTTGAGTTTGAAATTGTTTTATGTTTGAATTCATTTATTATCATCAAAATCTATATGTAAATATATAATTATATAAAACTTGAAACCTTAGATTCAACAAATGTGATTAGTATTAGTTTATGAGTTTATGTGATGCTATGTTTGATACTGCTCCATCTATCCAGGTGAAAAAAAGTAAATCAATAAACCAGTAATTTAGTCATCATATATTCTAACCAAATGATCAGGCTGGTAAGTTATTTTCACGCAGATACATACTTCGTTAATAACCAGTGACATGTTAAAGCACAATAAAGTCTCAAGATTGAAGATCAAATACAAATCAGAATAAAGTCTCAAATATGTAATTTTAAAGTCTCGACTTACAAATGCTAAGTTTGTATAAAATACAAATACAAAGTTGTCATCACTTTGAGCGTATCAAATACAAGTAAATAACTATGCATATTAGCCAATACATATAAAATAGTGTGCATGCATGCCACATGTTAGCTTCTTGACTGCAAAGCTGGGCTTGATCGTTGTGGAGTGCCAACTCCCTCTTCCCAATCTCTTATTCTCTCTTTTCAAGTTATTCATCTTTTCTTGGAGTATTTGATATTCTAGGTACAACTTGTTTCTCACAGCTGCACATTGGGTCGTTACTTGATGTATGATTAAGTAGCGAAGTTGAAGCAACTGACGATAACATTCTAAATCTGTCAACGAAATACAACAGCACCTCCAACAATATCTCAAGTATCAACTTGTCGAATCTTATAGACTGTAGTAGCTTCAGTGCGGATGTATGGGTGGGTTCATGCATGATCCCAAGCATCACTAACTACAAACCCAAGTCAAGAGTAACAAGCAACTCATCAATCAACTAGAATTTGATAGATACAAACTTAGAAATAATTTTGGGCAATTAGCTATTGACTATCAAACAAGCAGTAGATCATCTTTGGAATTTTCAGCAAAACTACAGGTAACTTTTTCACAATATTTTATAATGTTTGTTTCACATTGCATTTTACATGCTCCTATATGGTACCCTTCTGTCGAATGATCTTAAAAAAGAAAAATTAAGCATATCTTGGATGTGGGTTTAAGACACTGTTTCAACAAATGATATTAGCTGAATTTTCTTCTGAACTTCATTATTTTATCTGTGTCAATTTGACATACACAAACTTTGACATCACCATAGTTTGAATACCGGCATTAACTAAAGAAAGTCCATTGCCAACATTGCAGGATGGTTCTGACACAGTATGTCTTGGTTTTGACACATTGAATATTGAAACATTAGAGGTGAAGAAAGAATTTACCTCTTAAAGTCTCTTAAATTCTATGTGGCAATATTTTCCAAATATTAGTATCTATATTCTGCAACCTTTGCTGTTTTGTATTTTTTAGGTGATGAGGATTATTTCAAATGTGACTTTACTTGCATCAGGTGGTGCTAGACACATGTATCCGACAACTACAAATCCTTTGGTAAATGTTTTCACACTTCCACTGTATAATGTTGTAAGTGGGATTTGACTCTCCAATTGCTTCTTAATGATGATGATGCTCTCATACATGGCCAGAATAAAAATCGTTTTCGTGTCTGAAAGAATTATTTCTTATGGTTCTTTCAATGTCAGTGTGTCAAAATCTATGATTCAAAATATTACAAAGATTTATATGTGCATACATTACTTCTCATATAAATATAAATATATAAATATATCAATTTAATTAAATAGATGCTTTGAACTTTTAATATTGTTGAAATCTTCACTCACCGTAACACTTCTATTTTACTGTATATAATTTTAGAAACATGGAGTTTTGTTTTTGTGAAGTTACATCATCCTCTTCTAACTAAAGTTTTTTGAAAGTTTCAAGTTCTAATCACCACTGAATTACAAGGTCACTTCATTCTCTTTTAAATCAAACTTTTGAAGATTAAAAGTCTCATCACATATGAATTTCATCAATTTTATGAGGCAGCAGTCAAGACAAGAATTCAGAAATTACTAATTTTGTCTTATTTTGAGTCAAACAGAACAAATTGAACTAAAAACTGCAATACATAAAGTAGCAATTCCCACCCACCCACCTACAGCAGCACCTCCGACAACAGATTTTCCCAATACAATTCTAGAATTTTCCAATTTCTTTTCTTAATAAAAAATAAGGGTTAGGGTTGGGAAAGTTATTTAGGATGGCGTCGTTTGGTGGATATCTAGATTGCGAATGGTGTCACTTAGTGGATATCTGGATTGCGAATCTCTTCCTCGGTGCCGCACAACTGCGTTAGGTTTAGGGTTGGGAGAGAGTTTGAGCAGGGGGAGAGAAATCAATTCAAGAAATGTAAAAGAATGGAGTTGGGAACAAAGGATGGAGTTGCATCTATTAGAGTGCATGGGAGAGAGATCGAGCACGAGAGAGAAAAGGAGAAGAAAGGTAAGGTGGTGAATGTCGTAGCACAGAGAGCAAAGAGAGTTCCTGGGAGAGATCGAGCAAGGGAAAAATGTAAAACACACTGCTTTTAGTTGAAGCTGAACTCTATTTCTCTGGACTCTAGACATACCGTTTTATTTACTCCAAAAAGATGCGTATGTTTCCACGTAGGATGTCATTCGTGGTCATGCCCAACTCCTGCTTGGGTTTAGAGTTTTCTTTCAGAAAAAGCATAAAGTATGACTACCACAAAGAAAAAGCCAAAAGTAAATATATAAAGCATAAATTTGAAAGTAATCTTTTTTTCCTATTGATCTCGCAATGAATTCCGGAGCTATATATCAATCATGATAAAAGAAAAAGGGAAAAGTTTTATTCTTTTGAAATGCCATTTTAATGGCCAAGAGGGGAAAAAAAAAAAAAAAGCTTTCTAAATGCACCGCAGTTCTAGCCCTCCAAACGGATAGAGTCCAATCGAATTTGAATAAGGGTACTCTAGCTAGATTAACTTGTTAGCTCTATTGAATTTGACTCAAACTCGAATAAAACTCAAATATTCTTGTTTAAACTCGGTTTGTTAACCATTATGTTGTTCAAGTTCAACTCAAGCTCGACTAAAAATAAAGAAACAACTCGAGCTCGAGTTTAAATTCGATTTTTTATATTGAAATTTCTTAATCAAATCTTTTGATTAATAAAAAATTTTAATTAAAAAAAAACTCAAACCATTTAACTATTCAACTAAATAATTTTAATTCAAAATACTTATGGTATAACATTTTAATAAAAATAACTTATAGTTATAAATTAAAAAAATAATACACAAGATAAATGTAATAAACTAAACTATTTAATACATATAGATAATATAATAAATCAATAGTTATAGTTGTATGATATATTATTATACAAATTATCCTATACACGTTTTTGGAACATAACATATATATATATATATATATATATAAAACACACACAAACACACATATATATATATAAAAAAAACATACTATGAGTTTCAAAATGAGTTCAAACGAATCAAGCCGAATTTATACGAGTTTTGTTCACGAGTCTAAACCGAGTCAAGCCAAGTTTATATTAGTTTTGATTGTTTAATATTCGAGCATATATTAGTGTTTACAAATATTTCATTTATTAAATTAATCGAGTTCGAACCGAATATACACGAGCCAAGCTCGAGTTGTCCACGAGCTGCTCTTTTAATTTGTAGCCCTATACCAAACTCTTTAGTTTTTTTTTTTTTTTTTTACAAAAAGAAGAATTGACCAAATGTTAAATGTACGCTATCTAAAACATATATAAAAATAATTTTTAAATGGCTAAGAGAAAGTATATATATATAAACATAGGTTACATATTTATACATATTCATCGGGTATGAGCTACGTGGGCGTGTAAAATTTTCTATCTAAAATTTGTGTATAGACCAAATATTTATCCTTCACACTATATAGATATAAAATAGAATTATACTAGGTGAATTATGTGCGGTGTAAAAATCTTCGAGTAGAATTATTTTATAAAGTATGAAATCAAATTCAACATATAATCTGATTTGGTAACATGGTAAACCATGACTTATCTAAAAAGCTAAAATAAAATGATTTAACTAACTTTAAATAACCCTACCAAATTGTTTTTTTTTTTTTTTAATGTAGGTTTCATCTAAATCTTGATGTAATTTATACTTTTATCTTAGAATTGAATTTTTTTATTCATTCAGTTTTTAAACTTGCATCAATATTTGAAGAAAATGGTCACGCTTATCAGTAGTTGCATTTTTCAACCTCCATAGCTTGAGGATTCTAGATTAAAAAAAGAAATAGATATATAAAATAGATTTCATAATTATTATTTAATAAAAGAATAACGCTACTCATATTTTAAAACTTTCATACAATTTGATATTAAAATATTAATTTTTTTTATTTTTATTTTATTATTGTGAATATTTTAAAAATATTAAAGACTTATTAAATATTGTGAAATCTATTTTAGATGTATAATAAAGTTCGAACAAAAAACACAAATCTAAAAATTTTGCTCATTTAGATATTACAGAAACCATATCATTTAATCTCATCTCATTATTATAATTTTTTCAAATTTTCACACAAAATATAATAAACAATTCAACTTTTTCAAATCTTAAAACAAGAATAATATTAAAAAATAATATTATAATAATATTTTATTTAACTCATCTGAAAGCATCTCATCTCAACTCATTTCACTATCTAAACAAATCTTATATTTTTTGGAAACTGATAATTGAGGAACAATAAAATTAACTTTTCTACTTGTATTACTTTTATGTATTTAACGAATATTTACATGATAATCGATTAAAAATAAATAAAAGATACTATTATTTTTTCTTCTTCTTCTTTTATCATTCTTGACACACATTACTTTTTTCGAAGAATAATGATACAGATAATACATTTTTATAATATGTTTTATAATAATGTTATAAGATGAAAATAATTTTATGAAAATATATTATTTTTATAAAATATCTCTCATTTAATATGTAATTGTATATTGCGAAAAATATTATGCGCAGATCATTTTGCTGTTCAGAGTGCGAAAGACTCTGGACGTGGTCGCCTAGGTGCGATCCATGTCACGAGATGCTAACCTACTAGTTAGCCTCATCAATCATCTGCACTTTTTAGATTATCAATAATTAAAATTGTTCAATAATATCTCCATATAATTTTTCAGATTTAAAAATAAGCGTGTTGGTAGTACAATTGCCCAGGAAAGGGATAAGGTAGGGACGACGGAATATTGAACACTTCCGAGGTTACAACTTTCAGAAGACATATCTATGAGGAAAAATTCTATTTATCTCTCTTATTGCACGCACCGACATCTTATTTATTATTTATTATTTATTTATTTAAATAAAAAAAATAAAAAAATTATATGTTAGTGTGTAGTGTAGAAATATTAAGTTCAATTTTCATCTATATGTTTATGAATTTTTTTTTTTTTAAAATAATGATGTGTGATGCAAGAATGATAAGTAATTTTTTTTTTAATTTTTAATTTTAAAAAAAAGGTTAAAAATATTTTTAAATGATTTTCCTAGAAATAATGTACATGCGGTGGAATCTGTAAAAGCGGTTTGCATTACATTAGACGAGGGCAATTATTCATTCACTTTCTTATGGTGACTTTGATTATGATAGAAGCTCAACCTCAGGCGTAAAAAAAACAAGTAGAATTTTTCTAAAAGTATATATGACTACTTCACTAAAGCAAGATTGAAAAAAAAAAAAAAAAAAAAGAGACGATGAGAAACCAAGGCTGCTGAAACTTCAAAGTATATATCGGCTATTTCCCAAAAGGAAAAATTTTTAAAAAAGAAAAAATCACTTTTTGACCATGATATGAACCCGTAGGAAAGGAATCCCTTGAACCCACAATCAATTTAAAAACGCACTCAAAAAAGCCAAAATCAAGTCAATGGATGGAAAATCTAGACCCGATGAAACTCGTTTCAAGAACCTAGATTATATTAAAATCTAGACCCGATGAATAACCCGTCTCAAGAACCCAGATTACAAGGAGGAACGCCACAAAGGTTGTGATTTGCCTTTGATAAGTTCAAAAATTCAATGAAGAACAAGAGGAGCAAACTCACTCACAAATAACATTCAAAATTGTCTAATCTTTCAAATGAGGCTACAATGAGTGTTTTAACCAAAACCCTATTGAAACCCTAACCCAAAATAAACCCTACTTCCAAAACTACCCTCGGATGAACAGTACCCGCGGCTACTGTACGGTGCTACAGTAATTCGCTACAGTATCCGGACGTGAACAGTGCGCTACAGTTTTTAAAACCCTAGTTCCAAAAATATAACTTTCCAAGTAAGCCCTTGGCCAAAATACAAGGCCTTCCCCAAAATCCTAATTCATAAAAATAAGACATGTGTGGGCCAAGCATCCTCAAGCCCAATTATTTTAGACTAATTTGTTGTCTTGCTTCCTTGATCTTCTTCTAATTTGCCCATCTGAAACTTACAAATGATCTTTAAGACTAGGCCCACCTTGGTTCCCATCATTCCCCCTCTCCTCAAAAGGATTCGACCTCGAATCTCCACCTGGATCAAAGGGAAAAATTTTAGTGACATTGAAAATAGCAGAGACATTATACTTACTTGGAAAATCCACTTCATAAGCATTATCTTTAATTTGTTCAAGAATTTTGAAGAATCCATGCAAACTACTCCTAGCATCAACAAGTAAAGACATTAAATCTAATGGAGTAAATGGATTAAGTCTATAAACAATTTCAAAAGGTAAAACTTTAGTAGTAGCATGAACACTCCAATTATATGTAAAATCAATAAATGGCAAACAAAACTCCCTCAAATGTTCATGAAACACATCTAAAGTCTTTCTTATTTCAAAATGACCACCCCAATTATATGTGAACTCACTGAATGTCAAGCAATACTCCCACAAACTTTTATGCAACATAAGAATGAATGGCAAATGATACTTCCACAAACATTTATGCAACATGTCAATGAAAGGCAAATGATACTCCCACAAACATTCATGCATCACGTCTAAAATCTTCTTTGCACCAAAATGACCACTCCAATAATATGCAAACTCAATGAATGACAAACAATACTCCCACAAACGTTCATGCAACATGTCAATAAATGGAAAATAATACTTCCACAAACGTTCATGAAACACATTTAAAGTTTTCCTTGCACCAAAATGACCACTCCTATTAGATGCAAACTCAATGAATGGCAAGTAATACTCCCATTCATGGTCACGCCACATGTTTAAAATGCACTTTACACCAAAATGACCAAGTAAACCACATCCATGCACTAGCATCTCACGCATAAGATTAGTAGGCTCACAAAGTTGATTCTCTCTAAACAAATACCAATCTAGTCTATAGCACTTACCAAACAATACCTTCTCACACGCTCCATATACAGTAGTAAAGTCATCATCATTAGCATGCAATTGTTTATCATATTCAAGTCTCAATAACTTTGTATCTAAAATGATGATAAGGGCATACCTTCTTGCTAAAGCATCAACCACAAAACTTTCCTTACCTTGTGTGTACTTGATTACATGAGAAAAGGTCTCAACGAATTGCACCCACTTGGCATGCATTCTATTCAACTTACCTTGTCCCTTCATGTGCATCAAGGACTCATGCTCTTCAAAGAAAGGTCGAGTAGGAATTGTCGCACCTAGTTCAAAATCAATATAATGCTCTATCTCTCTAATAGGTGGCAATCCACTAAACACACCGCTAGGAAACACGACCTCATATCCCTGCAACAAAGAGACAATAACACTAGGCAAACATATGTCAAGTTTGTTACTATTAAAACTCGCCTTAGCATAAAAACTCTCTTTTCTCTTTGTTTTTCTCTCACTTTCTTCACTCTCCCTTTTCTTTCCACTCTCCTTTTCTTTTTCACTCTCTTTCTTCTTTTCACTCTCTTTTTTTCTATCACTCTCTTTTTCTTCATCTTTTTTTGACATCTCGGCCTCACAATTTTTTTTTAACTCATTCTCTCTTTTTCTTGAGATTTCACTATTTCTTTTTTTCTCAATTTCACATTCACTTTCGCTATTTAGCTCAACCTCACTTTCACTTTTGCTTTTTTGATCACTCTCACTTTCACACTTTCTTTTTTGAGCATCCTCACTTTTCAGTTTCAGTTGATCCCCATAGACCTGTGTTGGAGTTAAAGGAGCAAGTTTGATTATTTTTCCATCCTTTTCAAAACTGTATATGTTCCTTAACCCATCATAGATCACCTTCCTATCATACTGCCATGGCTTCCCCAGCAAAATATGTCCAGCATGCATAGGCACTACATCACAAAGCACCATATCCTGGTATTTCCCAATGGAAAAAGAAACTAGCACTTGCTTATTTACCCTAACCTCCCCACAATCACTCAACCACTGCAATTTGTATGGTCTAGGGTGTTTCAAGGTAGGTAAACTCAATTTCTCAACTAAAGTAGTGCTAGCCAAATTAATATAACTCTTCACATCAATGATCATATTACATACCTTGTTGTTGATGTGGCATCTAGTATGAAAAATGTTCTCTCTCCGCTGCTCTGTATCATCCATCCTAATTTGTGTATTGAGAGCACGCCTGGCAACAATAGACTCACTATACTCTTCATTCTTATACTCATTCTCAATACTAGGCTCACGTCCCCTCTTATCTCTCCCACCTTGCAAATTTCTAATCAGAACTTCTCGTTGATCCATCATATCCCTCACTTCATCCAACACCAAGTTCAACTGCTCAAATTGTTGTTGCATGGCTTGCAATACAAAAGATGAGTTATCTGCCATCCCCTTTGGTGATTAGTCACTCCTATGAGACATCATAATGTGCTGCACAAAAAGAATGTTAGTGGAAAACCTCACACACTCCCTTACGTGTTTACACTCGAATAACGGCACTCCACTCGTGTTTCACTCGAATAACGGAATTGGCTTTTCCCAATAATAGTCTCACACTCTCTTGCCTTTTACCTCAATGGTTTTCTCACTCAAGTTCTTTAAGAACTAGTTGAACTAAATCAAGACAATACAACCTTGTATTATTCCAACCAGTAATATAAATCCAAGAGACAAGAACAAAAAATAAGGAATGAATAAAATGGCACGAGACACAAGGAATTTATACGAGGGAAAGAGTAATGATAAAACAAGATACCCACTAGAAAGATGTTTTCAGCCCCTTTGATGATAAAGCTCAATCAACAAATATCTTTTTTTCTCTTTGTTGTAACAATGTAGCACAACCAATATGTATGCTACCTTCTTCTTCTTTTTTTGAATATTTTTTTTTTCGAATTTTTTTTTTTCGAATTTTTTTTTTCTTTTCTTTTCTTTTCTTTTCTTTTCTTTTCCTTTCTTTTCTTTTCTTTTCTCTAATTCAATCACAAATAGCAATATTCAATTGAAAATCAACGACAACGAAATAGAAGAGAATCAATGGAACGGCACTCCAAGCAATTGAAAAACTTAGAGATGCAAGAAACCCTAGAAGATGCAAATTTCAGCCAAACCCAAAACACTAAAAATTTTGGCAGCGTACTTTTTGTTTCAATTTTTTTTTTTTTCGTAAGCCTAGAACAATGAAGCCCTAGAATTAAAGATGCAATAAAAAATAAGATAGAATCAGACCTGATTGGAAACCGAGCTCTGAATACCAAATGATATGAACCCGTAGGAAAGGAATCCCTTGAACCCACAATCAATTTGAAAACGCACCCAAGAAAGCCAAAATCAAGTCAATGGATGGAGAATCTAGACCCGATGAGAACTCGTTTCAAGAACCTAGATTATATTAAAATCTAGACCCGATGAATAACCCGTCTCAAAAATCCAGATTACAAGGAGGAACGCCACAAAGGTTGTGATTTGCCTTTGATAAGTTCAAAAGTTCAATGAAGAACAAGAGGAGCAAACTCACTCACAAATAACATTCAAAATTGTCTAATCTTTCAAATGAGGCTACAATGAGTGTTTTAACCAAAACCCTATTGAAACCCTAACCCAAAATAAACCCTACTTCCAAAACTACCCTCGGATGAACAGTACCCGCGGCTACTATACGGTGCTACAGTAATTCGCTACAGTATCCGGACGTGAACAGTGCGCTACAGTTTTTAAAACCCTAGTTCCAAAAATATAACTTTCCAAGTAAGCCCTTGGCCAAAATACAAGGCCTTCCCCAAAACCCTAATTCATAAAAATAAGACATGTGTGGGCCAAGCATCCTCAAGCCCAATTATTTTAGACTAATTTGTTGTCTTGCTTCCTTGATCTTCTTCTAATTTGCCCGTCTGAAACTTACAAATGATCTTTAAGATTAGGCCCACCTTGGTTCCCATCAGACCATTTTAAAAAATCTTATGATTCTAAAAAACAAAAAACACATTAAGAAAAACAATTATGGTCCTTTTGCTTTATAGTCAGAGTGTTTAAAGGTGAAACTAATTTTGATGAGTTTTTTTTGGAGCAAGTTTGAGGAACTATTGACTATATATTTCTTGATGAATGTTATGCATCAGTCACTATTCACTCTCATACTCCACACTTAAAGCATTTTTATAGAGTGTAAGGTGTGGAATGGTGAGTAGTAGCTGAAGAATTTTTCATATTTCTAATTGAAATCTGATTGCTATCAATTTTTCCAACATCACAACACAACATATAGTTTTAACATGCCAAGAACACCCAATATACAACAGAGTTACAATGCTAATATATAAGTGCAAATATAAGTGCAATAAAAGTAACTTAAGCCTCACCCTTCAAGCCTGTACAGCTTTCAATTGCTCACAAACAAAGACCAGATTACAGTACAAAGAAATCTATATATATATATATATATATTTTATCACCACCAGCTCCTTAGTTCATTTTGGTAATGTACGGGTGACAAATGCCCTCCAGCTCCTTCATCTTATTCTCAAACTCCCCTGCCTCGGCATTCTGGTTCCTATCAAGCCAAAGGATAGTCTGCTCAATTGCATCTTCGGTCTTTTTCAAAGCATTCTTCACAGCTCTGATATTGTACCTCATGTAGTAAGCACAACTTTCCAAAGCATTTTTTGCCTCAACCTCATGCACCTTATCTTGGGCCATGTTCTTCTTCTCAACCTTCTTCTTCCTCTTCTCTGTCTCTGTCTTATGCTCCTTTTCCTGATCCATATCCTTCTCAGCCTCCTGCATTTTGGTTTTGGTCTCATTATTGGGTTCCTTATGCTTTTGCGAGGCTTCACCAATGTCACCATTAGCAACCTGATAAGTCCTGGCAATGATTGGGTCGCAGATGCTCTCCATTTCCTTCATCCTGACCTTATATTCATCTGCCTCGGCATTGTGGTTCCCTTCGAGCCAATGGATAGTCTGCTCAATTACATCTTTGATACTCTTTTTGTCAGCTGCAGGGACCTTAGCTGAAATCTTTTCATCTTTTAAAGTGTTCCTCATATTGTAAGCGTAGTTCACCAGTGCATTCTTTGTCTCGACCTTGATATTACACTCCCTTTGCTGATCAATGCACTTCTCAGGCTCCTCTTGCGTGGTTCCACTCGTGTCACCTTCAGCACCTTGATCAATGTTGGCAATGAAAAGGTCGCAGATGCTCATCAGCTCGCCCTTCTTGAACTCAAATTCTTCTGCCTCAGCAAGTTGGTTTCGATCAAGCCAATCGATAGCCTGCTCAATTGCTTCTTCAATCTTCTTCTTGTCTGCAGCAGGGACCTTAGCTGCAATCTTTTCATCTTTGAATGCGTTCATCATGTTGTAAGCATAGTTCTCGAGTTCATTCTTTGTATCAACTTTCATTTTATGTTCCTCGTCCTCAGCCCTGTACTTCTTAGCCTCCTGCACTAACTTCTCAATCTCTTCCTTAGAGAGCCTGCCCTTGTCGGTGATTGTGATGTCAGTCTTCTGTCCAGTGGTTTTGTCCTTGGCAGAGGCGCTCAAGATACCATCAGCATCGACATCAAAGGAAACAGTGATTTTTGGAACTCCACTGGGAGAAGCAGGAATACCAGAGAGTTCGAACTTGCCCAGCAAGTTGTTGTCATGAGTGCTGCTACATTCACCCTCATACACCTGAATCTCCACCCCAGGCTGGTTATCTTTCTGTGTTGAGAACTCCTCCTCCTTCTTGACGGGAATGGTGGTGTTTCTTGGTATCAGCACACTCATGACCTCTCCAGCAGTCTCCAATCCAAGGGATAGAGGAGTGACATCTAGGCACAAGATATCCTTCACTTTCCTACCACCCTCGCGGTTTAGAATTGCGGCCTGAACAGCAGCGCCATAAGCAACAGCCTCATCAGGGTTAATCCTTTTGCAGAGCTCCTTCCCATCAAAGAATTCCTGCAACAATTCCCGGATCTTGGGGATCCTAGTAGACCCTCCAACTAGAACCACGTCATGGACACCGTTCTTATCGATCTTAGCATCCTTCAAACACTTCTTAAGGGGCTCCCTACACTTTCTGAACAAATCCATGTTAAGCTCCTCAAACTTTGCTCTGGTAATGCTTGTGTTAAAGTCAATACCATCAAACAGAGAATCAATCTCAATTGTAGTTCGAGTATTAGATGAGAGGATCCTCTTGGCCTTTTCACAAGCAGTCCACAACTTCCTAAGAGCCTTTCCACCAGCAATCTCCCGCTTATGCCTTTTTCTGAACTCTTGAAGGAAATGGTTCACCATTCTAAGGTCAAAATCCTCACCTCCCAAGTGGGTATCACCAGCCGTAGCTTTCACTTCAAAAACACCCCCATCAATGGCGAGAAGCGAGACATCCAAAGTACCACCACCAAGATCAAAGATGAGCACATTCTTCTCTCCAGCATTATTCTCACCACCAAGCCCATATGCAATAGCAGCAGCAGTTGGCTCGTTGATTATTCGCATCACATTCAGGCCTGCAATGACACCAGCATCCATTGTTGCTTGACGCTGTGAATGATTGAAACGAGCAGGGACAGAGATAACAGCATTTTTTATCTTCGAACCACAGTAAACCTCAGCAATCTCCTTCATCTTTATGAGAATCATTGAAGAGATTTCCTCGGGCAAAAACCGCTTTTCCTCGTACTTGTATTCAACCACAATAAGTGGCCTCCCATCAGGGCCAGGAACCACCTTGAATGGCCACAATTTCATGTCACGTTGTACTGAGGCATCGTCGAATTTCCTTCCAATCAAACGTTTGGCGTCTTCATACCACAGGCAAGAACATCAACATACAAACAAATCATTACATGAAACATCCTTAGCTTCAGAAATCGAAACCATCAGAAAGCAAAAAAAAAAAAACAGGTCAACAGGTCTAACTTTTTTATGCAAAGATAGAGATTTCTCTAAAGCCAAACAAAGATCTATCTACAACTCGGACATTTTTCTTTAAGGAAAAATGTATCCTCTTAAAGAAAGAAAAACAATATATTTAAATGAACATAAAAGAACCCAACTTCAACAGAACGCATCCGGCATCTATATATGCGTACGAGAAATAATTAACCGCTATTTTGAAAGCAAGACTCTAAATTAATCTGAACTCGTAAAAGTATCAAAGAACAAGAACGTACCAAAAACAGTGTTGCTATGATTCATGGCAGCCTGGTCCATGGCCCCATTACCGATCAAACGGTGGGTCTCATTGAAAGCCACATAAGATGGAGTCTTTCGGTTCCCAAGCTCATTGGGTATGATCTCCACCCGGTTTTGCTTCCAAACTGCCGCACACGAATAGCACGTTCCCAAGTCGATCCCAATTGCCGCACCATTGCCTTTGCCAGCCATAGTTAACAAAACTTAACCGGAAAAGGTTACAGAAAAACAAGGAAGAAATATTTAGGACTTTCTGATTCCAAAGAGAGAGATCTGCACTACGTTTTGATCATGAGTCGAAGAGCGCAGTGTTTAAGCACGCAGTACCGGTTTTATCAGGAAGCTAACAGGAGTTATACTGTTATGTACCATGTTCAGCAGGCAGACTTACCCTGCAAGTCTCGGGATTGTTTGCAATTATTTGCTTGCGGAGCTTTTAAGAAGTCTTCGACGTCGTTCTCGTACGTTGTCCATCATCATCTTTGTCCTTTTCTTTCTTTACCACGGCAATATCTCGTCGGTAGGATTCAGAAAAAGCATAAAGTATGATTAGCAAAAAGAAAGAGCCAAAATTAATGTTGAGTTTTTTTTTTTTTTTTTACGAAAAGCAATGAGTTTTTTTTAGATAATCGAAAAGGAATGAGTTGAGCGGCGGTTAAAGTATATAGAATTCTGTAAAATTGAGTTTAAAATGTATTTACATATTAAGATAAATTTAATATTTTTTTATAAAAAGTGAGTCTCATATATAAATATGTTTTAAATTAAAAAAAATTATAAATCTCACATGTAAGAAAATTTTAAATTAAGATAAATTTAATAATTTGATAATTGAATATTAAGATATTAAATTCAGTTTAAACTCAATTAAATTTAAGAACCAGTTTAAATATATAAATAATGCTATAAATCTGATAGTATATATATATATATATATATATATATTTTCTATAGATTTAGGTATTGATTCCGTAGCTATATATCAATCATGATAAAAGGAAAAAGGACAAGTTTGATTCTTTGAAATGCCTTTTTAATGGCAAGAGGAAAAGAAAAAAACCTTCTTAAATACACCGGATTAGGGCTATAAACGAATGAGTTGAATCGAATTTGAATAGGATATTAAGTTCGATTAATATGTTTGTCTGAACTCGACTCGAATTTAAATAAAATTTAAATATTTTTATTTAAACTTAATTCGCTAACCATTAATATTATTCAAATTCAACTCGAACTTGACTAAGATATGTTTGGGGTAAAAATGAGATTTTTCATCTCTATCTTTATCTCATCTCATTATTACAACTTTTTCAAATTTCTATATAAAATATAATAAATAATTCAATTTTTCTATAACTATTGATTTATTATATTATCTATATGTATTAAATAATTTAGTTTATTACATTTATCTTGTGTATTATTTTTTTAATTTATAACTATAAGTTATTTTTATAAAAAAGTTATATCATAAGAATCTTGAATCAAAATTATTTGGTTGAATAGTTAAATGATTTAAGTTTTTTTTATATATATAAATTAAAATTTTTTAGTAATCAAAAGATAAGATTATAATTAAGTATATAAAATATAACTAACATGTAATATATATAACACATACATATATAAAACATATTGCGAGCTTCAAAACGTGCTCAAACGAGTCAAACTGAGTTTATACAAGTTTTGTTCACGAGTCTAAACCGAATCGAGTTGAGTTTATACGAGTTTTGCTACTTTAATATTCAAATCTATATTAGTGTTTACGAACATCTTATTTATTAAATAAACAAAGTTCGAACTAAGTATACACGAGTCGAGCTCGAATTCTTCACGAGATGCTATGTTCATTTGCAGCCCTACACCAGATTCTTTAGTTTTATTTTTATTTTTATTTTACAAAAATAAAAATTGACCAACTTTTACATGAACGCTATCTAAAACATATATAAAAATGATTTTCAAATGGTTAAGAGAAAGTTTATATATAAACATAGGTTACATATTTATACAGATTCATTGGGTATGGGCTACATTGGCGTGTAAAATTTCCTATATTAAATTTGTGTATAGACCAAATATTTATCTTTCACTAAATAGATATAAAATAGAATTATATTATATGAATTATGTGTGGTATAAAAATCTTCGAGTAGAATTATTTTATAAAGTATGGAACCAAACTCAACATATAATCTGATTTGGTAACATGGTAAACCAAATAACCCTACCAAATAGGTTTTTTTTTTTTTTTAATGTAGGTTTCATCTAAATCTTGATGTAATTTATACTTTTATCTTAGAATTGAATTTTTTATTCCTTCAGTTTTTAAACTTGCATCAATATTTGAAGAAAATGGTCACGCTTATCAGTAGTTGCCATTTTTCAACCTTCATTTAGATCAAGGTTTTATTGAGTTCTTGAGGATTCTAGATTAAAAAAAGAAATAAATATATAAAATAAATTTCATAATTATTATTTAAGAAAGGGATAAAGCTACTCATATTTTAAAACTTTCATACAATTTGATATTAAAATATTAATTTTGTTCACTTTTATTTTATTATTGTGAATATTTGAACAATATTAAAGACTTACTAAATATTGTGAAATCTTTTTTAGATGTATAATAAAGTTCGAACAAAAGACACAAATCCAAAATTTGGGTCGTTTGGATATAGAAATCATTTCACCTTGTTTCATCTCATCTAATTTTATCATTATAATTTTTTTAAATTTTCACATAAAATATAATAAATAATTTAACTTTTTTAAATCTCAAAATAATACTAATATTAAAAAATAATATTCTAACAATATTTTCTCGTTTGTTTTCGGAAATGAGATGAGATGAGATGAAAATTTTTTAGATGAGATGAATTGTTTATTTTATTTTGTATTAAAATTTGAAAAAGTTGTAATGATTAGGTGAGAGAAGATGAGATGAATTTGAAAAAATTAAATTGTTTATTTTATTTTGTATTGGAATTGGAATTGGAAAAAGTGTAATGATGAAATTGAGATGAGATAAGATGTTTTTCGAAAACAAACGAGGGCCTTATTCAACCTATCTAAAATCATCTCGTTTCATCTCACTATTCAAACCAACTTCACTTTATTTTTTTAGAAACTGATAATTGAGGAACAATAAAATTAACTTTTCTATTTGTGTTACTTTTATCTTTGTATAATCTTTGATATAATCTTGGCTAGTCCTTTTTACTGATAATGGATATATTTTTATAATATGTTGTATAATAATGTTATAAGATGAAATAATTTTATGAAAATATATTATTTTTATAAACTATCTCTCATTTTATAAGTAATTGTATACTGCGAAAAATGTTATGCGCAATCATTTTGCTTTTTTTTTTTTTTTTATAATAAATCATTTTGCTTTTCAGAGTGCGAAAGACTTTGACTAAAGTCTTGGTCGTGGTTGCCTAGCCGAGTGTCATCGATCCACGTTACGAGGTGCTAGCCTCCTAGCTAGTCTCATCAATGATATGGACTTCTTAGATTATAAATAATTAAATTTGTTTCATAATATTTTCTTAAAATTTTTCAGATTTCGACTCGTTTGAATTTACAAATCATTTTAATTTATTTCAAATTATCTTATTTTTATTATTATAATTTTTTTAAATTTTTATATAAAATATAATAAATAATTTAACTGTTTCAAATCTTAAAATAATTTTTTTAAATTTTTATATAAAATATAATAAATAATTTAATTTTTTTAAATTCTAAAATAATAATAGAAGGTCTACTCTTATATAAAGCTCATTATGAATGAGAGAAACTTAATATGCAACGCCAAAGAAGCCAGAGAGTTCAGGGCCCAACAAAGTCATATACCCACGTGCGTCGATGTACGAGGAGATGGGGATAACCATGCAGATACACAATCCGTTCAGTTGGGATCTCATATAGATACGTGACCAGTTCAATTGATAAACTCGACACCAGATAAACATTATATCAAATCCTATATATACTAGGTAACCCTCAAGAACAGAGGGGACTTTACTTTAATTTTTACTTGTTAAGATCATCTGAAAACTCTTACTGACTTAAGCATCAGAATTTTCCTAAGCGTACGACGCCGACCACGCTTTGATCTTTGTGCAGATAAGCGGTTGCAGACAGAAGGTGAGACACGTCCTTTACAAATAATATTAAAAAAATATATTTTTAAAATATTTTATTCTACCATTTATAAATTATCTTAACTCATCTAATCCAAACATTTCTCAAATCACAAACCATTGTGAAATAAGCGTGATGGTAGTACAATGGCCCAGGATAAAGATAAGGTAGGGACGACGGGATGTTGAACACTTTCGTGGTGACAACTTTCAGTAGACATATCTATGCGGAAAAATTCTATTTATCTCTCTTATTCCACGAACCAACATATTATTTAATTTGTTTTATTTAAATAAAAAAAATTATATGTTATCGTGTAGTATAGAAATAATAAATTCAATTTTCATCTATATGTTCATGATTTTTTTTTAAAATATTGATGTGTGATGTTAGGCCCGTGCACAGAAACCGCAGATCCAGTCCGTTCGAATGGCCCGATCCGACCCGATTGCTAAATACAGTTTAAACTGATCTTTGGATTCAACCCGTGAAATGTCGGTTTCAATCCGAGCAATCCGACTAAAGTCATGTTTTAAGTATCAAGGTCTCGTTTATTTTTAAAAAACATCTCATCTCGTCTTAATTTTATCATTATATTTTTTTAAATTTTAATACAAAATAAAATAAACAATTTAATTTTTTTAAATTCATCTCATCTTATCTCATTTAATTATTATAATTTTTTAAATTTTAATACAAAATAAAATAAATAATTTAATTTTTTTAAATTTTAAAATAAAAATAATATTAAAAAATATATTTTAATAATATTTTACTTTATTTTTTAATTTTAATCTAATCAAACGAAGCCTAAATCCAAATGAAACCTAGACACAGAAAACTTGACTCCATTCTCTTCCTCATTATTCCTTCGTTTGCCACCATTTAATTCCTTCTTAGAGAGCAAGAGAAGACTGATGATGAGGAAAAAAAATTTTATTTTTGATTTGTTAAGTTCCAGGATTTGAAATTGTTTTGAACTAGAATTAATATATTTTGTTTTCTTTGTTAAAACGAAAGTCTAAGAATGGAATTTTTATTTTACTTTCCTGCATTTCTCAACAACGAAGGCCTGGATAGAAGAGAGGTCATGAGATGAGAAAGAGAGCTCAAGATGCAGAGAGGTCAAGAGCAAGGCGCAAAAGCAAACCCACTTTCAAGATCCATTTTTTTTTCCTTTGTTTCCTTTCCTTCTTCCCAAACATATCACAGAGATATAATTTCCTGTAGAAGCAATTTAACCTAGCTGAGAAAGAGAGCCCAAGATGCAGAGAGGTCAGCGAGGAGGGATGATGCAGAGAGCTCAAGATACAGAGAGCTCATGCAGAGCTAGGCGCAAAAGCAAACCCACTTTCAAGATCCAGTTTTTTTTTTCCTTTGTTTCCTTTCCTTCTCCCCAAACATATCACAGAGATATAATTTTCCTACCGAAGACCCAGCTGTTATTTAAAATTAAAAAAACAAAAAAACGGGTTGACCCGACTAAAGTCAAGTTGGATATTTGTCTGTCACCGGGTCGGGTCGGGTCCAAACCCAGTCCAAATTGATCGGGTTGCAAGCTAAGAATGATAAGTATTTTTTTAAAAGAAAAGTTAAAAATATTTTTAAATAATTTTCTTATGAAATAATGTAAATGCAGTGGAATCTGTAAAAAATATGTTTGGATTGATAGTCTTTTTCTAAAAATGTTTTTATTTGTAAAATTACAAAAATTGATCTAATGATTAGATAGAATTATTATAAAGGATTAAAAAATTGTTAGGGTGTGTAAAGATGTTTGAGTTTAAGGTGAGGATTTTCGCAACAATAAGTGAGGTTTTTGAGAAATACTAAAAAAATGTTTGGAAATATTTGAAAATTTGTTTGAGAATAGATTTTGGAAAATGAGAGGTAGAGATTGGAATAAAAATATTTTTAAAATAATTATCGTATTGGAGTATGTAATCGTGAATATATAAAGTTAAAAAAATATTTGATTATAATTTTTTCATGATGAAAAAGGATATTCGATATCTAAACTTATAATTTTATTTACATGACCATACATGTTGTATCAGCTATTGAAATGGTGAAGATTTTGATATTTGAAGTTCGAATTAAAAAAATAAAATACTGATAAAATTGGGCGGATACTCAATATATATAGAGTAATGCTAGATAGTTTTAGAATATGTAAATTTTACACATCCTCTTTAAAAAATGAGGTACACCATTAAAAATAATTTTTTATCCACATTAAAAATAATGTAATTGACCATATATTATGGGTGAGATTTCCATAAACAGTAGGAAAAAAAATGGTAGTTATTAAACTGATAAATGCAAGGCCTATATGGGAAGCTAGCGATTTTTTTTTTTTTTTTTAGAAAAGCATATTGCATTCATTAATAGCGGACATTACAAACTGGACCTGAAACATACATTACAAGCCAACTACAACATTAATAGCTCTCCAGTACATACCCGTGATTGACATGGTCTCGTTCAAGCTGCAAACCTCTATAAATCTAAAGTCTGAGAGACAACACAACTCTGCTCAAGACAGAGTTAATCAAACCCTATACTACGTCTAAGACAGAGTAGAGTTAACCAAACCCCACACTCCGTCTAAGACGGAGTTGAGGACATGCTCTACGAACGAAAGTCTAAGAGATTATGTGTTTTTTTATTTTTATTTTTCTAAAAAAAAAGACATTTCAGAAATTAAAAAAATAAAAAAAATAACGGATTACCTCTTAAATAGATATAGATATGCATTTTTAACCTTGAAAGATAAAAATTATGCAAACAATAGTTGTGATGACGTGTGCGGGCCACGCGCCACCCTGAAGGTATGGCGAATGGTCAAGTTTGAAGTAGGCAATGGTCCTGGACCTAGAAAGGCCATGCGTGGCCATAGAATGGCACCCTGAGTGGTGGCAGAAAGGTACCCTGGGAAGCTAGCAATTGAGTATGATATTTGGATTTTTTTTTTTTTTTTGCAATATTAGAATAGAATGAGGAATACATGTCCTTGCACTTTTACTTATAAGACTTATTTTGTTAGTTTTTTTAAAAATTTTAAATTTTAAATTTTCAAATTTCAAATTTTATGGTTTTTAATATATTAATTACTGACATATAGAGAAATAATTTTTTTTAAAAATTTTATTAAAATACATATAGCACTACTCTATATAGGAGACCTGAATTATTAGATATTGATGAGTGCATCTACTTGTATTGTATAGGAAAATGATACTTTAACCTATGATTTCCACCGACAAAGTGTATCGAATTTCTCTTTCTTTTGTAGGTTTTGTGTTTGTTTATATTTTAGTATTGTGTTTTTTTTTTAAAAAATATATCAAAAATATTTTTAAAAAATAATAAATTTACACACCTAGGTACCGAATTCAGTACCGACTATCAATAGCTCTAGCACCATCCTATTATATGATTTATAAAAAAAGTTTAAACAAGTTCTCCTACAAATCAAAATTTTCAATATCACAGTATGCAAAGTATATGACTCACACCGACTTACAAAAATAATTTTCTATGTTTAGTGGAATTGGAGTCATTGGTTTCCTCCAAAAGATTTTGGTTGTCTTTCACTTGGGGAGTCCCCGGAGATGTCATGTAGTAAATCCAGATTAGACAAGTGGATAGTTTTATTTGCTTTAGGTTGGAAATTGGAACAGATTGGCCATTCCCTTTAGGCGAGGAAGAAGCCATGATACAGTACCAGATCAAACAAATTATAATGAATATATTAACAACCTACTGAAATCATGATGGCGATTATCAGAAGAAATGAAGAAAAAACCATTGATTGTTTATGATTAGATGAAAGGTTAAGAGTACATGGCACCATCTGCTAACACTCTCCCATACAATGATAATAATAAAATAAAAATTACAATGAAATTAAAATTTAAATAAAATTAATTTCGACTTGGTTTCGACTGAGACACGGATATCTTGCTCTCTTTAAGGAGATTCAAACTCTTTGTAAAATACAAAGTTTCAAATGAACTAGTGCAGCAGGTCTTCTCTTGCCTTGTTTCTTTCAAGATACAATAACCATATAGTTCGAACCAACCCTGCAAAAGTAGTTGAAGGGTTTTACTACACAACCTCTTATTATTTATCCACACTCCACACTCCATATTTTTTAATATTTTTTTAAAATTTTTTTTGAATTTATTTTTTTTTAAATATTTCAAATTTTTTATTTACTATTCATATAAAAATTATTTAATAAAAAAATTTTTAAAAAAATTAAAAAAAAGATGAAGTGTGGAATGTTGGTAAGTTGAGAAGATTTATTGTTTATTTTTTGTTTGAACCAGAAAACATGCGCCTTTTGGTCCCAGAAAGGTTCATTTCAAATTCCCCCCCCCCCTCCCGGGCGTTCTTCTTCGCTTCTCCAGGCCCGCGTTCTTCTTCACTTCTCCAGACCCCCCGTTCTTCTTCGCTTCTTCAGAAATCCTAGAGAGAACTACCAACGAAAGCAAATGATAGGCCTCGGCATTCAGAGAAAGGCTTAAAGCCGAATCCCAAATATCTGGGTTGAAGTGGACGTGAATCAAGACCGTTGCAGTCATGGGCAAGTAGAGGGCGAGAAGATCGCTGGATCGGACTGGGTCTTGAGCAGTTGAGAGTGGTCTTAAGCAGTTGAGAGTTTTATGTTTACGTTTGAGAGTCTTACGTGTTTTTCTGTTGCATGTTATTCCCACTCTGTTTTTTACGTGTTTTGCATGCTCTGTTTTATGTGTTTGAGTTCCAGTTGTTTCCCTTTATTTTCGGTAGTTCTTGTACGTGCTTTGCTTATTTAAGCAGCCCAGAATTTATCAATGCTGCATCAGAAAAATATTCATTCAACTTGTGGTACTTTTCTCACCCGAAGAGAAAGCAATTTACGTTAGCATCAGTAACATTTGTTGGGACCTATCAGCAAAACTCGGATTGGGACGTGCGGATATATATATATATATATTGGTCCCTGGTGCTGCTGCAGGTCCGACGGAATACGATACTTGACACGTTGAGTAGGTATGGAAAGAGGGTCGACGATGTCACTAAAAGAGCAGAGGCCATGGCCGCCAACTTCTGGCTTCACCGTGAGTTTTCATCTATAAATTTAATTTCGTTTTTATTATTTTTTTATAGAGAAGAAAGTTCGTCTTCTAGCCCATGCAGTTGCCTATTTGTCATCTTTCTATGTCTATCCGTCTATCAAGCTATACATGCGTGACATATGTATGAACTGGGTAATTGCCTTTGTCCTTGTCTATTTTAAAGCCTTTTTGGTGTTTTTGAGAGCAGCTCGTGCCGTCTTGAATCACCGTTGATGGATAAATAAATAAATTTCAATGAAGCATCAGAACCTGTCCTATGATTGATAAACAGAATCATCTCGGTGCTGGGATGAAATGAAAGTAAAATATATAACATAATTCTAAAAGAAAGACACAAATGAATGCTTTGTTTGAATTCCAGGCAGTGAGTGATATGGATTCCTCATCACCATGACACTGATCATCACCTAGATTTGAAATTGATGCTTTGTATAAATAAATTGCTAGAGCTGCCATTGAAGTTTCTACTTTCCAACTCTAGAGTTATTGAACTGCAGTAATAATTAGCTGAAAATATATCTAAGGATATTGCATTCTTCACTTTTATCCTTTTCTTCTACATATTATCTCAATTATATAAGCATTGAGAAATGTTTGGTCTACATGTATAGAGAAATACAAACCAATTAGTTTACAAACTAATGTAGTTTCATGTGGTATGTCAATCACATCTTGTAAACTTTTTTTATGTATATATATATACAGAATTTTCTTTACAGGCCTAACATCTGTCAATACATTTTGAGTCAAACAAGTTATTTAGTACTTTTACCATGCACAGTCCGAACTAGTCCTAATCTCGCGAATGCAGCAATGGCAAGGCTTGCTCAGGGTACAAGGTTACTTGCCAATGGCCATGACCATATGTTCCAGAAAGCATTTAATGTATTGGCAGGAGAGAAGCTCTTAAAGTCATATGCCTGCTATTTATCAACTTCCATTGGACCTGTGATTGGGACACTCTACTTATCCAATAAAAGAGTTGCCTTTTGCAGTGATTTGGCCATGTCTTGTTATTCATCCACAAGGTAGTCGGAAAGGATGTACTACAAGGTAGTTTTTTTTTTTTCACTCAATGATGATGCAGTCTCATTGAGTCCTCGTCCAAATATATTAACTTAAAACTTTTAATGTTTTGGGTCTACATCTAGATTGTTGTGCAGCTTGATCAGTTGGCAGCAGTCAATCCTTCTGCTAACACCTTGAACCCTTCAGAGAAGTACATCCAGATAGCCACAAGGGATGGCCATCAATTCTGGTTCATGGGGTTTATCTCATTCGACAAGGCACTCAAGAATCTAACGAAAGCATTACAGCAGTCTTGAGAATATTATTACCAGAAAATGGATATAAAAACTAGCATGAACTATTTCTGGTCTGAACTGTGTATTGATGGTATTAAAAGTATGACATTTTACAAAATTGCTTGTAAGATTTAGACGAGAAGAATGGTGGACTGTAATGTTTCAACCAATATTGGTTGATGTTTGCTTAGACACTTCCCTCGTTTTGTTTCGAACAATATTGGGTTAATAGTTTGATTAGAAACCAAAAATAAAAATAGAAAAAAGAGTAAATGCAAAGGTAATAGATGAAAAAGGAAATAGAGATTTATTAAATCAACCCAAGAATCATACATAACAGATACAACAACAACCTCTAACTAATTAGCTCCGCAAGAATGTACAGAACCTCTTAAAACAAGCTCTCAACTACCAAGCTAAACTGAGATTAAGCATGCATTCGGCAAGAACAAGCTGTGATCAACAAAAATCCAATTGATAAAACAAAATAGTTGACGTGTTCTTAATTACTACTATCCTCAGACTACCAATTATCCTCCACTTCCTGATCTCGAGAAAGAGTATCGAAGTTCAAGCTTCTTGCAACCTCAAAAAAATGCACAACGGCTTCCTCCGGCGTCCCCACAAGAACACCATGTCCTAAATTAAGAATGTGTCCCCTTTGACCTGCACGACTCACAACCTTGAAAAAAAAAATTCCACCAGTTGAACTATAAAAGTTTGAAAATCACTTCTAAATTTAATTTTAACAATAACAAAAAGTGCACCATTAATCAGACAACCCAGAATTATCTACATTAATTCACTCCTATCTCGGCCATCAGTTTATGACAGCCCAGCCAGACATCTTCAAAATCTCATCATACAAGTAATGCAAGCATTGAACAGAAACCCATTTTAAATTTCTTTGCTTCTCCACTTAATCTCTGTTAGACCTTTATCAACTCTAAAAACCTATATTACCCTATTTTTCCCCTACCAAATTAATCTCTCTGAAATTTTAAATTCTTTACTTACTGCTAGACCACCAGCTAGGCAGCAACCAGTTCTCTAAATCCATCACCTAACAGTATCTACCAAAAACCAATTTGAATTCTTACATTCAGTATGGTCTGAAACTAAGACAACAATTTTTCAGCCTCATCAACCAATCCGAACCAGAACAAAAATCATAATTTGACCACACATGCAGAGTACAGTTCCCAGGTTACTCAACTTCAACAAATACCAGTTCTAAACTAATAGTTTGAATATGAAAATATTTCTTATTGAAATCTTCCCCTCCCAACGAAATCAATGTAATTTCAAATCACTATAACTTTGAATCAGCGGGCAATTACATGAGAATGACCATATGAAAAAAATTTCTTAACACAGTTTATATGGGCACAAATCAGTGATATGCTACGGTCAATGTATATGGGCACTAATCAGTGTAATTTAGAGGGCTAAGGAAAATGCTCAGTGTATATACGTGCAAGAAACTTAAGACAAATCTACCAAAAAAATACCTTACCGAAATCAGTGTAATTTCAAAAGGAAAAACGACTAACCTGTGTTACTATGATGTGAGGTAGCAGATCTAGGTTTCTCTGCAACATCTGGAGTTTGCAACAGAGTTTGAGACCGAGAGACAGGGATCGAGGAGTCGAGGGTTAGCACAGGATCCTTACACGAGAGAGGGCTTGGTGAGAGAGACAGAGAAAGAGGCCACTGAAGGGAGGAATTGGTGAGAAGAGATTGGGACTGGAGGGGGTGAGGGAGATGGGTCTTCGTGAGGATGAATTCTTCTAGGGTTCGAGACTGAAGGGGGTGAGAGAAGTGAAGGGTGAGGGCGTCGGGGTGAGGGGTGAGAGAGAAGAGTCTAGGATTTGGTTGAGGGGTGCTACAACGAAGGGTGAGGCTAGGTAAGGGCGTCGGGGTGAGGGAGAAGAGGGAGAGAGTCTGAGGGCAGCTCGGGAGGGGTGTGAGCGATAAACCGTGATATGGGAGACGAACCGGGTTCGCCACGTCAGGAGTACGGAGTGCGGTGAGGGAACCGAAGGTTGAGTAGAGTTTTTCTTAAGCAAATGAAACTTTAAATGCAATCAATTAAGATTTTTAAATGCAATCAATTAAGATTGTAACATTAACCATAAGAAAAGATATAAAAGTCACAATCCTACGTTAGTCGTCCAAACCCTAATGGTCAATTATTTTTTTTAGGAGCTGCTAGAGACACAAAAGAATCCCACAAAGGGATTCCCACACACTGATGTTAGTGTGTCACATCTCCTCCCCCTCCATTTTTTTTCTTTCCCCTCCCCTCCCTTCCTCCCCCTTTCCCTCTCTTTCTCCGCCTTCCTTGTGCCTGCCATGGTGGTTGGGGACCACCTTAGGGTAGGCAAAAGCCACCGGCACGGGAGCTCGCGACCACCCCTCAACCAAGGAAAGGTTTTGGCCTAGATTGGGATGCACCCTTCACTTTTCACGATGACACCATCTTTGTTTTATTAGATTGCTCAATCTCTTCCTCCCTGATATATACGTTGGGTGGCCTATATGCTGATGGAAACAACTCCCTCTTTGCAATAACAAGGGTACACCCATTTGCAATGTTTTGTACTCTTGCATGCCTATTATTATCGTTAATCTCCCAATCTCTACTTGCTGCATTGACACTTCGATGGATCTTGGGCCGGCATTTAAAATGGATTTGAAGAAGTTGTAGTGCATGGTCCCCAACCACCATGGCGGGCACGGGGTGGGCGGAGAAAGAGAGGGAAAGGGGGAGGAGATGAGGAGAGAGGCACAGGAGAGGGGGAGAAAAAAAAAGAAAAAAAAAAGAGGGGGGAGACATGGCACAATAACAATGTGCCACATCAGTGTGTGGGATCCCTTTGTGTCTATAGTATTTTTTTTTCCTACCAAAAGATGTAACACTTGGTAAGAATCAGTAAAGAGTTTTGATTTATGTACCATTTGGATAATGAGTTGTAAGATGAGATGAATTGAGATGAAAATTAAAAATTGAATAAAATATTGTTAAATTATTATTTGTTAATATTATTATTGTTTTGGGGTTTAAAAATTTTGAATTATTTATTATCTTTTGTGTGGAAACTTAATAAAGTTGTAATGATAAGATGAGATGAGATGAAAGATTTCTTGTATCCAAATCAGATCGGAACCAATAAAACTATTAGGATTTATTTGGAGTTGTGTTAGGAGTCTTAAAAAGTAATTAAATAGTCTTAAAAGCTCTTTAATAGTAAAATTAGGTTGTTTGGGTGTACATATTAAAGTATTTTTTAATTTCAAATAAGTTAAAAAATATGTTTGAGAAAAAACATTTCCTCAAAAGACTGTCAATGGACAAAAAGACATATACAACTTTAAAATAATTATAACTTAGAAACTTTCAAGGATATAATCATAATTTAAAAAAAAAAAAAATCAAATAATCATCATTTGTACTTAGAAAGTATACTTTTATAAATTAACTAGGATATGACCATTGATAAGGTAAATTGAAAAGTGGGGATAGGAGTAAGAGAAAATCTTAGGACCGGTTGGACTTATAACCCACAAAAAATAGCCCCCAATAGTGGATTGCCACGTACGCTGCACATGTTACTTACTGTGAAATTGCACTACATACGATCTCCAGTCATTCATTTCGCCCCCTCCCCCTCTAGCACAAAAGGCCCCCGACCAACCCCCCGATGCAAACCCCCCCTCAGTGAACCCCCTCACCCGCAGCCGACTTCCCCCCACCTCACACAACCAAGCTCACCACATCGCACAACAGATCCGTACTTGAACAAAACCCTTCCCTGCAAAACAAATTCTCAATTTCTAAGAACACATGAGTAAAGTAAACAGAACAATGAAATTGGACTAGATTAACAAAAGAAAATATAAGAAAAATGATGATGATGATGATGATGATGGTCTCCCGGAAAATTTCTCAATTTCTTTGTTTCTATTTTAATGGATTGAAGTATTAGGGTTTGTGTTGGATGTATGATGGTTGGCTTTGTATCAAGGAAAATGATGATGGAAACGTAGAAGACCTGCTGCAATGGAGAACGCAGTGTGCATACAAGGTGTTTGCTAAAATGTAGAAGAGAAAATCACAAGTGTAGAAACAAGACTTGGTCATTCTCTTTCCCTTCCAATGTCAGTCCCATCAATTATCTTTTCCTTTTATAGATGATGTAAATGCAAGTTCACAAAAAAGAAAATGAAGCAGAAATAGAACATAGAAGACGAAAAGGAAGTCGTCATGATTTTAAAGGAGAAGGAAACCGATTCAAGCCTAAAATCTCAGAAGAATTTGTACAAAAAGGCTTTAATCTGAACTACAAAATCTCATAAATTTGTGAGTGGCTTTTACTTTAATTATTTTCCTTAGAAGTTTGTTGGGGGGGGGGGGTTTACAGCAAAATCATCCCTACTTTAAGTTACCCTTCCCCACTTCTTTTCCTCTGGTGTTGCTCAGATTAAGGTCATATTAGAAAAATTCTCCAACTGTGCTCATGTCGAGTCTTTTCCTGTATAATTTCATCGTCAAATAGCTTGTATATGTAAGCCACGTCGATCTGGGTGGTTTGTGATTGTGTGTGGGTGCATCTACTCTCTATTTTATTTGATGTTTGATGTGGCAACTGATAATAGGTGGGCTGCTTCTCTAGGAAAACCGGCTGGACTACTTAGAAGAAGTTCTATAGGAGTAATAGTGCGAAATTGGGATGGCAAAATCCTTTCAACTTTGGGGTCAAAGAGAATTTTTTTCAGATGCATGCCTTGGAGAAGCTGTTGCAACTTTAAAGGCTTCATTACTTTGTACTGAATCGGGTTTAGAGATAATTGTGGAAGGAGATGTTTTGACAATTGTTGATGCAATCAATAGTACTGAAGAATGATGGAGCTCGACAAGGCATGATTATTAAAGATAGAAAATTGTACTCATCATCTTCACACCATACACCACACACCACACATATTTTTTTTTTAAATTTTATTCTCTTATCAAATGTGTGGTGTATGGATGATGAGTAAAAGAAATCAAATAGTTTAGAAAGAATAAAACCAAAAGAAATTTAAAAATAATAAAAATAAGTATGTTGTGTGGTGTGTGGAGATGATGAGTAACAAAACTCTTAAAAATATCAAGCAACTGCTCCCTCAGATGGAGTCTTGGTCTATTAAACTTTAAACAATGTAGCACATGTGCTTGCCAAGAGAGGATTATCCTTCGTATATTCAATCTTTACTATAAAGTGAATAAAGAAAGTATTTTCTATAAATATATATATTTTTCAAATAAATATAATACATTTTACAGTACTTTAAACATATAGTTATTAGCCAATAAATAACTTTTTTTTTTATAAATATATATATTTTCCAAATAAATATAATATATTTTTAAAATGCTTTAAATATATAGTTATCAAACAATAAATAAATTTTTAATAAATATATATTTTTTCCAAATAAATATAATACATTTTAAAGTACTTTAAACATATAGTTATCAAACAATAAATAATTTTTTAATAATAAGTTACTTATTATTTAAGCTATACGATCTTTATGGGATTGCAGTATGAATCTTAAAAAGTGCTTAAATAGCACTAAAAATACTTTAATAATAAATAATGATTGTTTGGATATTCTATATAAAAATACTTTTAAATCCAAATAAGTTAGAAATGGCGTTGGAGGAAAAGCTTCATTTTGATACTTTTCTATCAACGTACTTTTTATCATACCGGAAAACGTGGGTGTAGTTTTGTCAAAAGACTAAAAAGTTTCTATAATTTTTAATAATTACATATTTTAACCTTTGGGATTCCTCAAACTCGCAACTCTCACTCTCGTTGCTCTCTCCCCCATAGGTGTTTCTAGATGAGAGCAAATAGCTCTGTGGGAAAGTGTATAACCTAGGAAAAGTCTACCCCTTCAATAGCTCTGGATTGGAAACCCAACTGAATCTACCCATCCAGCACTATCAGGCTTTAAGAGATGCCCCCACTTTGAGAAGGTCTTCAACTGCCTTCAGGATTTGTGCCTCAGTCAAGCCTTCCAAATATATGCCCCTCTCAACACCCATGTCATATCTAGCCCATAACTGAGGCTCAATCCCACTGCATTCACGAATTAAGATTGGGAATTTATGGTTGAGTGTCTTGAGATCCTTGAAATTCTTCTCTACGAATGCTCTAGTGGACGAGCTCGCAGGCAATGATTGACATAGCAAGATCCAAAGCTCCTTCATATTCCGAGACAGATGTCCCCTCCACGCCAATGTTACTCTCTCTCCCCAAAGTATATTCATGTATCATTTTAAGTATCTTCTCTTCCTTTGGTGTTTTGAAAGCATGGTAATATCTAACCGATGTTCTGTGATTTTTTTTTTTTTTTCCATTTCTTCCTTCAAATTTTCTAATGCAAATTATCACTCTATAATTTGGTTTCCTTTTTAAGTACAACCTCCCTAGGGACTTTCAAAACTAACAGATTGATTCTCATCAATGTCTATCCTACTGAAACTCTATCTCTCCTTATATATATAACACCCACAAGTCACTTCCTCTATGCTTCTCAGTGTGTATGGTGTGGAGTGTGAAAGCATTTGGTGGCATTGCTATTTGTGAAAGTTAAGTTCCAATCTTCCATTCACAATAGACATCATCATTGGAAGGGTTAGCTGGACTTTAGGTATGTTGTAATTGATATTATTTGTCACTTATTTGTTAATTTTTAGAAGACTTGTATTAAGATTTTCTATTTTGTGTTGATAATATACCATTTATTTGTGTTGAGAAGATGTTTGTTTTGTGTTGAGATATGTCTTTTTTGTATTGAGAAGGTGAACTCCTCTTTTTAGCTAGTCGAATCTCTCTTAATTTTGTATCTTTAATTTCTATCAGAATTAAATTTGTCACTTTCTCTCAGGTTTAAACTAGCAAGTAAAGGTATGAAAAATATTCATACTTAAATATTCAGCACAAGATCTATCTTTACAATTGATGGGATCTGGTGAAGAAGACAATTGATTGTGTTCAATTTTGGATAACTTTTACGAATTAGACCCATTGCCTAAAGAATGAAATGAAAATTCTGCTGGCCAGGTGCCAACATGTAGAGCCCAAAAGTGACGTTGTATAGTTTCCAATGCATTACTTAAATTCTTACTTGTCTTGCTGGAATTCATTCTTTTGTATTTAATGTCTTTCTAGTTCTTAAATTTCTTCAATAGTTTATTTGAATAAGTTAAAAAGTACTTAAACATGTTTTTCCGGATCATGCATAACGTAATTCGAATTTTAAAAAGATTATTAATAGATGAAAATATCCATACAAATTTAAGATAATTACAACTTTCAAATTTTCAAGGATATGATCATAATTTTAAAAAAATTTAAACAATCGTCATTTCTATATTAGAAAACACTTTTTTAATTTGTTTCCAAACAAACGTAACGTGTTTGAAAGTATGTTAAACATATAGTTTTCAAACAATAAATAACTTTTTGATAGTAGAACTTATTACTTGTTATAAAAACAAGTGTGAACATAATTATTTTCTACCACAATTCAAAACATCCACATAGTTATAAGTCTTAAAATTAAAAATTATATTTCCCATCACAATTCTAAATATGCACTTAACAGTTTAAAAACTTCAAAAATAAAAACATGTTAATGACTACTCTCAAATTCAAATGCCACCATTATCGCATTTAAAAAATAAAACGTTACAAAAATTCTATTATTAAAAAATACCAACCCAATGTACTGATAAGACAAGCAGGCTGCTAGCTTCAATTAACAAGCTAGTCACATATGAAATTAAGGCTATTAATTTTTTAAACGAATTGCAAACCCGCAGTTAATAAAGTTAGAATTGGTTATAATCGGATTCATGCTAATTCAGATTGGCTCGAATTTGACTTAATTAATAATCAGGTCATGTAAGATTAACTCACGATTTATGGATTGACTTGAGACTTGATTAGCCCTAAAAAAAAAAAATGAGCTCTCGAGTCATAGGTCACTTGGATCAAAACATTGCCTGCCACCATTTTTTTTTTCTTTTTAAAAATTGAGTTTTAGATTGAAAAATATTGTACTTAATTTAAAATAAAAATGATATTTATAATCATAGAGTGTACAAGCGTTACAGAGATTCATATGAAAAAATTAATTTTTAATAATAATTTTACTCTTTTAAAAAAATATATATAATTTTTATACAACATATAACTATATTCAGCATTACTCAAACTTAAAGTAGAAGAGATTGACGCGTGAGTTGGAGAAATGGTTTATGGGTAAATTCATGAGAAATTAGGTATTTATAACTTTTTTTTAATCTTTTATTTTAGATCCTAAAATTCTACAATTCAGTCAAAAACTTTTAAGGCACGAAGTCCTTGAAGGACCATCATGGCATCATCACCAATATGACTCTATGAGCTATTAAACTTGGATGCAAGACGCTACCCTACCCGAGCGCCAAGTCGGATATATTTCCCCTGAATCCCTCTCTCTTTCACACGCACGCACAAACACGTTGAGGGCATGTCGACACTGAAAGAGATCCTCACCCGGCGGCCCGTGGCCGCTACGATCCGTCTCACGGTCCCCGCTGGAGGGGCTCGCCCAGCACCACCAGTGGGACCTGCTCTGGGACAGTACCGGCTGAACCTGATGGCCTTCTGCAAGGACTTTAATGCCCGCACGCAGAAGTACAAGCCCGACACACCCATGGCCGTTACCATCACCGCTTTCAAGGACAACACCTTCGAGTTCATCGTGAAGTCCCCCTCTGTCACCTGGTACATCAAGAAGGCCGCCGGGGTCGAGTCCGGCAGCAGCCGACCGGGCCACGAGGTCGCCTCCACCATAACTCTCCAGCATGTCTACGAGATTGCCAAGGTGAAACAGTCTGACCCTTATTGCCAGTACATGCCCTTGGAGTCCATTTGCAAGTCCATCATTGGGACCGCCAATACTATGGGGATTAAGGTTGTGAAGGAGTTGGATTAATAACATTCCAAATCCTGTTCTTTTTTATTTGGTTGTCAGCCCCTTTTCTCGTTCTTTTCAATTTTTCTAAAAGATGGGCTTAAAATTGTGGTGATGGACTTGTGGGGTGTTGTACTTGTCTTGAATTTGTTTTAGTTTGATCATTAGAGGCTTGCATAATTCCTTGGTGATAGGATATGGAAGTAGTTACTTGGAAATGATACTGGTGAGAAAATGAAAACCTTTGCAATATGTTCTTTATTCCTTAACCTTCATTTACTGACACATATTGATTAGTATTTGACAACGTTTACAGATCATGATTTTACTTCATTTTTGTTGTCCTTTGGAATAAATGTCTGTATTTCAGATGCATGTTTAGAGATCTTGTTCCATAAAATTTTGTGTTGCTTCTATGGGATAGAGTTGAGGAACTTGGATAGCCTATTCTATTGAACGAGCTGGAGAAATGTAATCAACCAGGTCTTGAGAATTTAGGATCAACTAGCTTCCCAAAATTTAAGAGGAGTCAATGGGAGAAGTACTGAGCTGATGAATGCATCGCATTGTGTTAGGAATTCACTATTTTATTTCTTGAATTATTGGAACTGCATGTTGGATATATGCAGATATCAGATTCAGTAGCAGTGCACGAGTGCGTAGTGAATATTGAACAACCATCCTGGTCCTGCATTTTCCTGTCGAGTTTACGATTTTCAATTTTTAAAGACTTGTGAATGCACTGCAATTTGAGCTTTTGGATTATTATAAGAGCTTGGCAGGCCATTTATGGGAGTGAAAGTAGCAAAATTGGGGAGCAGGTCCAACAGTAACAGACCTGCTGTGCTTATATTAGCATTTTGTGCTCAGGTTTACTTAGAGATAAACCATTTTTCATCATGGTTTTTCTGGATGAGGGATTTATAGCCATTTGTCTTTGGAAGCTTGTTTCCAAAAGTGTCTTAGATCTTGGGTTTAGAATCATGGGTTTCGTTACTTGATTCAGCATTGAAACTCAACTATCCATCTCCTTGATTTACACCTTTACATATTATGGTATGTTAGAATGGGCACTTTTTTGTCTATATTGTCTTTTTAGATGGATTTCTATTCTTCTGTGGCTAGTTCTTAAATTGCTTGTCAAACACTTGGAAACCTTGGTTTCTAATATTGGACAATTATTATTATTATTTTTTTTTTGTGCCATTATCTAGCAACCATGAATAGGGCTGGGTGGCGGGACCAATGTTTTGAATTTCGTACCGTACCGGTCAGTATGGTAGAAATATTTCGTTTCTATGATGTAGCCGGTACAGAGAAGGGTATAGTTTTGTACTAGTCAAAATTTCGGCCGTTTCGGCTGATATTTCGACTTCTACTTCTTCTTCTTTTTTTCTTTTTTTTTTTAATTTTTTTTAATTTCTTCAAACTGCAAGCTCCTTTTTTTACCCCTAATTTAGACCAGACTATTTATAATTTATAAATAATTTATTCATATATAGACTATTTTGAAACGGTATCCAAAACGGTATCAATACTGAAATATCTCAATTCAATACCTCAACCAAAACGGTACGTTAATATATATATTTATATATATAATTTATTAAATGAGTTTATTATGTTAATATATTTATAATTAATTATTAAATTGATCAAAACGGGTAACACGATACGACTCGTTATCTAAATTAAATGGGGTGAGTTAGGGTTTGAAAGTTTGACATATTTAGCTTAACGGGTCGGGTTCGGGTTGACTTATGTAGTCCAATATTTATGACTTGACACGACACGAACACAACCCGAAAAGACAATTTGCCATCCCTACTATTGAGCAACAGGCAGACAATTATTTGTCTTTTTTTCCAAAGCTGGCGAGCAGATGGGATACTCACCTACGTGATAATCACCCGTCCACCCACTATACAGGTATATTCGAGAAAAGAAACCCAATCTACCATTACTCATTCACACTGTCACCTATCTCTTCTCCTTTATCCTTCCCTTTTTTTCTTCTCTTATTCTCTCAACTCCTCTTCACAGGTCTACCTCCTCTTCTTCTCCTTATGGATCCAGCTCCATTTCTTCTTCTCCTCCTCTCCTTCTTTTCAGTCTTCTCTATTTTCTTCTTGTTCTTGTTCTCTTCTTTTCCTCCTCATCGCACTGCCGCTCATTTGCTTGATCGCACACCATGTTGTACCTTTATCATCTCCTCAGTTCATCAAAACGGAAGCAGTGATTCTATAAATACTTTTTGAAATTTCAATTTCTTCTTGTTTTCGTTGTCTTTATGCTGCCTTTTTTTGGTAATTTAGCCATGGCAAATGAGAGGGTTCAATGACTGGGACCAATTTGGAGTTTGATTTTGTGGTGGTTTGATGAATGTTGAATGGCAGGGAAGTTCCGCCCCTTACCCATTTGCCTATAGGATGGGGATAGAAAACTCCTTGCAGCCCTGACCATGAAGTCTATACTTTAGCCTTGAGAGTGTGGGCTTGTTTTTACTTCAGAACTAGCCTTAGAGCACTGGTATTGGATTATCTAAATGCCAATATTTACAAATATTTGCATAATTTATCTTTAAAATGTCTGCATTGGATTAGCCAAATGTATAATATTATGATTTTGAGCTACAGTGATATCCTCCCACCGGTTATATTTGGATTAGCACTGTATATAGACCAAATGAATATTTTATTAAAAAAAATACTGTCTAGACTCCAACTTCCCTCTCTCCCCTTTCCCTCATATTCATAAGCCTCCATCTTCTCTTCGTTTCTCTCCAATTTCTGCACATCCATCTCTCAAAGAAGAAATCAACGCACATCTCGAACAGAGAATATGATAAAAATTCTTCTGATGTTTGCAGTTTTTTCTTTGAGTCCCTCTTCGGACAGGATGCGGTGGCTACATGAGTTTTACACTTCATGAAATGGCGACTTATCAACCTTCATAATTTTTAAGAATAGACCTGATGCATAGGAGTCCATTATCAACTTACTGTGTTTAATTTCTTTCTTCATTTTCAGTTCCTTTACTTGAGAGGCAAACCACATTTTCTCTACCCATCAACTCTATTCTCACTCCACTGCAACAATCATCGACCTTGGATTTCACGGCCATCACGAGCAACCGTCGTCTTTGTTTATATTCTCTGCAAGCTTTTTCTTCCATTATGCTTTGTTGGTTTTTTATTTTCTAATCATTTTTTGTAAGGTTTCATTCGGCATATTTCTCTTCAATATTCTTCTTTTCATGTTTACATTTGGCTTCCTGGATTTCAATATTCATCATCAATTCTTTGCTAGGTGGTTTTCAGTGTGAACTTTTCCATAGTTTACGATGAAGGCGGCGACGGCTTGGGGTTAGTTTTTGGAGGTGGTTGCCACGCGTGGAGATGACCTCAATGGCTTGTTCTCTTATGAGGTGGTCTTGGTTTTGTTGACTTGGGTCTACTATAGAGTTGACATACGGTGGTTTTACTAGTGGTGGACAGCCGTGCAAGATGGAGCTTCACTATGTGGGAGAGAACGGTTAGGGTGCTCTGTTTCGGATTCTTAAAACAGAGGTCGTATGTTTCGCTTGAATTGGTGCAAGTAGATGAAATAATTTAATTATAATTTGATTATTAATTAAGATAGAAACTGTAGAATTGCAAACTATGATAAAAAAATAAATTAGGTAAAATAATAATAAAAATATTAAAATAATAATATATTTTTTATTATTTTGACTAATAGATGGATAATCCAATGTGAGAATTAGTTTTGAGTAGAATAGTCCAATGTAAAATTATGTCATATTATACAAATTTCACATTTACATTTGCATAATCTAATGCTAATACTGTTAGTCGGAATGGCAAGATTGCAAGGTTGCCAATACCTTCGTATTAAATGGACCATGTGGTTCATTCATCTTCCAATACTATTGATTAGTCACTTTTGGTTTAGATGTACTCTAATACCATTTATAAACAAAATCAAAGAAGAGAATTATATTTGCAGTTATAGAGTGTGTAAGTGACACACATTACTTTTGAAAAAGTGAGTAAAAATGAGATTCTCAAGAAAAAATTAATTTTTTAATAATGGGCTCTACTATTTTTCAAAAGGAGTATGCGACACTTGCACAACCCATGATTGTATCTACTATCTAGTATTGAGTAATGATACGTACAGTCGTGGAGTGTACAAGTGCTGCATAATTCTTTTGAGAAATGGTGGGATTTACTATTAAAAAAATTAGTTTTTTTTATAAGTATTAAGAAATTTTATTGATATAAAGATAGACGTAAGCTAGGTACACCGGAGGTATACATGTGAAAACATCGCTTTAAGAACTAGAAACTATTATAAGAAAATCATGGAAGCTGTGACCATTAAAATCTAAAGCAATGACTCACATAAATAAAATATTTCATAAAAAACTCCTAAACTCTTCTATAGAGCATTCATGATCCTCAAAATGTGTATCATTTTTTTCACTCAAGATACACCAAAAAGTACAAATGGGAGCCATCTTCCACATAGTTATGATCTGTTTTGTCCCTAAGATCCATTTCCAACTTACAAGTAATTCAACAACCCTTCCCGGCATTGTCTATGCTAGCTCCATCCTGCTAAGAAAATAATTCCATGTATCCCAAGCAAACTCACAATGTAGGAGTAAATGGTCCACAATTTCCCTACTGTTTTTGCACATACAACACCAATCCATAATTATAAGACCACACCTTCTTAAGTTATCAATGGTTAGAATCTTCCCAATGGCTGATGTCCAAACAAAGAATGCAGTCTAGGGAGGTACTTTACTCCTCCATATGCTCTTCCACTGAAAGTTGGGCGAAGGTTGGACTATAAGTGTCTCATAAAAAGAACCTACCGAGAATTTTTCTTTCTTAGAAGGTATCCAAACCGACTTGTCTTCAGTTGTAACAACATGAGGAATATTATTGAGCATGTTAAAAAATTCCACCAGCACATTCACCTCCTAGTCATGAGCCTCCCTAGTGGGATTGATGTTCCACTCTTGAGAATCATGTGAAGATCCTTTCAAGTCAGCCACCATCGCTTCTTTCTCCCGTCCAATTCTAAAAATAGTGGGGTAAGTAACTTTAAGAGCTGTGTCTCCCACCCACACATCATGCCAAAAACTGATCTTTTGGTCATTCCCCATACGCAACCCAATCTACTAGAAAAACCCCCCATATGCTTCCATAACCCCACACCATATGCCCCCTTCCCTTCATTAGAGCACCAACCCTCCTTGCACATCCATACTTCGCATCGATCACCCCTTTCCATAAGGCTTCCCTTTCATAGTTATAGTGCTACTACTACCATTTCCCTAATAGGGCCTTGTTAAAGACCCTCACATTTTGAACTTCCAAACCACCCTATCTCAATGGTGTACACACCTTATCCTACCCAACTAGATAAAATTTAAACTCATCTCCTAGACCACTCCACAAAAAGTCACGTTGAAGTTTTTCAATCTTAGAAGCAATGCTAGCTGGAAAGGGAAATAGAGACAAGAAATATGTGGGAAGATTAGATAAATTACTCTTAATAAGTGTGATCTACCCCTTAGATAAATACAACCATTTTCACCCAGCCAGCCTACGCTCTAATTTTTCCACCACCTCCACCCAAATTGTCTTAGTTTTAAAAGATGCACATAATGGGAGTCTAAGATACTTTATTGGCAGCGAAGAGACCATGCACCCCAAGATGTTGGCCAGCCCCCTAATGTTTCTTACATCACCCACCGCAACCATCTCCGTCTTGGTGAGATTTATCTTTAAACCGGATACCGTTTCAAAATAAAGTAGAATGGCCTTCAAAGATTGAATATGCCATGCATTATCCTCACAAAACAACAATGTATCGTCTACAAACAGAAGATGGAAAATAATAGTGGGGCCATGATGATTCCCCATTGAGAATCTTGAAAAAAAAAATCCCTTCTACACCAACCGACACCATTCTACTCAAGCCTCCATCATAATAACAAATAAGAGGGGAGATAATGGATCTCCTTGTCGTAACCCTCGCGAGCTATTAAAGAAACCCACAGACTCACCATTTACCAAGACCGAGAAACGAGCTGTTGACACACATTGCCTCATCCATCCCCTCCATCTTTCCCCAAAACCACAATGACCCAGCAAATAGAACAAAAAATTTCAATTGACATGATCATAGGCATTCTCCATATCCAATTTGCATAAAATACCTGGATCTCTCGACTTGAACGGCTGTCCAAGCATTTAGCTACAAGAACCAAATCCAATATTTGCCTACCTCCTACAAAAGCATTTTGAGATTTCGAAATAATCTTATCCATGACTGTGCTCATCTTGTTGGCCAAAACCTTTGAGAGTATCTTGTACACGTTGCCCACAAGACTAATAGGCCTGAAATCTTTCACCTCTCTTACACTCGCCTTTTTAGGGACAAGTACAATAAATGTAACGTTTAAACTCTTCTTAAATTTACCAAGAGTAAAGAATTCCTGGAAAACCAACATTACATCCTCTCTCAACACCTCCCAACAAGACTGAAAAAATGCCATAATAAAACCATCCGGTCTCGAGTTTTTTTTTTTTTTTATCTTTGTTCATTTTTCTGATGACTTGGCGTACTTCTGCTTCTTCAAATGATCTTTCCAACCAAGTCATATTAGTTTGATCAATGACCTCAAAAGCTAAATCGTCGACTGTAGGCCTCCATGCATATGATTCCTCCAACAATTGTTCAAAATGTCCAACTACATAATCTTTAATTACTGCTTGATTTGAAGCTGAACCGCCTTCTATGTTCATGGACTCGATTGCATTAAACCTCCTATGAGAGTTTGCAACACAGTGAAAAAACTTTGTACATTGATCCCCCTCCCTAAGCCACAAAGCCCTTGACTTTTGCCTCCACGGGATTCCCTCCATTAGGATCAAGCTTTCTAACTTTGAGACTACTTGCCCTTTGCGATCATCCTCCTCTTCCACACCCTCCAATCTTTGTAGTTCTTGAAGGAGGGACTTCTTCTGTAGTGCTACATTACCAAATACCTGTTCATTTCATATCTTCAAATCCATTTTCAAAACATTATTTTTTCCCGCCAATACATTGCTCGGAGTACCTTGTAATTTATATGAACTCCACCATTGTCTAACCAAATCCACAAACCCCTCAGATTTTAACCACATGTTCTCAAACTTGAAGGGCCTTGTACCCCCGGAATTCCCCTATAATCTAACATAATAGGAAAATGATCCAAGCACAACTGAGGGAGTCTTTTCTGACATGAATCTAGAAATTGCATCTCCCATGAAGAAAAATGAGAAATCTGTCCAGTCTTGACCAGGTGTGATTGTTAGACCAAGTATAATCACCTCCCATGAGAAGTATATCCATGAGTTCCAACTCAAAAATGAGATCTGAGAATTCCCCCATAGTATGATTTAACCTTCCTTTTCCTGATCTTTCGCTTGAAAATCTTCTCACATTAAAATCTCTACCAATGCACCATGGAACCTCCCACCATGCATACAAACCTGCAAGCTCATACCAAAGCAACCGTCGTTCACTCCAAGTTAGGACCATACACCCCAGCAAAGGCCCACACAAAGCCATCTTCAGAAGTTTTAAACGAGCATCCCATTGAATATTTTCCCATAAACTCATTAATGTTCTCCACCACCATTTTATCCCACATAACCAATATTCCACCCAACGCCCCATTCGAAAGTAAGTATGCCCAGCCTGTATATTGGCAACCCCATATACCCCGAATAGTTCTTCTTGTGATAAATTTCAATTTAATTTCCTGCAAACAAATGATGTCCACCTTCCATTGTCTAAACAACAATCTTATACGTAGGCGTTTGTTAATCTCATTCAGTCCCCTAACATTCCAAATCAAAATTTTAGGCTTCATTTATCAACAATTCCAACCCTCCATTTGTTACGCCCACGACGTGCACTCCCCTCCTTTCCATCATAATTAAGAGACCAAGTTAGCCTCTTTAACTCCTTATTTCTCTTTGTCCCTATTCCTTCATGTTGATGTCCTGCCTCTATGGCTATTAAGAGTGTCTTGAACTGTTCTTCATAACCTTAAACCTTCACAGGATATTCCCATCCAACTCTGAAGCTCCTCCACTTTTTTAATAATCTAATCAGATGAAGTAATAGAAGGAATTGATGTGAACTCCACCAACAATTGTGATGAAACCCGATAACAATGATGGTTTGGAACCCTAAGATCGTGTAGACAAGATTTGTTGAGCCTTGACCCACACCTAACTAGATGAAAACTAAGACTACGAAGGATTGAAACGCCACACCAAGAAAACCTAAGAATCTCTCAAGATTCAAGGTGATAAGTTTGGTTGTTTGAATGCCACAAGATTAACTTGATAAGTTCAAGAGTTCTTTTAAGAACGAAGAGGAACACAAGACCTCACAATGATAATAATTTTTTGAAAATAAAATCTGTCTATTAAAATTCGTAATGTCCATCTATATACTTGGAACAACCCTCCAAGAATAGGAAAAGTCATAACTACAGCTTTAAAAGCAACACAAATATCAACATAAATAAGTCCCCACGTTTTTAGACCTCTTGGACTTCTAGAGGCAACCAAAAATAACTAAATGACTAAATTCAATAGATTTAACATAACCAGCCAAGACCAAGTTCATTCTCCTATTTAATATCCTGAAAACTTAACAAATTCACGCCCTTTAATGGTCAGACCATACTGGTCACGTTTTTGCATGCTAATTAGCCTTTTCAATTGCTTTGATGATATGGACTAAGTCTTGATTATTATTTGAGTCCATCTTAATTTTTTCAGAATCAACCCAATTATCTTAGATTAACCCATTTAGTGTTTCCTTGAAATGTTTGGCTCTAAGTTTTGTAATTGGGCCACTAGGAAGTGACAAAGGGTCTTGTGCAAATTCAGCTCCATTCCCACATGTATAATCAACATGTCCAGCTCCTTGGTTTGCATTAGAAATAATCCTTATTGGAGTAGGATTATCCCCTGAAAGCTCCTCTTATTCTATTGAAATTCTGGGGAACTCACAAATGATCAAGGATCATTCCCCTTTTACCTCCCTCTTCTCTTTCCCACTAGCTTCAGCAGAAATGCCCTCGTTTAACTATCCATGTACCACCAGCCTCCCTTCCTCCTCAAGCTTGGCCAACGGCAAAACTGGGCACTCTCCTCCTCCTCAAGTTCTGCAGGGGCTTCCCTCGCATCACATTGAGACCAAACGACAACATCTAAGGCCTCCACGTCGAGTTCTTCCATCGCCGCCATTGGAGAAGCAACACTTACAACCATCGGCTCAGTTTGTGAAGGTTGCTTGATCGGCGGCAAGTCTACACTCATTGTCGGAGCTACCTGGGTCGTCGTCGGCGCTGGTGGCTCGTGGGTCTCTGTCGACGCCTGCCCACCCCCCGATGGGCCAGCCTCAGGCTAGCTACGTATCCTCCAGACATGGCCTTGCTTCACAAGGCCAGACTTCCCTATGGGCTAAGGCCCAACACTTAGGCCCAGGGCCTTCTCCTTCCCTTTAGGCCCATTTTGCTGGCCCTGGCCCTGACCATGTTGCACATTGAAGCCTAGACTCCTCACTGCACTAACACCTTGGCCCAAGCCCCAAGTCACTTCACTAAAACTTTTGCCCTCAGTGCACCGTATAAGTGAATTGACTTTTACAGTCATTTCCTCGAGTTGCTTCTTCAAATCACACAATATCTGCAGCTGCATTTCCTTTTCTGGTTCAACCACCTCCCTTACCACTTTGATCACACGCCTTAAAAGAGGCTCCAACTGACCCAAGCATATTTGCCCCTCCTAGACTAATAGGTTCTCAAGGTAGCTCCAAGACCCACGGTTTCTTCAATGTCTCCTTGTATGTCCTAACCCCTGAAGAGGCTCCCGTCATCACTGGTGGAGGTATATGAACACAATCTCCTTCTTTCACAGAGTCCTTCAATGCCTCTACTAGCTTTCTCCAACCTAATCCACCCCTATCCTCTAGTATAAAAAAAAAAAATTAATTTTTTAATATGGATCCCATATTTACTTATTTTTTAAAAGAAATAACGCGACAGTTACGCACTCCGTGACTGTAAATATCATTTTTCTTTTACCTTACTTTCAACAAAAAAAAAAAAGTTTGGTCCACACAAATATTACATAAAAATATTTATATGTGATAAGATTGTAATTCTTTTTATTATAAAATAAATTTAACGGATAATATTTTACCAGTTGAATAGTTTTATTCATCGTTCATATATCACATCTTATTAAATAGCTCGTATCAATTAAGCAAAATCCTTGCACAAGAATTGCGTGTTAAGCAAATATTTATCTTCAACAAAATGACTAAAGAATCCCTCGACTCTCACACGTGGAATTCGGACATTGGGTACAGCAGTTCGTGAACTAACCGGGGAATTGGACTCATTTTTGTATTTTGCCCGTTCTTTAATTTAGTTTTACGAATTTGCCACCCTTACGGAAGAATTTACTCAAAATATGGATAATTCGATCGAAATTATATTATTCTACGTTCTCCACCATCGATCGGCCTCATACCTTCCACTGCCGATCCACTCATCTCCCATGAGAAGCTGAGCTCGTTTCATCACCCTCTTTTCTTCTCCCATGGCGAATACCGTTATTTCATCCCCATCCTTCATCGGCCCGTCCCTTCCGTCCCTCTCTCGCCATGGCCTCCACACCCTCCCTCACCGAGGTCGGCTCTTCTCCACCACCAGCACCAGAGTCAAGCTCAGCTTTCATGACATCCCTCCCATCGATTCCGTCCACTCTCCGGTTGATTTATCCGCTCTCCTTAACAGGGCTGAAGGCCTGCTTTACACCCTCGCGGATGCCGCTGTCGCGGCCGACCCAGCCTCAAGCTCTGCTGAGGCCGCCGCGCAGAAAAATAACGGGTGGTTCGGGTTTATCTCCGATGCCATGGAAGCTGTTCTCAAGGTAAACATATACGAATTCTTTGTCGGTAGTTGTGTAATTTTGCAAGAAAAGGTGAGCGAAATTATTAGATTTTTTTCTGTTATAATTTGCAAGAGACATACAAAGTAAGTTTTGAATGAATTGCTTGTTGACTCCTGTAGGTATTGAAGGGTGGACTTAGTACTGTGCACGTTCCATATGCGTATGGATTTGCAATTATATTGCTTACAGTTATTGTTAAAGTTGCCACATTTCCTTTGACAAAGCAACAGGTGAGTCTTTCACTGTAAATGCATCCGATTCCAGTGTGCCTGTACGGTTATTATTTGCTGGCCTCGGCCATGTTGGTATTATTAGTTTGTGACATTCACTACTGTTTGTAGGTTGAATCAACACTAGCTATGCAAAACCTTCAACCAAAGATTAAAGCCATTCAACAAAGATATGCTGGTAATCAGGTGAGACGCTATCTCGGTGTTATGTGATCGCACCAAACATTCAGTTTGAGCAAAAAGATTTCGTACTTATTAGTTTGTTTTGGCCCCAAAGTAGTAAATATTGTGCTTTCTGATATCTCTATCCCCTTTTTCTGTGTTTAGGAAAGAATACAACTTGAGACATCAAGGCTATATAAGCAAGCAGGGGTTAATCCTTTGGCAGGTGTTCTTTTCATAAATCTGTTAACGTTCCAATTAATACTCTCAAGTTCAACCTGTTGATTCTTATTCCAATTGTATGTTCATTTGGTCGTTGGTCTTGAGGCTGACAAAAGTTCAAAATTCTGATGTTGTCCGTGGCAATATATTAATTGTCATGCACAGATGGCCTTAAAATACTAATCAGCTTATACACACACACGTGCATATATTAACATCTTATTGATTTTCCTGCAAAGGTTGTTTCCCCACTTTGGCTACTATACCAGTCTGGATAGGGCTATATCAAGCTCTTTCAAATGTGGCAAATGAGGTAATTAAGAGGTTAATATCTTAGTATCGTTTTGGTGATGTTATTGGACATAAATCTTATACCTTCACAAAAAGTTGGTCATTGCTAATTTTTTTAAAAATTGTATTTGAAGGGGCTGTTGACAGAAGGTTTTTTTTGGATTCCCTCTTTGGGTGGCCCAACTTCAATTGCTGCTCGACAAAGTGGATCTGGTGTTTCTTGGCTTTTTCCATTTGTGGTAATTACACTTTACTTTCACATGGATCGTGGAGCTAAAAATTGTACTGCAGTGTCTTTAATTATATTGCTAACATTCAATCTTTCATAGCAATTCTTAAGTTAAACTCCATTTTTATGGATGTTTTTATCTTAATAACTGATCATGGAAGTGTTAGCTTGAGCTCTCAATTTGGGGCTCATATCTGAAACATGTAGTGAAGCAGAGATTTTTGGTCAGTAGTCAGGCATCAGGATGCTTTTGGTATTGTGGCTTGTTTCCCACACTGTCCTGTCTTCCCTGCCATCCTTAATCTCCTCTATTGTGTGCCTTGACCAAGACTTAGCAGCCAAAAGAAGAGAGATAGGTCATTTCTGAAGTTTGGAAGGTTAGGCTTGCATTGGCAGTTTGACGTTTCTTCCTATTTTGTCTGCTTCCATCTTTAGTTAGGTAGATGCATGTCATGGGTGGTAAGCTTGTCCTAGGATATGAATGAGCTGTGTTCCACACGAATCTTTGAGGATCTACAGCATTAGGTCCTCAGTTTACAAATCGGTTAGGGATACTGCCCTCATTTATCAGTTTTATTTTCTACTTTTATGGCACTCAATGCCCAAGTTTTTTTGCATGTTTATGCATTTGATGTGGCTTTTACAATCCATAATTCTTCGTGCAGGATGGCCATCCACCTTTGGGCTGGAATGATACTGCAGCATACCTTGTTTTGCCTGTCCTCCTTGTTGTTTCTCAGTATGTTTCGATGGAGCTCATGAAGCCTCCCCAGGTAAAGCAATGGCCTCTTCCCTGAATCTTTTCATTCTCTGTTCTCAATTTTTCCTTTAAGTATCGTGAAGCCTTAATTGTCTTTTTTTGGCAGACTGATGATCCATCTCAAAAGAACACTCTTCTTGTTCTCAAGTTTCTTCCACTCATGATTGGTTACTTCTCCTTGTCTGTCCCATCAGGATTATCCATTTACTGGTTGGTTTCTCATTTAACACTTTCATTTCTTTGTATCAGTCCCATCAGGATTATCTGCCTCCATATGCTTTTGTTGATAACTGCTTTGTTAAATAGGTAATCAAGAAGTTTTATTCATAAAAGTAGGCAAAGCCCAAGTACACGGAGAGTATACATGAAAAGTACCTTACTAGGGTTTACCACCGAAAGTAGAAAATCATGGACATTAAGTCTGTTAACAACAATGGCCCCCGCTCATAAGAACAAAGTTTTAAAAAAGAAACTTTAAGCTCATCCATTGTTCTCTCATGGTCCTCGAAGCTTCTATCATTTCTCTCCCTCCAAAGACACCAACACATACATATAGGTACCATTTTCTAGATTGCTGCCACTTGTGAATTACCTCGAAGGCCTCTCTAGCTTGCAAGGAAATCAACAAGTCTAAGAGGCATGACCCATGATAATCCAATTCCCGCAAAAAAAAAACATCATCCCACATGGTCTTGGCCACCTCGCAATGTAGAAGTAAATGATCTATCGATTCTTCATTCTTCTTACATATGCAATACCAGTCCAGCACCCAACGTTTCCTTAAGTTATCTATGGTAAGAATCTTGTCCAACGATGCTGTCCAAACAAAAAAATCTGCTTTTGAAGGAGCTTTTGTATGCCATATACTCTTCCATTGGAATGTGGTCATTCCCGAGCTTGTTAAAACATGATGAAATGATGTGACAGTGAATCTATCTTTCTTGGAGGGGCTCTAGTTCATCTTATCTATGGTACTCTCGGTCATGCTTACGTAATACAATGCCGCATAGAACTTTGTGATAGCCTCCAACTTCCAATCTTGGGCTGCCTAATGAAACTTACATTCCATGGAGGGGAGCCACTAGAAAAGACCACGAGGCCAGCTATTGCTGCATCCTTTTCTCTTGCGAGCTCAAAAATGGCAGGGAATGTGTCTTTGAGGCTTTGTTCACCAACACCATTTGTCGTACCAAAATCTGACACAAGTACTGTCCCACCGCAACATGTTCATGTCGGAAGCCCACTCCATATGGGCCGCATACCTCATTCGAGCACCATCCTCCTTAGGGCTGTAATCAAGCCGAGTTGAACTGGTCTTTGGCTTGCCGAGCTCGGCTCAACTCAAAATACTCGAGCCCAACCTCGAGATTTTTATTTATTATTTGTTCGAGCTCGACTTGGTAAACTAAATTCCCAACTCGAACTCGAGCTCTTTTTGGACGAGCTCGAGCTTGGCTCGAATTATTTATTTTCTGAATAAGATTTAATAATTAATAAATTAGATAAATCAAAAATAAAGAAGAATCTAATATTAAATTTGTACAACTAACAACTAAAACCTCTATTGAATTATTAGATTTAAAAATTTAAAAATAATTAATATCTAACTAGTTGATATTTATCCATAATTACAATATATTATATGCCTACAAAAATTATTAATACATACACGTAATATGATAGCATATATCTATTTCATATATAGTTGCCACATACTAGTATATGAAATTATTAAATTTTATCAACTAATTATTGTATAGATTATAAAATATAACTATGAGGTATATTCAATATATAGAGACGTAAGTAATTAATTAGGTTACATATTATATATTTAATTAGAAAAGTGATATGCTTATATTATTAGCTAATACATATATATATGTATCTATACAGAGGTGTATGTATATATTTATCAATATATGAATGAACATTAATCGAGTCAAGCTAATGAATCGACTCAGGCATAAACTAGTGGGCCTTAAAGAGCCTTAGCCGAGCCGAGTCGAGTCAAGTTTCGTCGAGTATATGTCATTTACTAATCGAGCGGGTATCTGTTTTCACTTTCAAGAGTCGAGTTCGATTCGAGTTTAACTGAGCGAGTACCGAGTGGGCTATCGAACAAACTGGTTCATTTACAGCTCTAATCCTTCCTAAGGCTCCCCAAACTGTGAATCTATAACGGACTTCCATAGGGCACCCCTTTCGTGTTGGTACTGCCACAACCATTTACCCAGCAGAACTTGGTTGAATTTTATCAAATTACGAATCCCCAATCCACCCCCAGAAATTGGAGGACAAACAATTGACCAGTTTATCAGATGAAATTTGAACTCTTCCCCCAAACCACTACACAAGAAGCCTCGTTATAACTTTTCAATATAATTGGCAACCTTTGTGGGGAGTGGGAACAAGGACAGAAAATAGATGGGTAGGTTAGAAAGAGTACTTTTAATCAAAGCGAGCCTACCACCATTAGACAAATACAACCTCTTCGAAGAAACCAATCTGCATTCCACCTTCTCAACCACGCTTTGTATAAATATCACTCTTTTGACACATGTAGAGTAGTTCGTATGTCCGACAAGAATATGAAATAGTATAAAACTTTGAGTTTGCCCTATGACCCTTTTATGATTTTGTTGCACCTACTGATTCTGCCACATAATTTTGTGATTTGATCTACTATGCTGAGAATTCTCACCACGATAACAAATATGTTTGCTCAGTCCAATAGGGTGTCTCTGAATCTTCTTTCTAGCATTAGTTATTTCATTTTATTTCAAATAAATAATTAATGCCAGAAAGAAGATTCCGACACTTAGATTAGCAGACTATCCAATTGATTATAAGAACAAATGCACCCTATTGGACTAATAAAATATATTTATTATCATTGTGATTATTTTGGGTGTAGCCGAATGGTCAAAGGGTGGGCTTGGATGAAAGTTAGACTCAAACATCCTGGGTTCAATTTTGAGTTCTTTTTTTATTGTCTGGTACATGGTATGTTGCTCGGCACGTTCTTGCGATTGCTCTCGTAACAACTAACATGTCATGAACTGATTGCATTAGATATTCTGTGATACAAAGTTAAATCATAGGGTGTTTGACCGATATATTTCCTTTTCTCCCTTTTTAAGCTTTATGCACGGACGTTATAAACTATGTATTCTGAACAAACTTGTTTGTTTGTTAATTCATAAATTTATTGTGTGATTGTTAGGTTCACAAACAATGTTCTCAGCACTGCTCAACAAGTATGGTTACGCAAATTAGGTGGTGCAAAGCCTGTTGTAGCTGAGAATGCTGGTGGAATCATTACAGCGGGACGTGCAAAACGATCAGCTTCTCAGCCAGTACAGCCTGGCGAGAGGTCAGTTTTACATTATGGAATGCATATGAGTATCCTCAGTTTTTTCAAAGTTTTCTTACTGGAAAAATGGCAACCAACAGGTTTAGGCAGTTAAAAGAAGGAGAAAATAAGAAAAAGTTGAGCAAGGCCCTGCCTACAGAAGATGTTCAGAATCTGGCTTCAACATCTGATTCTGAGGATGATCCAGATGAAGAGACTAAGGATAAGGTAAAAATCACCTTTTAGTTTCTTACTATCCATTCAGTTGGAGTATTGTTGCTGTTGTCCTCCCGAAGCATTTTATTATGCAACAATATCATGTTTTCTTTTTTTGAGCAACTGTTAATGCAAATAAAGAAGCAAAGATGAAAGAGCTCCGTATTCTGTTGTTATGATACTCATGCACATGAGTAGATAACCCTCCATCTTGATTGCAATTTTTATATCGTATAATTGCTACCTTTATCCTTTAAAACAAAAAGAGCGTACTAGTTGAATGTTTAGGCTCATCAGTAAAATTTATTGGACCAATGAATGGAAGATGCAGAATTCATATGGCAGCATGATCATGAGCTGATAGTGTTGACATCCTGGTGGCAGTTGGTGGTTCCACTACCTCTAGTTTGTCATTTCAGCTATTGTTGTGAAGTTGACATTGATTGGTCTTTGGCTTAACACCAAACAATAAAGAAAACAAGCTGTGTTGTATTTGTGTCTGGTGCCTGCATGCACATCTATGGATTATCTAAATGGTATTTGATAAAAGGAAGACCACAGATGAGGAGGAAGTTCTCCTGTCTCACCATCCTACAACCCCAGTGAGAGGAAGAAGGCATATTGGTATGCATATTGCAAAGAGATGATGAAGTGAAAATCAGGCCGGGTGCCTTTATTTCAAGATCAAAGTTGATCCATATGTGAACATAATCCTAAACAAATAAGGGCACGTATACTAAAAAAACACTATGCAACTGCTTTATTTTATATTTGGAATGGAGAATCAATATGAATCTTGACAGCTTCCAACTCAATTATGATCTGAAGTTGGGGTGCATTGTTTTATCTTGTAAACAGCATTCTTAGCTGGTTTTCTTTTTCCTAACACATGATTTTAGAACTAACTTAGAGATTGACAGGGTGAGGAGGCTCTTGAAGAAGCATATGCTCCTAGTAGCGGTAAAGATGTACCAAATTATCCACGCCCAAGGCGGAGCAAGCGATCAAAGCGGAAGCGTGCTGTATAGAGACAGTGTACTATATTTTGTAGTTTATGTTGAGTCCTGTATATCTCAGCAAATTGTATCTTGGTTAATATATAGTGGCCATTTTTTTTACGTCGGCTCATTCATCTAAAGTCGATCTCCACGTTCCTTGTTTTTTTAAGCAAGTCTAGCCACCACGATTGTTATGCATGTTTTGAGTAATTAATTACCTTTAGAAAATGGGGAGGCCCTAAAATTCTTACTATAAAATGAAACGACAAAGCATTTCAAGCTCTGTATCAGAGCAATTCTCATTCTTGGAAGATCGTGTGAAGCAACATGAGTTTATGTTGATGGAGTTCATGTTGTAGAACATAAATAGCAAAACTTACAAATTAGTGGTGAAAATAACCTTCATGGTGATTCTATGGAGATTGATTTTTCTGCATTTGGCCTCGAGATATTGGCCTTAGAGCTGGTCAATACCCTTTTGAGATGTGTAGAAATATAATACCCATTTTGCAAACATTGTTGGGGGGGGGGGGAGGATCCGCTGATGTGGTAAAACATATGAACCTCTTGGGCCCCTTTATCTCTGCTCCAATGCATGAGAACCGTAACATTGTTCTGTAAATAAATTTTATGCCTTGGTTTCTTTCCTTTTGAACCTTCATAGGCAGGATTTTAAATCATATGTTTGAAGATTTTACTGGGGATTCAGCTTATGGTGATTCAATGATAAACATGACCAATTGCTCTGAATAAAGGCTTCTATAATACGCACCCCCAACTAATTTCCATTTTTATACAAGCACAACACCCCTAAAGACACAGCTTCTCAAGCTACATGGATATATCTGACCTTTTTTAATCCTCGAAATGTGCTGTAAAACTAAAACTTCTAACTTCTTCTAGCTTTTGCAGCACGTACAACTGCATCCATCTATTTATGTCTAAACGGCGGGCGGTGATTCCCCACAGGGTTGGGGCCTGACGAAGTCTTATGAATCTTCTTTCCTTTAACCTGTTTTTGGTCATTGGACTGATCAAAGAGTACAGGACATTTGCATTAACTTATTATCCATATAAATGAGAAGAATAATTGAACTTGAAAATAGAGTGCTTCTTGTTCTTACCCGACTAGGTGAGGAATCCCCATTGTGCGACCTTGAGCTTGGTTGCCCTTGTGTGAGCCTCAAATGAACTGTGTTCAGCATTCAGAAAAACAAAAAGGCAAGGTACATTAGTGCCTGTAACAACAAATTTCTGCTGGCTTGTTTTCCTCTGTATTTCAGTGTTATCATATAAAGTAAAGAGCTTAATCTATCGGTAAAAGAGATGGATCCATACTGAGTAGGGGAAAATGGGGTACGGGCTTACCTGATTCGACAGGTTGGACACTCATGGTGAAGCAAGGGTATTGAGAAGCTGCAAGCAAGAGCCATGCCAAGACAAGAAGGATTGGAGTGAGTCTTCTCATTTTTGCGCATGAGTTTGGTGCATGCTGCCTGTGGAAGCTTTTTATTATTGTGTTTGAAGAAGAAGCATGAAGAAATCATAACAAGACTTGAAAAAACAAAATTGTGGGAATGTTTGTTAAAAAGTGCTTGGGAATCCTATGCCATTACAAGCTGATCTGATCAGATCAGGAATGGAGCTAGCTTTTCCTCATTGTGGATTGACTACTCTCAGGTATCATTGCATCCATGATAGATTTCTTAAGTACTTGTTTTCATTTTATTTTGAGTGGCTTCAGCCATGCTGTCGGTATGGTATGTAGGGACCCGCCAATTTATTTTTAAATGATTGAGCTCCCTGATATTGTCATGTGTTTTGATTTGTTCTTATTGTAGGGGATTTAAACTCGTTCTTAATTTGTCCATTTATGCATAGACATAAGTTAAATTTCCATAAGGAAATATCAATGAATAAATTCATTAAATGTTCATAGATTTTATGTTGAAGGACCAGAACTTTTTCTTTTATAGTATTAAGCATACACAAGTGCATCCAGTGATGAGGTTCTTATTGCTTACCATGTGAAGGAAAAGCCTTCCAAATGCTGTGACTCAAGTCTCAGGGTTTTGTTCCTATGAGGTTCTTATGGCTTGGATTCATGGCTCTCTTTCTTGTACTTTCCCTGATCTTGGACTCAACCTGAGTTGCACATCCTAAACCCATGAACTCATTCTTCACTCTATGTTTTATGAAAGGAGGATTTGATCTATTTTGTCAATTTATCCCGAGTTAAACTCACCCTGTTCCCTGAGTCCAGATGCTTTAGTTTCCTTTGGTCGTTGCAGTTTGGAAGGCTTCAAATGAATAGGAGAGATTCTGTAGCAAAATGATTGGCAATTTTTATTGTATGATTGGCAAAATATACGAAGTAGGTTGAGATGCGTTTAATTTTTTCTATAGAAAATTGAAAAAGTAGTGGATCTTATCAATAATTGATTTGAGATTAGCTAAGATGAGTTGAGTTTAGTTCAACAACCAAACATAGCTTAATAAACCAAAATTTGATTGTAAAGGCAAATCGTAAATGTTACTTTCTTGTTTCTTCCTCTTCCTTCTTCTTCTTCTTTTTTTTTTTTTTTTTTTTTTTTTTGGTAGGTGCTAGTAACTTGTTTGGCTTAGATTGTTTCCACCAACATTAATCACCAATCCACTAATGAGTTTAATTTAAATTTTAACCCGAAGATTTTGGCTTTGACAAGAATGAGACATTTAATAAGAAGACTCTACCACAAAGAAATCCCAAAAAGAGAAGAAAGATAATGAATGTTTGGTTGATAATCATTAAGATGAGAAGTCACCCAAGTCATGATTAGGATCGTGCAATCCATGGCTTGATGTAGATATGTCAATGCCCAGATGGGGGAATAGGCCAATACGCCGGGTAATGATGAAAAGGAAGAGGACTTGAAATTTTACTCTCAAATGTGAGCTTGTTTAGAACTTGCACGAATTAAGCGTTGGAACATGACATGGCCCATGGGTAGTAAATATCAAAGCCTACATGAAAAGGAGCCAATACGCTTTTACCCAACAGATCCAAGAATTTTGCTTATTGTAGCCCAAAAACATCATTCAAATGGGCCCCCAAGCTCTTGAGCCTTGACAACCCAAAATTAGCTAAGATCCCATCAAAACCCCATGGAAAAGAAATGAAAGAAGTAACAGGAGGGATCTTGGGTTATGCCTAAAGAAACTAATAATAATATGGTCATTCAAAGGTCTATTACAAGTTGCCTATATATACTACTATACATTTATAGAAGAGAAAAAGGAAAGCAACATTTTGCAGAGGATTTGGTGCAACATTCATAAATCTTGTTTAGGAAACATTGTGCCGTTGGTGAGCTATTTGGTTGGTGCTCTGCTTGTTTTGGAAAGTTGGTTTCATTGAGTGATTTGCTTGGTCTTGGTTAGGAAACATGGTACTGTCGTTGGAGCCTCCTGGTTGACCAGATTTAATTTTATTTTCAATATCTCCCTCGCAACTGAGTCGATCTATGAGGTTGAGTTTGTTACGTAATTGTGTAAGAGCAAATCGAGATAATGAAACATGCATGAAGAAACATGTTGGGTTCGAAGAAGTCCAAGAGCCACACGTTCTCTGACATCGTGATAATCTATCTCAATATGTTTACTACGAGCATGGAACACCGGATTGCAAGTCAAATAAAGAGCATTGAGATTGTCACAAAATAGTGTTGGAGTCTTTTGAAGTGGCACCTTGAGATCACGGAGAAGAAAGGCAAGCCACGTTAATTCAACACTAGTCTGAGCGATAGCATGATATTTTGCTTTAGTACTAGAACGTGATACAATATTTTGTTTTTTTGCACACCAAGAAATGCAATTGGTACCAAGGAAAGTGCAAAAATTAGTGGTGGACCATCAACTCTCGGTGCATCCAGCCCAGTCAGCATTAGAGAAAGCAGTCAAATCTAGTGATGAGTTAGAATGAAGTTCAATGCCGAAGTTGGTTGTTCCTTAAATATAGCAGAGAATGCGCTTGACCATCTGATAGTGATCCTCTGTTGGATTGTGCATGAAGTGCGAGACAAAGTTCACCCTAAAGGTTAAGTCAGGCCTGGTAAGCGTGAGATACTGGAGTGTGCCAACAATACTTCGATAGTGTGAGGGATTTGAGTATGAGGTGGCATTGGTAGAATCTTTTAATTTCTGAGTCATAGGAGTTGGCATAGGTTGACAATTCGTCATCTGGGCACGATCAAGAATATCTAAGGCATATTTGGTCTGAGACAACATTAGTAGTACGAGTCACTTGAATGCCAAAAAAATAATGAAAGGGCCCTAAATCTTTCATGTCAAATTCATGATGAAGAGTAGTAACAAAATCATTAAGCAACATGGGTTAGAGTCAATGAGAACAAAATCATTAAGCAACATGGGGTTAGAGTCAATGAGAATAATATCATCCACATATAGTAATAAAAAAATAGATTCATGAAATAAATGACAAGTAAATAAAGAGGGGTCAGAAAGACTACACAAGAATCCAAATTCTACAAGAAAAGTACTAAATCAATCAAACTATGCCCGAGGAGCCTACTTGAAGCCATAGAGTGCTTGATTGAGTTTGCACACATGATCCAAAAGCTCTTGGTTAATAAATCTAGGAGATTGGTCCATAAAAACAAACTCAGTCAAGAAACCATATAAAAAAGCATTTTTGATATCTAACTGACGAATATCCTAATTTCTAACTAAAGCCAAGGTAAGAACAATACGGATTGTACCAGATTTAATGATAGGACAAAAAGTTTTAGAGTAGTCAATGCCATCAACCTGATGGTAGCCTTTAGCCACTTATCGTGCTTTGAGACGGTCCAAAGAGCCATCAGCTTTAAGCTTGGTTTTAAAGACCCATTTACTACTAACGATATGCATCTTAGGGGTACGGGGAACAAGGGTCCAAGTATTTTTTTGTGGAGAGCTTCTAATTCTTCATGCATGGCATGAGTCCAGCCTTCATGTTTTAATGCGGAACGAATACTTTTTAGGCTCTTGGGAAATAGGTATAACATCATGAAGTTAGGCGTACTTTAGATTAGGTTTGTGAATACTGACCTTGGAAAGGGTGAGCATGTGATGATGAGAGTTTGGATGATGAAGTTGACTAGTAAAAGGTGAAGAGTGGTGCACTCGTTCATTGATGAGGGTAGAATGATCAAAGGGTGAGGAGTCCATGAGTTCAATAGATGACAAGGGTTCAATGGATGACATGCGTTCAAGTGGTGCAATTGGGTTAGGATGTGTGTTATTGGGTGAGATGGCCATGGGAGCATGGGAAGGAGAAGTGGGAGAATAAATGGTAACACTTGGTGCTTGGAATGCAGGTGTAAATGTGTCTATGATGGCCACGTGTAAAGTAGGATTTAATGGTGAGGGATTGTCGGTGGGGATAAGGTGTGGATTGTGATTCATACAAGTGTCACTAGATATAGGTGTCACTACTTTAGAATGAGGAGAACTTTGAGGAAAATTGAGGTCCCAAAAAATGGAAATAATATGCAGTTGTGTATAAGGGCAATGAAGGTTAGAAGGGTGTTTGAAAGGAAAAGACTTCTCATCAAAAAGAATATGTCGAGAGATATACATGCGTCTAGTGGGATGGTAAAAACATTTATAACCTTTGTGCTTATCCCATGAAGACACATGGAAGCAATTTAGTGTTGTTCCATAAGTAGGGAAAACAACCAAATACACGTAAGGAGGAGTAATTCGGGTGATGCCCATAAATTTTTAAAAAAGGAGATTCATTTCCAAAATCACGGAAGGAAGACAGTTTATTAAATAGACCGATGTGGAGAAGGCCTCAACCCAAAAACATTTAGGCATATTGCTATGATATAACATGGCAAGGCCTAACTCCCGAATAGTGCGATGTCGTCATTCAGTAATACCATTTTGTTCTGAGGTGTTCGGACAAAAATTATGATGAACAATACCATTGTATTGTAGAAAACTTGTGAATGCGTTGCTTGTGAATTCTCCACCACCATCAGATTGGAAAATTTTAATGTATTTGAAAAATTGACGGAAAAGTTAATAAAAATACAAAATGTAGGAAAGAAATCAGATATATTTTTCAAAGGAATGAACCACATGTAACAACTAAAATCGTCAACTAAAATTGCATAATAAGAAAAGTTATTGATAGAGTTAACGGGGGCCCAAAGATCGCAATGAAATTTTTCCTAAAGTCCAAAATTCTTGAAAGGAAATGAAAGAAATGGTAAGCAACTTGTTTTGCTAAGTTGACAACTATCACAAGTAGTAGAGGACTTGGTAGTGCCAATGACTAAGCCAAGAGATTGAAGAGTTTGGATGGTCGCAACTTGAGGATGTCCTAACCACGAATGCCAAAGATTGTGATCTACTGCCTGTTGCATGAAAGCACATAGAAAAATGAGCTTCCGGAGAGGTGCCAAGGGTATAAAGATTACCCTGCTTGTGGCCTCTTAGTAGAATTTTGTTGGTACTCCTGTCCTTTAGAGTGAATCCACGATTAAAAAAAAACTCAAAGTTAATAGGGTAATTAGTGGTTAATTGCTCAATAGAAAGTAAATTTTTTTCAATTTTAGGAACTAATAAAAAATTATCTAATTTAATAGAGTAGGGAAGGTTACCAACATGGGTGTCACCAATGTGATTAATTGGAAACATGGTGCCATGCCCTACCATGACATGATCATGACTATGATAAGGACGTAAGTTTTGCAAAATACCTGAGTGGGCTGTCATATGTGGCGAAGCCCCTGTATCTACCATCCATTCTTCTTCAACGCCATTAGATATAGTCATTGCGGCTAGAGCTAGAGGGATGTTAGTGTCTTGATATACTTTGTCAAATCGGTGCCAACATCGAAGAGTTTCGTGTCTCTTTTTTCCACAAATTTGACAAGTTGAGATACGAGTACCACTTGAATTTTGAGGAGGAGCACTAGAACCATTGGGAGATTTTGTTTGTTGAGGATGAAAGCCCTTGCCTTGAGAGTTAAAATGGTGTGTCTGAGCACGAGAGTTGGGGCCTTGTGGTCTAGTGTTTCGTTTGGAATGGTGAGTCTTAGTGGAATAGAAGGCAACTTGAGTAGTTATCTCGGTATCATGTAGAGGAAGCAGGGTTTCATAGCTTTGCAGAAGATGAATAAGTTCTGTTTATGAGGGCATGGGTGGTTTGAGCATGGCTATAGTAAAAGGTTCTCATTTGGGGCCAAGGCTATTAACGAGAGAGAAGTTTTATTTTTGTCGCGGACAAGGGCACCAATGGTTGTTAAACTATCATAAATACTCTTAAATTTTCTCAAATAATCATTGAGAGAGATGTTGGGAGTCTTTTGCATATAGCATAATTGTTGCTGGAACTGCAATTGACGCTCTTGGGAGGCTTGGGCATATGCTTCCTTGAGAGCTTGCCAAACTTGTGTCGTGGTGTCTAGCTCAATGACTAGACCTAAAGCTTCCTTTGTCAAAGTACTGATGATCTATTTTTTGAGTAATCTATCTGATTCTCTCCACTTGGTATACTCTAGATTGATTGGAGCTGTCCATCATTAGATCCTTTAGAACATGAGAGAAATTGAGTAGGAATTGAAAAAGTCCCTATGAGTAGTAGGTCGAGCAGGTCTTGTTTCTTGGCCAAGCTTAGAATTTGTTCTCATCATAAAGGGTAATTGTCTTCCTTGAGACGCAATGTGACAATTCTCCACATTAGGGGTGAAAACCGACGTCGTTGGCGCGGTTTTTAGGCAAAATTGATGCCAACCGACGTTTGAAAAAATAGAGGAGCCGCCGACCGTAACCGGTCAATGGGGAGGAGGAAACCAATAGAGAGGTTCTCTGGCGGTTCTCTAGTGGTTCTCGGTCGACTTCGATTCACCTACCGGCGATTATCTACTGAGAAAATAATGAGAGAGAGAGAGTTGCATAGGTGAGAGAGAGAGAGTTACAGAGGAGAGAGAGAGTTGTAGAATAATATGATTCGGGAAGAAGGGACTGAGAAAGACGAAGAAGCATCTCGAAACGACGCCGTTCCACTTATGTGGAACGGCGTCGTTTCAGACTTTTTTTTTTTCCCTACGTTCTGAATAAAACGACGTCGTATGGTTTAATATCAAACAACGTCGTGTACATGATCTGTTGTAATACTTATTAACTAAAACGGCGTCGTTTCACTTAAACTTAATTAGAACATCGTCGTTTTGATAAGGTATATTAAAAAAAATGATTTTATTATATCGGTCAGTTTAGTGGTCAGGTTCAACTTCAAATCGGGACCGAACCGTTGAACGTCGGTTTCTTGAAATTTCCACCACACGCTGACCAGTTCTCCACCGATTCCGGCCGATTCCTGACGCGGCCAGTCGGTTCGCGTCGGTGGCAACGATTTCTGTACAGCCCCACTCCACATTGATAGTTGGGAAGGTCAGATTAGGATACTGGTTGAAACAAGGAAAACAAAAGGATCAAAGAAGGCGTAAGCTATTGGGACTATGATACCATAAAGAAACTAATAAGAATATAGTTTTGTTTACTTTGTTTTTCATATATTCAAGTCTTTTACAAGCTACCTATATGTACTGCTATACATTCATAGAAGAGAAAAAAGAAAGCAACATTCTGCATAGGATTCGGTGCAACGTTCATAAATCCTGTTTCGGAAACATTGCGTTGTTGTTGAGCTGTTTGGTTGGTGCTCTGCTTGTTTTGGAAAGTTGGTTCCCTTGAGTGATTTGCTTGGCCTTAGTTAGAAAACATGGTACTGCCGTTGGAGCCTCCTGGTTGACCAGATTTTATTTTCAATAATGCAAACCACAAGAGGGATATCGAATGGAGCGAGCCCCTAGTTTCTCTAATATGCTAATGTACACATCCTTCAGTTCCTGCAATTTCCATTCTGGCTTCCAAGTACCAACTACAAGAGAAATCAAAAGAAATGCACCGCCTTCAAGTTTTTCGCTAATTTACTATATGCACGTGCATGTTCCTTCCTCCCTAGAGTTCCAGTACTTCAATCTGGCCTGGGGGATGGTGTCTTAAAACCCACAACAAAATCGATAAAAAAAATGCTTAGTAAGATATATCCTCTTCAAGTTGTAAGCCAGCAGTCAGAGATGGATTGACCCAAGATAATCATATTTCCGACACGACTAACTAATTACTATATAAAAAAGCATACATGCAGCTATCCAACCAAGAAAGAAAATATTCCTTTTCAAAAGAAAAAGAAAGAAAATATTTTTTCCGAGTTTTGTTTCTTTACTTTTACAACGTATACAGACAACAGGGACCTCGGAGACGGTGCTGCTTATCCTCTCTTGCCAACGTTTTTGTCGTGACTGTCCGCCACGAAAACAACGCTGCTTTTCTGTCGCGCTTGCACCGCGTCTTCAAACGCCAACTGTTTGGACCATTTTCACTAATTTAAAGTAGAGAAATGCTACACAACCTCTTACTATTCACCCACACTCCACACTCCATATTTTTTAATATTTTTTAATATTTTTTTTAAATTTATTTTTTTTTAAATATTTCAAATTTTTTATTCACTATTCATAAAAAAAATATTTGATAAAAAAAAATTAAAAAAAAAAAGTGGAGTGTGGAGTGTGGTGAATAGTAGGAGGTTGGAAAGATTATTTCTTTAAAGTAAACAGGCTTAACACTAAACATCCCGATACGTAGAAAAGAAATAATCTACTCTACTTCCTACTATTCATATCATATTTTACATTTCATCTTTTTTTTAATTTTTTTTTTTAATTTTTTTATCAAATATATTTTTATATGAATAGTGAATAAAAAATTATAAATAATTTTAAAAAAAAAATTTTTTAAAAAATTTTAAAATATATTAAAATATATTAAAAAATATAAAATATAGAGAAGATGAATAGCAAGACTCCGTAAAATATAATACTCTGTAGGGTTACTTTCCCTCTAATTCTGACCACTACAGTTCACGGCAATGAAAATCGAGAGAGGGCCGTAGGACAACTGCCCACAAAAAGACAGCACTTCGTACACTGCATGCTAAGAACGCAAAACCTTTTGCAGGTTTTGCAGATTAAAGTTGTTAAAATATACCAATCATGAGGACGGTTTAGGATATGTTTGAAAAAAATGTTTAATTCAAAATTTTCATCTTCATTTCATTTCATTTTTATACTTTTTCAAATTTCCATACAAAATATAATAAATAATTCAACTTTTTCAAATCCCAATATAACTTTTTTAAATTCTAATTCAATTTTTTCAAATCTCAAAACTAAAAAATAATATTTTAAACTTTAAAACAAAACACAAAATTCTCATCTCATCTCCCAAAAATATCCTTAGTCTTTCCAGTCTCATTAAGCACACAGTTCTAATCTCACTCAATTGGCATCAAGCTAGCTCCTTCCTCATGTTGCCTATAAAACTCCAAGCAAACCCTATGCTTTTCTCTCAAGTTAAGAAAATGGCTTCTACCTCTTTGCGTTTTACCCTCTTTTTCACTGCCACATTTCTTATCTTGTGCATCTTCACAGAAGCTACAGCTCCCCACCCAGAGTTTATTTTAACCCTGGTCAACAACTGCCCTTTCACGGTCTGGCCTGCAATCCAGCCCAACTCAGGCCACGCCGTTCTCGAGCGCGGCGGCTTCGCGCTCAACACCTTGACCCACCACTCCTTCCCCGCCCCGGCCCAGCATTGGTCTGGCCGGATCTGGGCCCGCACTGGCTGCAGCTACAACCACGGCCGCTTCTCGTGCGCCACCGGCGACTGCGGCGGTCGGCTCGAGTGCAACGGCCTAGGCGGCGCCTCCCCGGCCACGCTAGCTCAGTTCAGCCTCCACCACGGCCACAACGACCTTTCCTCCTACGCCGTCAGCCTCGTCGATGGCTTTAACGTCCCCATGACGGTGACCCCTCACGAGGGCAAGGGCCTGTGCCCCGTGGTCGGTTGTCGCGCCAACCTTCTCGCCACGTGTCCCGACAGGTTGCAGCTCCGTTCGCCACTGGGTCACGGTCCGGTCGTGGCATGTAAGAGTGGATGCGAGGCGTTTGGGACGGACGAGCTTTGCTGTAGGAACCACTACAACAGCCCGCAGACGTGTCGGGCATCGAGCTTCTCTGAGTTCTTCAAGCACGCATGTCCAGCCACGTTCACGTACGCACATGATAGCCCATCTCTCATGCACGAGTGCTCTTCGCCACGTGAGCTAAAGATCATCTTCTGCCACTAGACACCTAGATTATGCTGCCATCGCGTTGTCTTGCTTGGAAAAATAAGTTCAGTTTGGTTTCTTATTCTGCGTCTTTGATACTATGCTGTGTCTTATGCTATATGCGGCGTCCATAGCCGCTTAGCTCTAAGATTGGAATGGAAATATTGTCCTCTTTCGGGTCTGTTTAATATTTGTTAAATGGTAGATCTACGTATTTTCTGTTCTCTTTGTTCATTTCTTGGTTATATATTGGACCTACTTATAACTACGGCGCTCCATTACGAAGAAAGTGAGTTCATTCATAGCCACGAGAATGAGGATGCATGATTGCTGACCAAAGTATGCTTAGGTGCTACAGCTATACAGCGTATTTACTTTACAATTTAAACGTTAATCTATTTCTGTGATTAAGATATTTTTTAAATTAGTAAATAATTTTTATTATTCCTTTATTTGTAAGGAAAAACTTATTTTTTCTTTATTTAGAAAATTTTTTATATTTTTTAAAAATATTTAAATATATTAAAAAAATATGAATAAAAAATTTAAAAAATAATTAACGGTAACAAGAAACGGCGCTACTCAGCTGGTCCCGAATTTTTATTTTCTAATTTTCTCGCGGTAGTTCCGTGTTACGTACTGTCCATTAAGAACTCATTAGATAAGACTGTTTGCCCGGTCACATCACGAAAGAGATTGGGGAGTGCAGGAACGAATCTCTGAAGAATATCTCGTGGGAGCAGAAAACATTTTTGACAGAGTTTTACTGTACACATATGATGTTACAGCTTTTAAAAAGAGCGGTGTTACTGCTGCCGTTTACAGTGCACCATCTTACCGTTAGTTTTTAGAACTGTGCGGATCAATCACTGTTTACGATTGATCCATCTCTCTCATTCTCTCGCTCTTTCTCATCTCTCGTTCCTCGCTTTCTCTCACATCCTCTCACTCTCTCTCTCATCTCTCGCTCTCTCTTGACTCTCGCTCTCTCTCTCATCTTCTCTCTCCTCGCTCTCTTTCTCATCCTCTCGTTCTCTCTCTCACCTCTACTCTCTCTCATCCTCTCGCTCTCTTTTTCATCCCGACTCTCTCTCATCGCTCTCTCTCATCGCTCTCTCTCCTCGCTCTCTCCTCATCCTCTCACTCTCTCTCTCTCATCTCTGTTCTCTCTCATCCTCTCTCCTCTCGCTCTCTCTCATCCCGGCTCTCTCTCTCCTGGACTCTCTCTCATCTCTCTCTTCAGCTATCTCTCTTGAATCGGTCTAACTTTCGACAATAAAACAGTGCGTTGCTGCCACGTAAGGCATGTGTTAGATGATGCGTGAACAGGGATGGATGTAAAGATTATTTATAATTTATAATTCTTTTGATTTTTTTGATTTTTTAATATTTTTAAAAAATATAAAAAAATATCAATTCATTAATTATTATTTTCTTAATTATTAAATAAAGAAATTTAAATATAATTTAAATATATGAGATATCACGTTGAAAAATAAAATAATATTTTTGAAAAAAGGATTTTAAAAAATATTAATTATTTTTTTTAATATATTGATATGGAAGTATTTCAATGTTAAAAATTTTTTTTTTTTGGAGAGGGGGCAACTCAGACTCGTTTGGATGTTGGAAGTAACTCATTATTTTGAGACTTCATCCGCCATCCAAATACATTTTGAGTTTATTTTAAATCCACAAAAGCAACTTATTTTATATTGTAGACCGACGTAACCATTCCTAACTTTGAAAAGATTGCTGTAAAAGCAATATGAAATAAAAAAAACGAATGGATGCTCCAGCTCCGTTTTGAGTCTTCTTAGAACATTGTTTTCGTTGGGCGAATGGTTGCAGGCCACGTAAAAATGTAAAGAAACATTATTTTGTTGTATGTGCCGGAATTGCAAATTATTTTTGTCAGATTAACAGTATAAAATAATGATTAGATTTACTTTTTTTATAATCACTCGTAAATATATTTATATTTATCTTAATATTTAAATATATTTTAAATTTATTTTAAATAGATTTCATCAAACTCATTTAACTATCGCAACTCATTATTATTTATAAAAAATTTAATTCAATTTAACATCTAAACGCAATGAACTCCGTTTTATGATAGAAGTCCAAAAATCCATTTATTTGGCTTTTATTTTTAGCTATGTATTAACTTTTCTTTTTTTTGGAAAGAAAATACTGTGTATCAACTTGTTTGGGACATCTCAATATTTTAATTTAATAAAGTTATTATCTTACCATAAAAAAGATATAGGACTCTATGGGCTGCCGCCAATGAAAGTTATTAACACTTTTTTACTTCTATTGGTTTTTTTTTTTCATATATCTCTTTCACGATTGACTGACTTAGAGCATTCGCAGCCTCCTCATAAGATTGTTTTTCCTATAAATTGAGCTCGGTTTTGGTTAAAATTTCTCATACCTCCCAATCTTTATTTTAAAAAAAGATTTAAGAAATAAACAGTAATTTTTTAAATATAAAGAATCATTATTTATTTCTTAAATCGTCTTTTTAATATTTTATGTTAATAAATAAAATAAATTCTTTCTCTAATCATCTACACTTTTTCTCATATTTATAATTTTAAAAATATTATCATACCCGTAAATAAAATAATTTAAATTTTTGTTTAAAATATTCACAAGAATAATAGTTCAAAATATAAGAAAAAATATTAAGTAGTTAAGTTTGTATATGGAAGTAAGAGAAAAAAGTAATAAAGATATAATAGAAAAATATTATTTTAATAGAATAAATAAATGATAAGAAATTGAATGTATGAGGTTTTTGAAAAATAAATAAAATTTAAAAAAAAATTAGAAAATATGATTTTTAATTAAATTAGAAGAAATTTTATGTAGAACGTGATGTGAATACTCTTATATAACTAGATACATAACTACATTGAAAGGACTTTCCTTATATCATTAATTATCATTCTTGTATTGTTCCACCTCTCCTTAGATGTCTTAATTGCATTAAACAACTTGCAATGAATCTCCTCCAATGTGATATGCTTTAACTCCAGTTTCGAGCAAAGAGTAGTAGCTTGTAAAGCACTGACGGATTCATTGGATTCAGCAAGAAAAATATTTGGGTATAGGAATCTTCTCATTCTAAGAGTAGCCACCACCCTGCCTTCCTAGTTATGAACTACAACTCCAATGTCAATCATACATTTTGCCTTGTCAAGAGCTGTATCCCCGTTGAGTTTCATAAAACTTTCTGGAGGGGATTACCAAGATTGGTCAGCGTTGGGGGGGGGGGGGGGGGGGGGGGGGTATTAGCATTCCTGGTAATGCTTGCTCTATCCAACTGCTTATAGTCTTCAATAGCTTGAACTGTTTTGTTCACCAGAGTGCCTGAATGCAAAAACGATTCTTCAAATACAAAAGAATTTCTCCTCTTCTATATTTTGTGAGCCACTTGCAAATTCTTCAATTTCATCATCACTCAAGAAAAAAAAAAAAAAAGATTTTTTTTACCATTCCCATGAATGAGTCATTTTCTGGCTTGCACTTTTGTATTTTCCTTGAGCAAAGTCCCCATACATCTTGTGCTGAATACCAACTCCTGATGGCATGCTCCACACTTTCTTCATTGTTAAGACATATTGGATAGTTTGGATTATCAACCACTTGCTTTTTGAACAAATTTAGTTTGGTTGGAAGAGATTCATGACATCCTCTCCACAAAAAAGATTTAGTTCATATATATATATATATATATATGAAAGGGTTGGAAGAGATTCATGACATGCTCTCCACAAAAAAGGCTTTGGCCTTTGGGGATCAAAACAAAGAATGTGTCATTTAAATCTTCTGACCAACTTCTCAAATTAAGAACTTCCAATGTAGCTTTACAAACAGTATGACCTACTGTTCTTTAATGATCTTGGTTGAAACAAACAGGAAATCCATCAAGTCCAGGTGAACTTAGTGCATTCATCTCAAAAATAGCTTTTTCAACCTCCTACATTATAAAACAACTTAGTGAGACTGGAATTCATTTCACAAGTTACTCTTGGTTGTACTAAGGACAATGCTTCTTATGTTCCATCTATGAGTGTAGATGAAAACAATCTGAGAAAAACTTACGGAAAATCTCACTTATTTCCTCCTTTGTGGTAGAAAAACTATCTACTCCATTCGAAATCATTGTGATTTTGTTGACCTTCTTTCTTTGGTTTGCACACGTGATAAAATTTTATGTTCCTATCCTCCTCTTGTAACCACCTTTATTTTGCCCTCTACTTCCACCTTAGAGCATTAGCATTGGTCTATACACATGCATATATAAAATTATCTCTTTTGTATATCCATTTTAACATTCAAGCAAAACTTCCACATTGACTTATGCATATTTGAGATAAAATAAATATTTTATTATTATTATTTATTTTTTTCTAAAATCAATTTTTTTATATATATTTTACAATTAGCATCCACTACATACATTTGACATTATTAATACAAATGTAATAATAAAAAATATAATTTTTTTATATATTATATTAAAAATATAATAAAATGAAATAAAAATATAATATATTATAATAATAAAATGAATGTGTAGGCGAAGGTGAAGGTTTGTTGTGTTGTTGAGAGAGGGAGAAGATGAAAAGATTGTGAGAGAGAGAGTGGAAGGAGTGAGAAATAATGATTAAAATATTTTTTGTAGAGTGAATAGTTGCTATCCAAATTTGGATAAGAAATGTTCATAACTAGCTATATATATGCATATGCATAAGCCAATGTAGATGATTTTATGGTCATATTATGTAAATATAACTTTGCATATGCATATGCATAGACCAATATGGATGCTCATGTCCTCTTCCTCCACAATACCTCCACTTCCTTTTTCAGTTCTTTGATAAGACCTTGAGACTTGAGAGCAGCCATTTTGTGTAACCCTACAAATGTTTAAGCTACTCCATTTTTTTTGTTTATTAACCCCTTTTGCTTTCCCAATACTGTTTTGCTCCATGATCCCTAGTTGCGCTTACATATGTTCAAACCCTTGATGGTGACTTCAAGTTTACTATAATAATCATAGATGGGCTTCCTTGCATTTTTAATCACCTCTTGACAATCCTCCCTCTAGGACCAGCTGACTTCATATCTGAACAGCTTCCTTTTTGTCTTATGTCCCCAATCTGGTTACAACAATTTATTAATAAAGGGCTATGGTGTGAGCTTTGATCAGCAAGAACATTCACCACAGTACTGTTTGAAAAAAAAGAGTGCCATCCATTATTGCCCAACACTCTGTCCAATCTTTCCTTTGTGAAACTGTTGCCTTCTTTATTGTTACACCATGTGAAATTTGCACTATGATAACCCATGTCACTTAGTCTACAATCTTCAATAGTTTCTCTGAACCTCTCCATCTAGCTACATGGTCTTTCTGTCTCCCTCCCCCATACTTTTCACCTATCTCAACAATTTCATTAAAGTCCCCAATGGATAACCACGGTACCTGCACATCTTGTTTGAGCAACTTGAGTAAGTTCCACCCTCCATCTCTTCTTTCTGTCACTGGATGTCCATAAAACCCTATTAAGAACCAATTATGATCCTCAACCGTATATGTTATCTCCAAAGTAATTTGCCTTTGAGAGAAAGAATTTAGAGCAATTGTGCTGCCTGTTTTCCACAAAAATGCAATTCCACCATTCCACCCCTACTGTCAACCACAAAACTAAAATCAAACCCTGCTTTATTACAAATCTTCTCTACCCTTTCTCTATTACACTTAGTCTCAATAAGAAAGACCAGTGTAGATATGAAAAAGAGAAAGATTTCATTCTTTGTGCAGCCATAATCATGGATACTATATGGTTTGGTCGAAACCAAAAAATCTATCAAGACATTAATCCAGGTGTGTATGTGGATGATCACTACAGTAAAACACACAATAGAAGAATTGTGTGGAGCACAAAAACTGAAGACATGGAAAAAGGAATTAGCTGGACCCCCAGCAACGGACAAATGGAAAATCAACTACGATGCTACTATGAGAACAAAATACTCCGTCATTGCTGCAATATCAAGGAACTCATCAAGGATTATCCACCATGCTTGGACATAAAAGATTCCAGCCACATCGCTCTTTGAAGCAAGAGGTAAAGCAATGATTCTAGCATGCCTACTTGCAGAAAAAACATGCATTGACCAAGTAAAAATTGAAGGTGACTCATTGGAAGTCTTTAAAGCCATCAATGAAGAGCCAAATTTACGGAGATTAAGAGGTTGGGTTGATGATGTAAAATGAATACCTGCCTATAAAAATGGATTGAAAGTTTGTGGATTTCCAGAACTGCTAATCGATAAGCACATATAATTGCTAAGTGGGCTATGGATACCAATACTATAGGCTTGTATAAGGGAAATTGTATCCCTGACTCTTGTAAGATGGGCGGAAGTCTTTGATCCCTAAGAGTTAGGGGAGGTTTGGAAGTTGAGATGAGAATTTTGTATTTTGTTTTAAAATTTAAAATATTATTTTTTAATTCTAAAAAATTATCATCTCATCTCAACTCATCGTTACACCTTTTTCAAATTCTCATACAAAATATAATAAACAATTCAATTTTTTCAAATCTCAATACAACTTTTTCAAATCCTAATACAATTTTTTCAAATCCCAATTTAACTTTTTTAAATCCCAAAACTAAAAAATAATATTTTAAACTTTAAAACAAAATACAAAATTATCATCTTAACTCCAAACCTTCCTTAATGAGGTAATCTTACGTATTGTGTAAATAGTAATAAAAAATAATAAAATATTAAATAATAGTGAGGTATTTGAAGAAGTAACCAAATTAGTGATCTTGTAATATGGTTCAATTAATGATTGTCTTTTCTCAGTAAATAAAAATAAAAAAGCAATTAATAGCAAAATAAAAAGAAATGAAGAATTTAAGAGGAACACTCACATCAGTCCAATGGATTTAAGCCAGTTACCGAATCCGGCCCAAAGGTCACAGACCAATAGTGTAAGGCTGAGTCAAAAGTTTCCTCTTATAGACTAGACAGCGTCCACTCACATCAATCCATTGGACCCAGCTACAGGCCCATAAATTATCTTAGCATATTTACTGCTACCATAACTCTAAAGCAAGAAATAAAGAAGATTATATTTATAAAATCAGTATATTTTTAATATGTTTCCAATTTTAATTAATTAAAAAATATATAATTTTAAATTTTTATTATAAATCAGATCTTAATAGTGTCCAATGGCATATGCCTACGGATGCAAGTAGAAAAACTCAAAATTAAAATCCCAGCCTTCGTTTTAAAGTATCTCCTACTTTTTATGTTTCTATTTCCAAAATTTGGAACTGATATAACAGTAAGAGATTAATTAACCAAATGTAGACCCTTACATGTTTAATAGTTATAACATAACCTTAATAATTAAGCACAAACATTAAGAAAATTTTTGATTTTCTAGAGTACAAGGGTGCTTGAAAATATTGATTTTTAATTTAGAAAATAAGAAAACAAAAAATTGCTTTGTCGTGTGTTCTTTCCAAACTAGATAAATTAGGATCCTCTGACTCCAATGTATCAAGATTATAGTCATTAAATATTCAAATAGAATCAGGGATCTTCTATGATCTCCTTTTGATTTATATATATATATATATATATATATATATATATGAGAAAGAATAATGATAGGTACAAGTTTTAAATAGAGAAGTTATGTGCAAGTTTTTTATAAAAAAGTAGGTCCCACCTAAAAAAGAATAGATTTTTATACACATTTTCAAGTTGTGGTCTACTTTTTTATAAAGGCCTGCAGAAGACTTGTCTATTTAAGACTTGTACATATAATTTCTCTTTGTCAAAATATAAAAGAACCCAACTTGGGATATGGCTCTTACGAGTGCATGAACAATATACATACCCATTCAGTTTAGGTTCCCACAACTTTCCCCACTTCCACGGCCTCCAAAAAAACATACGTACATGAGGAGAGAGGTTTTTTTATTTTATTTTAAATAAACCTCATTGTATTCATTATCAACTTGTATAAGAGTCAGTATACAATTTATCTATAAGTAACTGATTTGTAATCATCTCAGGCCCTTCTTCTAACCAATACATATCACAACCCCCATGTAAAGCCAGTTTTGCCAATTGGTGAGTAGCCTCATTGCCCTCTCGATGTATAAAACCAATCTCCCATCTATCAAAAAGTCCCAATTTCTGCTGTAGACCTTCCACCAGGTGACCATAGCTAGAATCATCTCTATCCTCTTTGCTCACGGCCTTAATTACACCATTTGCATCCCCCTTCAAATATCACAACTCCTAGCCCCAGCTCTTCACAGACGACCATCCCTTCCCATAATGCAGAATACTCTACAACAAAAGCACCATTACTAAAAAATCTTGTAGTAGGTAAAGCAGCAAAAAACTTTCCCTTATCATCTCTAATGATCACCCCAATTCCCAACTTCTTGGAAGATACGTTTATCGCAGCATCAAAATTGTCTCTTAGTTTAGAGCCTACTAGCTTCTTCCACCCCCTGCCTCCAACTAGTCCCACCTTAGCAATCTGGTTTACCACCCCTCATTTCCTTCATTGAGCCAGTTTAAATTCCTCAAACCCTAACAATGAAGCCTGTAAAACTCTAGCAGGATCCAAGATTTTTTTGTCAAAAACAAACGTATTCCTTCTATACCAAATATTCCTCATAATCATGGCCATTAACTCTAAATTTTCAGTTGAGAGCTTGCTATACATTTCCTCCCAAAACTGAAAAAAATTCTGTACCCCCACTCTCCACTTCTAAACAAGACTACCCCTCTAAGCCCAAACATCAATAATAGCTGAACAACACCAGATAACATGCATTAGAGTTTCTTCTTCATTCAAACAAAAGGGACACTTTGCATCCTTAACCACCCTGCTCTGACATAGATTCAATTTAGTTGGCAGGATGTTGTTGGCAAGTTTCCAAAGAAAGTGTTTCATTGTCCCTAGAAACCCAAGCTTCCAAATCTGCTTCCACATAAGTACCTCCCTATAAGTTCTGAGGTTTCCCCTTCTCTTGCCCCCTAGCATGCTGCTGCATATGATAAACACTCCTAACTGAGCACTTTCCATTTTTTGTGAGATCCCAAATTAGTCTATTTGTTGCTCCCATAAGACTGATAGGCATAAATGGTATCAACTCAACTTCTTCCTCACCAAAAACTTGCCTCACCAGGTCCACCTTCCAGCCTTTAACAATTTCATCAAGCAACTCACACACAGGCATCATCATTTAAGGTATTCACTTGGGTCTGCACACAACTAGTCACAAGTTTTGGAAGCCATTTCTGACCCCAAATTCTTATAGATTCCCCATTTTCAACCCTCAATTTCATACCTCTCATATTAACCCCAAGCCAGACCAAACACTCCTCCAAATAAAGGATGTGAATTTTTTCAATGGAGCTTCAAGTAAAGATGAATTATTGAAATATTTTTCTTTGAAAATTCTAGCCACCAGGGAAGTAGGGTCTTTCAACATTCTCCATTCTTGCTTGGCTAACATAGCCAAATTAAAATCCTCGAGTTGTCTAAAACCCAAACCATCATAAGATTTTTCCAATCCCAACCTGCTCCATCTCCACCAATGGATCCCAATCTTCTTTTTTATGTTGAGCCCACCAGAACTTAGCAAAAAGATGCTCAATTTCATAACATAATCTCTGGGTTTAAATACACTCATTGTATATATCGAAATGGCTTGCAAGACAGCCTTGATTAATACTTCCTTACTAGTTTTTGAGAGGAATCCATTTTTTCAATTTTGAATTCTACTCCATACTCTTTTCTTCAAACCACGCAAGACACTATATTTGGATTTATCTACAATGGCAGGCAGTCTAAGATACTTTTCATATCTACCACAAATAAATGACCCAGCCTCCCTAAGGATTTCACCCCAAGGGGAGAGAGTTAAGTTTTACCACTTTGCAAGTCTTCAATTCAACTTAGATTATGTTTGGGGGCAAGATGAAAAATCTCATCTTAATTCTATCTCATCTAATCATTACATTTTTTTCAAATCCATATACAAAATATAATAAACAATTCAATATTTTCAAATTTCAATTTAACTTTTTCAAATCTCAAAACAATAATAATATTAAAAAATAATATTTTAAACTTTTATCTTAATACTATTTATAAAATTTTTAAAAATTCTCATCTTATCTCATCTACCAAGTATAACCTGTCGTGGAGTAATGATGTATAAATTCCAAATACACAAATTCTGCACAGTTAATTTATTAAAAAGTGAACCCATAATCAGTGGCGGAACCAGAACTTTGACTTTTGGGGGGCCATATCAATCTATACAATGACGATTATACTTGCACATATGAACGTGTATGTATATGTTTATATTATACATTTTGTTGTTTGTAATTATAAAAAAACACATTATAGATGTAATTTCATTTGTTATTCCTTCAATTTATAAAGAACGTTTTTTTTATTGATCTCGCTAATTGGTCATATTAAAATTTTTAATTCAAATAGTATAAGAAATCCCACTGGATATTTTTGTTCATGTATTTTTCATTAAGTAAAAGATTGACTCATTGATTGAAGAAACTTAACAGAGAATATACAAACATTTAAAAGGTTTAAAAAAAGACACTATTTTTTTAAAAATGAATAACTTTTGGATTTTATAAAAGAAATATATATGAACGCATATAGATATATAATTTCATAATTTAGCAACTGGATTTTGGGATTTTTAACTAATAACAAAACACTAAATTATAATACAAATTGAAAAAACAGTAATAGTAAGTTGAGTACGTAGTTGTCTACTTTGAGAGACTACTATCGATCACCGCTTAGGTGGTCCAGACTCCAAATTGAGTACAAAGGTGCCAGTAGTAGCAATCGCCCAACGAAGGCCATTCCTTGTCGGTGGTCCTTTTTTTATTTTTTTCTATTATTTATTTTATTTTTATATTTTTGGATACATATTTCCAATAACTCACTTGAAAAATTTAGAATTTTTCATAGTTTTTAAAGTCTGGACAGGATGGATGCTATAAATTTCCCAAAAGAAACTTTTAACACGGAGTAATAAATTTTAAATTTTGATAACTTGAGATTCAATTTAAAAAATAAATAATAGTTTTTTAAAGTAAAATAAAGAATTTTCTCTCGAAAAGAAAAAGAGTTGGGCCTACAGCGAGGTTGGAGAACCTTCTCTTTCTGTATATTCGTTATCATGAAGGTACTCCCAACAAAAATAAAAAAATATTCGTTATCATGAAGCCAATCAAATCGAATCTAATAGATGAAATTTCATATGCATATTCATATAAACTAGAATCTATAAAGTATTTCTGTTGAATGTAAAGACTATGGGGGCATTGGGGCCTGAATCTAACACATGTTGCAGTCCTAAAGTCACATTTGTTGCATCATAATGATTAATGCTTTTATTTTTGTGAAATTTTTTTATAATTATAAAAATTCTTATTTCTCAAAATATAATAAATATGAATAATGCTAGATGCATGACCACTCGTATATAAATTTTGCATGAATTGACATGTCATTGCCACATCACCCTAATTAATATTTATTGCGGAGTTCGTGCACCAACCATTATTAATCAAATAGAGAAATAATATTTATAGTTTTAGACTATACAAATCCCGCACATTTGAAAAAAGTGATTAAATATAAAATGTGCATGAAAAATTATTTTTTTTAATAGTAGACTCAATTTTTTTTCAAAAAGAATGTGCGAGACTTACACATCTTAAAATTATATTTAACATTACTCAATCAAATATTATTACTAACATATTTGTATTCTATTGAAAGGTTAGTCAATCACACCGTTTAAATTGCTGAAGGGATTAATACCAAAATAATAATCTTGCTAACAAATGATGATGACGACGACAATAATATATACGATGATTTAAGATTATTTAGATCTTGATTATTTCATACATATTACTTTATTTCTATTTTGTTTTGGTATGAACTATTTTTGGGTAAGAATAAGTTTTATATATGTTACATAAATCGTTATGTTATTTTAACATAATCTTTTTAAAGAAACACATGTTTTCAATTAGGTTTCTTTTCCGGGCTAAGAAATCTCACAACAAAGCATAAATAACATGTAGGAGATATATTTGGATATTAAGAACGCCTCAAATTATTTGTGAATTATAATAAATGAAATGATTTAAAAATGACAATGAAACAATTTAAATTAAGATATTTTATTGAGTTCTACAAAATGAGAAATAAGATGTTGAATAAAAATATTTTAAAATTAAAAAATTATTTGAATATATATTTTTAATATTATTTTTGTTTTAGAATTTGAAAAACTTATATATATATTTTGTATTTTATTTATAAGTTTGGAAAAGTTATAATATTAAATGAAAATTTTGAAAATTTGAAATAAAAAAACATTTTATATTCGAATGATGTTTGAAAATAAAATATAAGAGAATACGTGAGAATAATTATATTTCCAAACGGATCCTAAATAGACATAACTAGTAAGAAGAATAATATAAAAACTAGTCATACATGTTGTCTTTGTCCAACAAATTCTTTATCTTTCTTTCACTTTTTTTTGGAGTGGCTTTTGGTCCCAAATTTGTATTCATAAAAATAACTCAAAGTTAACAATACATTTATCTCTTTCAAATATAATTTTCCATTAGATACAATTAATAAATTTTATTACAAATTTTATCATGCTTAATTCATGTATATCTTAACATTATGAAAAGGAAAACATTATATACTACACATATATCACGTCGCATGGTTATCATTAAAAAAATAATAATAATTTGCAATAGAGGTTTTGCAAATATCGTGAAGCTTTTTCTCATTTTTTTTTTCATTTTTGATTTTTTTTAATGGAAAATCAGTTATGAAAACTATTTTTTATTCATACGGAAAAATAAAATAAAAAGCTGCATTCGGCCACTCATTGGGCACACTTTTTTGTAGTCAAAGTAGCATTTACCTTTTGCAAACATATAGAATGAAAAGGTACGTAGCATTCATATTAACAAGTTTATGGGAGAGAAATATACATGTATGTGCGGCGATAATGGACTGGGTCTAACCAGGGAGGGAGAACACCCCGACACCGACCCCCAACTTGCAAAGGTCATGGGGAGCCCGCAATCGGAACGTTCTATCTATATAAATACAAAGCATGCCTCGACTGTACAACTCTCTCTTTCTCTGTGTCTTTTTGCCTCCCGCATACACAGAGCCTGATCAGGCTCCTCCCCCATCCTCTCTCTCTCTCTGTGGAGCCTCCTCTCTCTCATGACTTCCCAAGCAAGCCTCCTCCTTCAAAAGCAGCTCAAAGGCATATAAATCTCAATAATCTCTCTCTCCCCCCCCCCCTCTCTGCGTGTCTTAGAAAATTTAAATTTAGGTTTATTTTTATTATTTGTGGGATTGGCTATGAGTGGTTGTGTGATTGATCTTTTTCTGTGGTGCAGATCTTTGCAAGAATCCCGTAGATGGGTTCTCCGCCGGCCTGGTCGATGAGATCAATATCTTTGAATGGAGTGTAACCATTATTGGACCTCCAGATACTCTTTAGTAAGTCATTTAAATTGTTTTCTAAGCATAAATTTCGTGTCTTTTTTGTCATGGGATCACTGATTGGGTTTTGAGGTTGAGCTATAATGAGTGGAGGCGGTAAATTTTTGGTTGTAGGATTGGATCGGGGCCAGGGATTGTTGTTTCGTGGAGACTTTGCCTATAAGTAGTTCTTATCAAAAAAAAAAAAAAACTTTTGCCTATAAGTAGTTATTGGGGTTTGAAATTTGATTGAATTAATTGGGTCTTTGGTGATTATGGATTCTTTGATTTGACGTGTTTTCATATGGTTATATGCCACTAAGGCCAGTTGATAACTTGACATGGGGTATCCATTTATCAATTCTTGGGAAAATAAATTTTAGAAGGAAGCTTAAGCAACTCTTAGCTTGTTCCTAGGCTACGAATTTCTGTTTAATTTTGTCTCTGATAATTCCTAATCGGCTGGTTTGGGTTTGGAATTGTTGAAAGTTTCCTATTTTAAAGTTAACGTTTTGTTACACATGGGTTTGTTTAAAAAGATGAGGGCAAAGAGAGAGAGAAAAAGAATTTCTCATAGAAGCTAAAGAGTCTTACTTTTTTCAGTTATAAAGGTAGATATTTTTGTTCTATTTGTCCCACGGCTTCTAAGTCTGGGGATGTATCAATTGCTGCTGTTTTTGGTTGTTTAGTTGGTTACTTTGATAGCTTGCATAAGCCAATAATATTAGTTTAAGGGTTTGGTTGGAGGAGTTTTGGTGAGCTGCTGAAGGACATCGTTGAAACATCCTCTGTTTTGGGAAGGAAGTACAGAGGAAACCATCTTTGGATGCCACATCCTCCATCGTAGAGTCTTCAAGCTTCCTCCACGTACAGGGAGGTTCTCGCTCGAGCTACAAAACCTGCAGGTACCATGGCCCCTTTGGAGATGGTGCGGTTATGTGAGGAGGTAAGGGAGGGTAGCTTTATGTCGGGGACAGCTATGGAAAATCTGCAGTAGGCATTGACAGAGATGGAGAAGCAAGTGGGAGCTTTAGTTATTAACATGGATTTAATTAAACGGTGCGTTGAGATGGCACAACAGCGGGAGAAGGGTGTTGCACATGGGCCGGTTGATGAATTCGGGCTTAAAGGAAAAGGAAATATTTATCATGGGCCGGCTGATGAATTCGGGCTTCAAGGAAAAAGGAATAATTCTCATGGGCCGGCAGATGATTTCGGGCAGGCTAGGCCTCTTGCGGCCCAGGGCCCAAACCCGTTAGCCAGGCTTCCTGCGACCGTGAACTAGCGACGAAGGTATAGAGACCTTCCACTACCCATCCGTCACCGTCGGTGGTGGCGGTGGGTCAGGGGTTGATGTCGTCGACGTTGGAGGTGGTGGTGTTTCCACCGGTGAGGTTAGGGGGGCCGCATTTGGTGTCGGTGGGTCTCAGTGTTGCCGAGATGACACTGTGTAGTGCCGAGATGTTGCCGGAAGCTGCAGTGATTCAAAGAAAGTCGTCTCCTCTTGAGTCGGCGACTCATTCGACGGTGGCTTTAGGAACAGGAAAGCTCGCGACGGTAACATACGATGAAGCCTTCGGCCCTATGAAAGAGTTGTTGGGCCACGGGGAGGTTTTAGCTGGGCCGCCACCCTTTGAGGTGGCACAGACACTGTCGTAGGTGGGCTCTGGCCTCGGTACCAACACACCGGGGGTGAGGTCCTTACCGGAGGTGGAGTCAAAGAAGCTACAAGAGTCTTTTGACCCTTCGGGCAGTGTGGGGGCACTGCCGGTGTCTGCTGGGTTGTCCTCTGGTCCCTTGGTGACAAAGGAGCCTGGCCTAGGTACCAACCCACTGGGGATGAGGTTCTTACCGGAGGTAGTGACAGCGATGCAACAAGGGGGTGAGGTCTTTAACGGAGTTGTGGTGGCACTACCTGTGACGCCCCTTTCTGCTGGTCTATCATCTATTCCCTTAGAGGCAAAGGAGTTGGACCAGCTAGGTGCTTCCGGAATGGAAATGGCAGTAGAACCTGGCTCCTTGGTGCTTTTTACTCCGAACAGGGAGGGGGAAGATGATCCTACTCCAATCTACTCATTTCATCCCAATGTGTCAAATTGGGTCATTCAGAGAGCGATGGACATTAAGCACTTGGTAGGTATTTCTTATGGGGATTTTGAAACTGAATTTATGGTCGTTCTTACAACTGTAGAGACTGTGAATGTTCAATCCATGTCCGATCAATCCTTGGCGTTGGCCAAAAAAAGGGAAAGAGAACTTAGAAGGTTAGATTGGGCAATGATAGAGGATGGAGGTGAGAAGAGCTCTACTCGTGACCGCAGTAAGGGGAGGGGTAAAATGGTGGTCCAATGAAGCCAAAAATAATATCTTGGAATGTGAGGGGGTTAAATGATCTTAATAAGTGGCTCCAAGTTAGAAACTTACTTCGCCAATAGAAATGGGACATCATATGCTTACAAGAGACTAAGTTGGAAGTGATTACAAGACAACTAGTTTGTAGCTTATGGAGAGGACAACATGTTGGGTGGTCTTATCTACTGTCAAAAGGAGCTTCTGGGGGAGTTCTCATTATGTTTGACACAAGGGTGGTAGAAAGGGTTAAGGAGTGCGTGGGTGATTTATAGGTTGCTTGTTCTTCTATTAATATAGAAGATGGCTTCAAATGGGCTTTTATTGGTGTTTATGGTCCAAATATTGATTCAGAGAGAAGATTTTTGTGGGAAAAACTGGCTGGAATTATTAGTCTGTGGGAGCTACCAAGTTGCATTGGGGGGGACTTTAATATATCTCGCTTTCCGAGCGAAAGGTCGGGATCTCCTTGTATCACTCCTGCGATGAGAGATTTCTCTGATTTCATTTCAGAACAGGAACTCATGGACATTCCACTATCAGGAGGTACATTTACCTGGTCTAATAACCGAGATTTTCCTTCTTGGTTGAGGATTGATAGATCTTTGCTTACCCCCAATTGGGAGTCTCAATTCCCGGAGGTAGTTCAAAGAAGATTACCCCGTTTATGCTCCGACCACTTCCCTATCTTTTTAGATTGCGGAGGCATCTAAGGGGGTAGAAGGCATTTCAAATTTGAGCATATGTGGCTTAAATCTGAGGGCTTTGTAGACAGGGTTGGTCAGTGGTGGTCCTCCTATAGTTTCCAAGGCACTCCTTGTTTCATTATGGCTAAAAAGTTGAAAGCGTTGAAACAAGACTTGAAGAAATTGAATGAACAAATTTTTGGCAATGTGTCTCAACAGAAGTGGTCCCTTACGGAGGAACTACAAGATCTGGAAGGTGAGGAGGAGGTCAGAACCCTTTCTGAATCTGAGCAAAGCCACAAGAGTCAGGTAGTGGCTGATCTAAAAAGGGTTATTTTGATGGAGGAGATTTCTTGGAGACAGAAATCAAGGGTACTCTGGCTTAGGGAGGAAGATAAATGTACGAAATTCTTCCATAGGATGGCTAATTCTCATAGGAGGTACAATACTATTGATACTCTGATGGTGGATGGGGTAGCTTCTTTGGATCAGACGGTTATCAAAAACCACATCGAACATTACTATCATCAACTCTTATCTGAAGAACATAATTGGAGACCGAGAGTAGATGGTTTGTCGTTTTCCACTTTAGACCAACAGAATGCAGGGGGGTTAGAAAGGCCATTTACAGAAGAGGAAGTGGGCGATGTTATTAGAGGTATGGCTAGTGACAAGGCTCCTGGCCCGGATGGCTTTACTTTGGGTTTCTTTCAAGTTTGCTGGGGGGTGATCAAGGAAGATATTATGCAAGTTTTTCATGAATTTCATTCTAATGCTTGCTTTGAAAAGAGTCTCAATGCCACCTTCTTAACCCTCATTCCTAGAAAGGTGGGGTCTTGGGATGTGAGAGACTATCGCCCCATTAGTCTAGTGAATGGGATGTACAAGATCCTATCCAAAGTGTTAGCGAATAGACTAAGCTCAGTGGTGGAAAAATTAATTTCGAATCCGCAGAATGCGTTTGTCAAAAGTAGACCAATTCTTGACTCAGTTCTTATCGCTAATGAAGTCTTGGATGATCGTTTGAAGTCTAGAGAACCTAGGCTACTTTGCAAGTTAGACATGGAGAAAACATATGACCATGTCAATTGGAAATTTCTTCTCTACTTCGGAGATGTGGTTTTGGGAGGAAGTGGCAGAAATGAATAGAATTTTGTATCTTTTCAGCTCGTTTTTCGATCTTGGTAAATGGTTCTCCGGTAGGTTTTTTCAACTCCTCTCGTGACTTGAGACAGGGAGATCCGCTTTCGCCTTTACTCTTCTTATTTGTTATGGAAACCCTCAACAAGATGATTGAGGGTCTGATGGTGGGTGGGTTACTCCATTGTTTTTTGGTGGGGAATGGGGATTCCCATATTTTTCACTTATTATTTGCTGATGACACGCTTATTTTTTGTGGGCCACACCTTAGACAAGTCCAAGATTTGAGGGTGCTACTCCTTTGCTTTAGGGTTGTATTGGGCTTGAGCATCAATCTCGCAAAGTCGGAAATAGTGCCTGTGGGGGTTGCCCCCGATGTGGAGTTTTTAGCTACTACCCTAGGATGCAAGATATCTTCGCTTCCTATGAAGTATCTTAGCTTACCGTTGGATGCCCCTTTTAAATCTAAAAAGATTTGGGATGAGGTAGTAGAAAGGGTGGAGTGCAGATTGGCTGCATGGAAGAGGCTATACTTGTCGAAAGGTGATAGGTTGACTTTGATTAAAAGTACTCTGTCTAACTTACCCACCTATTTTTTGTCTTTGTTTCCACTTCCATTAAAGGTGGCTAACCGCATTGAGAAGCTACAAAGGGATTTCTTATGGAGTGGATTGGGGGAAGAGTTTAAATTCCATTTGGTTAATTGGTCAATTATCTGTACTCCAATTTCTGGGGGAGGTTTGGGGATTCAACATTTGATGAAATTCAACCAAGCTCTGTTGGGTAAGTGGTTGTGGAGATACCAAAATGAAAGGGAGGCATTATGGAAGTTTGTCATAAATGCTCAGTTTGGGGAAGCTTGGGGAGGATGGTGCTCAAACGAGGTACGAGGCACTCATGACGTGGGTTTGTGGAAAAACATTAGGAGCCTTTGGGGATCCTTCGGGGTCATGAACATATTGTCGTAGGCAATGGGTCGCGAGTTCAGTTCTGGTTTGATATATGGTGTGGCAGCCTGTGCCTACGAGATACCTTCCCTGCCATTTTTGCGCTTGCTAGAGTAAAGGAGGTATCGATTGCTGATCTCTTGGCCTTTTCTAATGGTACCTATCAATGGAATATTGAGTTCATTAGGGCAGCTCATGATTGGGGTTGGAGTCTATTACGGATTTCTTTGCGATGTTATATTCCACAAGTATTCCTGGGGGATCCGGTGACAAGATGTATTGGATTCATTCTAAGAAAGGTATCTTCTCTGTCAGTTCCTTTTACCATAAACTATCGAACTCCAGAATGTCTATGTTCCCGTGGAAGAGTCTATGGAAGACAAAAGCTCCTTCAAAAGCAGTTTTCTTTGTATGGACCGCAGCTTTGGGCAAGATTCTTACCACAGATAACTTGAGGAAACGACGGGTGATTGTCTTAGATTGGTGTTGCATGTGTAAGAAGCACGGGGAGTCGGTTGATCACCTGCTTCTACACTGCGAGGTGGCTAAGGCTATATGGGATGATTTTTTCTCAAGAGTCGGTTTGTCTTAGTTATGTCTGGTAGACTGGTGGATTTCCTCGCGAGCTGGAGAGGACTATATGGAGATTCTCAGGTAGCAGCAATTTGGAGATTGGTACCAATATGCCTGTGTTGGTGTATTTGGAGTGAAAGAAATGCTAGATGTTTTGATAATCAAGAGAGAACTTTGGAGGAGATTAAAGCTTTCTTTTTTAACTCTCTGTTCTTATGGGCGGGGGCTATAGTTTGTAATGGACTTAGGGTCCATGAACTTCTTCTTTCTATTGTAACCTTTAGCTAGGCCTTTTTCATGTATACTTCTTGCTTACCTTGGCTTTGCCTATTTATATGAATACAATATCGTGATTACTTATCAAAAAAAAGTTTAAGGGTTTAGTTGCTTGAATGTTGCTTTTGAAATATCTACCTAATGGTCCCAAAAACATAGATATCTACCAAATGTTTGCTATATAGTTGAGCGAATTTTGTTTCATGTTGTGATTATCCTGCGCTCTATAATTGCAGTGAGGGCGGGTTTTTCAATGCCATTATGACCTTTCCATCCAACTACCCAAACAGCCCTCCGACAGTGAAGTTTACTTCAGAGATATGGCATCCTAATGGTTGGTTACTTAATGAAGTATAATCTGTTTGGTCTTTTTGATTTTGCTAGTGGCATGCTTCCTAATACTGATGTTTTGGTTTTCACCTATCAAAAAAATACTGATGTTGGTTTTAAAACTTTTTTTTTTTTTTTTTGAAAAAATAAACTGATTTTGGTTGCTGCATCAATTGCAGTTTATCCTGATGGCCGTGTTTGCATATCAATCCTACATCCTCCTGGTGAGGACCCAAATGGCTATGAGCTTGCAAGTGAACGCTGGACACCGGTTCATACAGTATGTCATAAATACTTCAAACTAGTGCTCCCTTGCTTTCTTTTTATAAAGTAGGTAAATCTGAGCTTGGAAGTCTTTGCTTTCCAAGTTCTGGTTCAGGGAAGGTTGTGCTATGTTCATATTTTAAAGCAGTTGTTGAACTGTAGATTAAATTGTAAAATGTTTTATAATATTTCTTTGTAAGTGCAAAATACTATTAAATATGATTGTGAGCATCGATGAGTGTGTGAATATACCGATGGCAGGTTGGTTTGGATACACAGAAGTATAAAAATTAAGCTTGTGATGGTTCAATAAACTAATAAATTAATAGTGGTTCAATGAACTAATATCTCTATTATAACTTACAAGAACTAAAGACTGTGAAGTTATTATTGTATTAAGCTTTAGTAGATTGCGTGTATGCATATTATGTACTGGACAGGAAAGTGGTAGTTTTTACTGGATTTACCATGCAATACAAGCATGATTATTGTTAATAATAATAAGTACAATGGAGGATCTCATAATGTAGAACTATCTTGCAATGGATGGTGATCAAGTTCTATCTCACCTTTATATAGCATCGGATGTGATGCATGCAAAAAGCTAGTGAATCATCTTAAATTCCTCATCTGAAGTATGGTTGAGCATTTGACCCAAAAGCCTGTGCCCCATGCTCACTTTCAGACATTGAGTGTCGGTCATCATTATTGGCAGTGATCCACAAAATCTGACCTGAACAGTGTCCATTAAAACCTAAATACTCAAATCTATTTCCATTTTCCTTCCTCTGACCAGCTTGATAGTTCTTCACTTCCCCTAAATTCTCAAATCCATTTTCCATTTTCCATTGAACTATTTTCTTGCTTGATTTTAAAGGATCCGAGGCATGCTTTGACTCTCATCCTGAATGCCCTAGGAACCAATTCAAGTCTTAGACCTGCCTGTTCAGGGTTCTGCCCTGGGATTTGATAGCAAACTCCTCTTTTGTTTTCAGAGATAAGATGAGATGAGTTGAGATTAAAGTTAAAAAGTTGAATAAAATATTGTTAAAATATATTTGTTAATATTATGTTTGTTTTGGGATTTGAAAAAGTTGAATTGTTTATTTTATTTTGTGTAGGAATTTGAGAAAATTGTAATGAAGTTTTCAAAGTTTTGGGTCTTAGTCTTGAAAGCAAACACCTAGATGCGTTTAAACCCAACCATTCCAGCTAATGCTTGCATACTTATTTCCCAAATACGTCATCACGCCTTCTTTGGGGAAAAAAGTTTGCAACTTGTGGGCTTACTTCAAGTTCTTTGATTCAAACAATACCCATTTTTAAGACTAGATCTATCAACCACCACCTTGAAAGACAGTTTATATTTATATTTCTTCTTCCACCGAGTAGTTTATATTTATATTTTTAAGTTATATTTTATATACCCTTGAAATAGTATGCCCAGGGTTCACCCTTGATTGAATGTATGGCAGAAGCTCTCACACTAGATATCTATGGCTTGGTGCAAGTGATTGATCGATCTTTACTATAACCTTACACTTACAAATGTGTTTTCTCTTTCTTGGTTGCAGGTTGAAAGTATAGTTTTAAGTATAATATCAATGCTTTCCAGTCCTAATGATGAATCTCCCGCAAATGTGGAAGCTGCTGTGAGTGATTGTTAGCTATTATCTTTTATCTTAATATTGATTAAAGAACTTATAGTGTGGATATAGAATTGTTTTGACATGAACATAATTTTAGTAGTAACCCCCACGGGGAGATCCATAATGTTGATAGCCTTGTGATAGATTACTTTAATCAGAAAGACAGTTAACAGATGAAGAACGTGCTAAAGCTTGTCCTACTCATGAGGAAATTAATGGATCTTATAGGAATTCCCAGGCAAAGGGGGATTAATCTAGTTTTTTTATTTTAGCATCCATTGAGGGAACTAAATTCTCTTAACTAGATTTTACCCAGTGAATTATGAACATCATTTAGCGAATGAAGAAGAACACAAACAGGTTGATATCTTAATTTTAGTCATTCATATGGTGGCGCTTGTGTAGGTGGTAGAATTCATCAAAGAATACTGTGCTTGTGTGAGAATCTTGGGATAGTGGACATGTTGCAGATTACTTCATTGACTTTGATGAGTTAAATGTAATATGTGACTTTGTTCTCGGACACCCGGCGCCAACAAAAAAATGTAATATGGCATATAATCAGGGATCTACGTGAGTCCAAGGCAACTGAGTGAAATATGCTGATGATACCTGGAGAAGTACCCTTTTATGATGAATGTTTGAGAGAATGGAGGAAAATGTCTCAACAGATTTCTTCTCACTAAAAAAAGGTCCATGTAATCTGGTGGCAGAACATCAAGGAACATTATACTTCGGTGCAAAATCCAGAAACGTGGTGCCTGCCACCATGTGGTGGGTTATTTCTCTGGTGTTGGCTAGTGCCAAAATGTTAATATGTACTGATTGCTGAGTATGAATTAATCTCGTGCGGTAGTATTTACAAACGCTGATATCTAAGATGCCCTCAGGACTGCTTATTGCTGGCTAGTGTCATAATGTTAATATGTACTGATTGCTGGGTATGAATTAATCATGTGCAATGGTATTTACAAATGCTGATATCTAAGGTACCCTCAGGACTGCTTATTATGTGCTAATAAGTATAGGAAGCCAAGGTCTCAAGCACATATGATTCAGTGCATTTGAAATAGCTTCCTTCTTATTCCTCTACTGATTTTCTGCTTTGATCCACCAAGTCTTTGTGTACTTTTGTTGACTGTTTGGGATATGGTTGCTGTTCTTTTTTTTTCTTTCACGAAATCAACGTTTGATTTTCCTTTTTTCTCTTTTATAGTCGTTTATTGGTAACTTACTGCTGCTCTTTTGATCTACCCCTCCATACATGATTGGTAGAGCATTACTTTGGAATAGATACAGCCAAATCATTTATATTATTGTTATCACATGTATTTTAATACTGTGAAGTTAATATGACAAACCCGTGCTCTATGATCAATGCTTTCATCTCGTATTGCAGAAAGAATGGAGAGATAGGAGAGATGATTTCAAGAAAAAGGTCAGCCGATGTGTAAGAAAATCACAAGAGATGTTATGATCCATCGTGCTATGCTCTTTTGTGCTATTGAATGCCAGAGAGAGGTTTTAAGTTCTTATGCTGGGGGGACTGGTTCACTGGGCAATATGTTGGTTCTTTTAGCATGCTGCTGAAGTTCTCACACCTATCTCTTATTTCGTTCATCGGCTTTCTCAGCATGGTCAATTGTATGACGAGGAACATCTATGTATTCAAAAGGCTTTGGTTAGTGGCGTCTGGTGACAAGCGGTCTTGTTGGGTACTTTATGTTATCGTTTTTAGTATATTGGGATTATCCTAGGAATCGATTTCGTTTCTGATAAAAATCCGGTATGTGTTTTTTTTTTTATATTTTTTTTTATATATTTTGTATTGCAAAACCAAAATGTGTAGACAAGCTAATAGAAATGATTTCGGATTCCTCCCTAATATTTGGATATTGAAGCTGCCTGTAATGCCTCTTTTCTGCACTTCCTATTTTCCATCTTCTTTTGAGTAATTTCCTTCTTGGGTAATGATACTTTTATACCTCATCTATTATTATTTTATTATTCAGTTGTTTTTTTTCTTTTTACTCTTTGAATTTAAATTAAAATTTTCAGAACATGACTTTCTTGTAAAATCTAGAAGAAAATAAACTTAATCAGTTAACGTAATTATGTAAATAAATTAAAAATAAATTTAATTTTATAAAAATTGGCTAAATTAAATTTATTTTTAATTAATTTATATAATTACATTAATTGATAGAATTTATTTTATTTTAAATTATGTAATAAGATCATGAGATTTTTAATCGAGAAAAAAAAAATGTAATAAACAATAATAAATGAGGAGGAGATTATGATCATTAATTATACCCGAAATCTCACACCGTGCCGACTGGCCAAAGGGCCACTGAGCTATTTTTTACCAAAGCCGACAATTTTATTAAATGCCGTCACGTGTAGATTGGTTACTTTACAAGTATTACTGTGCTGATGTATCAGCTGCTGTATGTGTGTTGAATGCAAATAGAGATCTCGGTAATACTCGCTTTGGGGCCGGAGGGGGATTACATTGTCGCGAATGCAGTTTTGAATTTTGTAATCATTTTTTTTTCTGGATTTTTAAATTTATAATTTAGGATCTAAATTTATCCGTGTTATCATAACAACAAATATTATTACGTGTTTACTAAGTGCGAGGAAGTTGCCATCACCTAGAATTCGATGGCTGAAATATAGTCCCTGGGATTGACGCATTCTCGAACATTAATTGCGCGCATGAGTACACCACCCTACCAAGTACGTACCATGTGTCTCGTATAGATCAATACAGCACGTATTATAACATAAGACATGAAATATACCGAAAACATCATATCGAAACATGCATGACAACACATGAAGAAACACGAAATTATATGCATTTGATCCCACAAAAAGATCAAACCCTCCCTGGCCAAAATTAAACTCAGTCTTGCTTGGGTGGGTTCACGTAGCTCCCCATCCTCACCACGATCCCGTCCATATCACGCACATAACCAACTTTCTGGCCCCATTCTTTTGTCTCCGGCTCGCTCACCGGCACCGCACCATTCTCCACCGCCCTCTGTCTCATCCACATAATTAAGTCACAACAACTTTTTCATGTAAATTATTTCAATCTCATACAATATAATTAATGAAGCTGATTTGTGGCATGCATACACGTATATATAAAGATATAATACCTTGTAGGCAGCATCGACATCTGGGTAGGCAAAGCAAACCTCAACCGGCTGTCTCTGGCCAGTACTGGACCTGGCGGTCTGCACAGCACCGGTTAGGTCATCGGTCTCGTGCTGGTGCAGCGGTGTAAACGCTATGGTGGTCTGTCCGCTCTCTAGCTCTCCCCACCTACAACCCATGCAGAAATATTAAACCATAACACATTAATCATTCATCTACAATATTTTTGGATCGATCCTGCCTTATATATATATATATATATATATATATATATATATATATATATATATATATATTATATACCATCGGTTTAGATTTGGTTTAGATTTGACTTGTAAAATATACCTGTGAGATTCGTCTAAACGACGAACACTGTGACCGAAGGCTTTGGCGTAGAATGCCACCGACTTGGCCACGTCCTTCACGTATACGACTGTGTAGGCAAATGCTGGGCTTAGGTTAGATGCCATTGTTGTTGATCAGTACCTGGTTCATGAGCAGCATGGTCATATGTTGACAGCGTTTTATTCTTGAGTTTCTGATGGATTTTACACGTGGCAAGCGTTTGTACAAACTTAAACATACACGTGGAGCTCATGCGCATTGTGACCAGATCCTTGCTGTCCATCTGTCATTGGTGCATGCATGCTTGGTTCACTTGGTCCAAATAGAGTTCAGATTTTCCCCACTTTCACGTCCAAAATGTAATCAACTTTTTTTTTCTTTTTTAATGTACTAGTAATTTCCCAATTTTCTAAATTAAATTTTCAAAAGATGATAAATTTTCTAAATTACAAAATGCAAGACATGATAAATATAATCGATCTACTTTATCCTTACAACTCGTGATCTATTAATTAGATAAATGAAAGCTAGGCTAGTGGTGACGTGGTGATAATATATATAAATATATATATATTTATATATATGATTTCAAAAGAAGAGGTGAATTAAAAGAGAAGAGAGTTTCATGGTAAAATGACAATTTTGATCATTTGATGTTGATATTGTAAAAATAATAATAATAATAATAATAATAATAATAATTTGATGGGGATAAAATGGCATTTAATTAATTAATTATAAAATTAATATCTAGATCAGGATGATTTCATTAATTTCGGATGAATATAAAAGCTAACGATTGCATAGTTTTATGCTATATATGAAGCATCATGACTGAACCTCATATCTACATTCATTAAGATTTGTTCAAGTCTTTCGCTCGAACATTTTTACTATTGGTGAGAATTTGTTTTTTCTCTAAGCAAACATATTTTATAAAAAAATAAGAAAGTATATGTATAGGTCTTAACTGATTGTTCTAGGTGGATCTTTTCCATTGTGACAATTTAATAAATATTGCAGAATTTAAATAATGGGTATGCTACCAAACACATTGTTTGATGCGGCTCATTGCGCCAATTAGTATGCCTATTGAGGATGGACCAATCCGGATATTTGGAGGGATTTGTGATTGCAAAAGTTACCTTGACTGTCTCCTTCAATGATGATTTGTGTTATATGATGTTGAATTGCCTCCGCTATTGCTAGCTTTGCTGCCATGGCTTCTCCAAAGTTTGGATTAACATAATCCACATATTGTGTTTTTGCAAAAATGATTTCCTCTGAATTTGATCTACAAATGACAGTTGCAATAGATCCCTTTTTTCTGACAGCTACATCATAGGAGAGTGAAAATTGCCCTATAGGGAGAAGGGACCATTCAAATAGATTGTTGTTTACTTGAATCTTTGTATTCCACATACATTGATGTTTTGTGAAGATATTGATCACCAGTTGGGTAAATGGGATGGGGTTGACAAGGAAGATGTGGGTGACTTCATTTCTCATGAATAATTACATGGAGTACATTAATGCAATAATAGCATAGAGCTTGAAACTATGGAACATATATTTCTTAGAATTGAAAAGTTTGGAGGGATCTAAGGTCATTTTTAACCAGATTTCAATTTGTTGTGTAGCAAATGATGAGATGCTTATAGGCCAAGGGGAGTTTGTCCAAAGGATTTGGGAGTGAGCACACCTCAAAAATAGGTGATGAATGGTTTCCTCTTCTGATTGGAATATGGGACAAAGTGCTTCATTTTCTAAGTGGGATAAAGTGGATTTTAGTTTGGATCTAGTTGGAAGTATATTTGAGATTACCTTCCATAGAAAGAGCTTGAGTCTATCTTGGATTTTAATGTTCCAAAGTTTTTTCCAATCTAATTTTGCGAATTGAGAAAGATGAAAAGCTTGGTTAGTCTATTGAGAAATGATGTAGTCATAGGCTAACTTTACAAAAAATTTGCCTAAGGGTTGATTTACCCAGATTGGTTTGTCTGTCATATGAGGATGATCAGGCTGAGGTAAATAGATTTTAACAACTTCTCTGGCACTTTCAGACTTGAGCAAGGTTGTAATGTGTATATCATTCCATCTACGGGGTTGTTCCAACATCAAGGAGGAAACAATTATTTCAGGATCCATTTAAATGGAGTTGTCCTTTTGTAATGGTCTGAAATATTGGAGTCAAGGTATCCAGGGATCTTTCCAGACTTTTGTGTTAAATCCATTAAAAGTTTGGAAGCAAAGATTTGCTTAGATGAGAGGTTTGGATTTCAACACACTCTTCCAAAACCAAGAGAAATAAATTTTTGGAGAGACTTCTAAAAAGGATGAGGCTTTTAAGTACTTTGAAGAGAGGAATTGACAACAGAGGCTTGGTTTTTTTGAAGTTAGATTTCATCCAATTTTGGAAGTAAGAGCTGCATTGAAGTTAGAGAATAGTCTAATACCCAAACCACCTTTTGGATTTTGGTAGACAGATGGAGTGTCATACTTTTGGAGTGAAGTTGTAGTTCTTGTTGGGCTTAAATCCCCACCAAAAATTTGTAATATGAGAGTTTAGTTTTTTGCAAATTGATTTGGGGATACTTTGAGATAACATTGTGTAAGAGGGGATAGAACTTGCAACAAACTTGATCAAAGTGGTACACCCTGCTTGGGAGAGTAACTTAGAACGCCAACCAGATAGTTTGGTTTGGATTTTCTCAATAAGATAAGCAAACATGATGTTCTTGGATCTACTAAATATGAGGGGAAGACCACGGTGTTTGATTAAGGAAATAATGGTATTAAAGGGAAGAATGGGGTTATAGTTGAGACAATATGGGGATTGGTATTGACACTTAATTGCATTATGGACTTGATACTACGAATTTTTTGTCCAAACCAATTTGAATAGGTATTAAGATAGTTTGATATTGAGAGTGTCGATTGGGGGATAGCTCTATTAAAAATGATCAGGTCGTCTGCAAATAATAGGTGAGATATGATGGGGCCATCTCTGTTAACTCTAATCCCTTCAAAAAGGTTGATATTCTCATCTCTAAGGATTAATCTGGACAATATCTCACTACCTAAAATGAAGAGAAAGGGTGAAACGGGATTCCCTTGTCTTATCCCTCTAGTTGGTTTGATAAAACCATGGGAAAAGCCACTAATAAGAATGGAATATGATACTGTTGAGATGCATTAAAAATCCAATTAATCCAAATTTGACTGAAGTCCAAGCATTTTAAGACAACAAGGATAAAAGGTCATTCCATTGAGTCAAAATCTTTTTCGATGTCAATCTTTATAGCCATAAGTCCAGCTTTACCTTTTTTTTCTTTTCATGTATGAGAAAATTTCTTGGGCAATAATGATATTTTCTTGGATGATACGACCCAGGACAAAAGTAGTTTGGAATGGAGAGATAATAGAAGGTAGTAATACCTTGAGTCAATCAACCAAAATTTTGGAAATGACTTTGTAACAAACATTTCATCTAGGCTAGGTACTTTTGAGGATGGTGTATTTTGGATAGAAAGATTGATTTCATGAGTATATATGGGATTGAAGTTAGAAAATCATTTTCTGATTGAAAAATTTTGCGAGAAAAAAATATTTTCTAAGTCAATAGGGAAGTTTGGATTTGAAGTGGTATAAATCCTCTTGAAGTGCTCAATGAAGAAATTTTGAATGATGCTAGGATCAGAAGACCACATACCTTGGCCGATTTTCAGGTTGTCAATCGCATTGCTCCTACGTTTGATTGTTGTGGACAAGTGAAAGAACTTTATATTCAAATCAGTAGTGGTAAGCCAAGTAAGATGAGATCTCTGTTTCCAAAGTAGCTCCTCCCTTTTTAAAAGTTCATTGAGATTTTCTTGTAATTGCTCTTCAAGGTTTCTGTTAAAAGGGAGATATGAAGAGGATTGAATATTGATGAGATCTTCATTGAGAGATTTGATATTTGATTGAATGTGACCAAAGCTCTCATTATTCCAGCTTTTTAGAGCATTTTTTTGTAAGCCTAAGTTTTTTGCATGGGATAAAGGCAGGGTTGCCTAGATTCTGTTGGAGTCAAGCTTTTTCGACAATTTCAATATTCGAAGGGTCTCGTGTCCAAAATTCCTCAAACTCAAAAGGTTTTTTCAGGTTTAAACAACCAAAAGATAAAGGAATGAGTGAATGATCTAAGGAGGTAATTGAAAGGTTAGAGATATGAGCATTTGGGAATTGAAGTCTCCATTGATTGTTTGCTATACCTCTGTCTAGGTGTTTCCGAATGTTGGCGAGACCATTTCTTCTATTTGACCAAGTGAATTGGGGACCAAAAGCACCTAAGTCAATGAGACCATTTTGCTCCATTAATAGATTAAGACCATTAGGGTTAGAGGAGCATTCCAAAGGTCGTCCACCTCTTTTTTCATATTGGTTTACAATAGAGTTAAAATCTCTCATGCTTATCCATGGTCCTAGAAAGGAGTTGATCATCATACTTAATAGATTTCAGAAATTAGATTTGTGTTTATTCTAGGTTAGGCAGTACAAAAAAATCAATAATCATGGAGTTTGCACTAGATCCAAGTACACCTAAAGAGCAATCACATTGCTATAAATATTTACAAGTTCCACATCCAAACCAAGTTTCCACATGAAAATTAAGCCTCCCCATTTTCTAGAGGGGGAATATTTACATGGAAAGGAAAATCTAACTTATCTATAACATCTTGAGTATTTACATGAGCCAAAAGTGTTTCTGTAAGGAAGACTCCATCAAGATGATGAGTCCTGATGTTTACCCTCAAACTATGCATTGATGGAGTCGGGTTATGCCCCTGCAATTCCATGAGAGGAGCTTCATTGCTTGAGGGTGGTAGCTTTTGGCTTGCCACATTGACTTCTAGTGCAGTGAGAAAAAATTGGATAGTAGGGATCGAGGGCTTACATTCACAATGATTGATGTCATGCTTTGGATAAGAATTGTACCTTGATTTATTTGAAGGGGGATGTGATTTGCAGATGAGTTTGGTTTTTTGATAAAAGATGAATGCTGACAAAGGAGTATTTTCTTCAAGAGATGAGGATTCTATAGGATGGAAAGAGGGGTTGATGGACTGGTGGTTTTTATCCTTTGGGGTTGGCTTGATAAGATATGATAGAGAGGTACAATGGATGGGATCATCTTCTATAGTTTTTGAAATATTCCTCTTCCGTGGGGTAGTTGGAGGTTTTGAGTGGGGAAGGGAAAATTCATAAGGCTTTGGTATATTGGAGATAGGGGGATGGGGTAGGGACACTTGCAGAGATTCAGTGTGAGAGGATGAAGATAGGTGGGTTTCGAAGGGGATGGTCAATATGGGGGATTGGAATTGGGTTGGGCCAGATTCTGCAGGGTTTAATAAGAGAACTGTTTTTCCAGATGGCTTACTAAGAGAGATATTTTATGTTTGTGGCGTGATAACTTAGTTGGGGCGAGAAATTGGTCAAATCGGGTTATAATGGATTTGAAAAAAGAGGGTCAAAATTTGGGTTGGTTTGGGTGAGAGATTCTGAATTAAGGGGATAGAGAAATGAAGTTTGCATTAATTGGGAGTCAGGGGATGAGATCAAGGTTGGGATTTGGGGGCTAGAGAGGATCTCATAGGGATTTTGATGGCTAGGTGTATGGTTAGATTTAGGTGGGTAGGTAGAGCGGGGTACAACATGTTTTCTAGAGTGCAAGCTGGTGGGCTCAATGGTAAGCGGAGAGGGGCAAATGAAGTGAGTTCATTTATGTTTAATGTGGACTTTGCAGGATTTTCTAACCGTAAAGAGCCATGTGGCTTTTAAGAAGTTAATGTAGGTCTACCTTGCATGCATGGTATTTCGTGGATGATTGCTACAATCTCCGAGCTAGGATTGTTAAGGATGAAGGGGGATTTAGGGTTGCAGAAATTTGGTTGCGGCTCCAAAAGTCGGATGTAAACTCCATTTTTTTGTTTTCCTTTGAGAGAAGGGAATGCATCTTTGGTAACCTATAATACATTTTCTTTTGAACCGGTTTGTTGGGGACTAGTGATAGAGGGAATATTAGTGGTAAATGTGTTCCTTTGATTTTGAGACTCAGTTCATGATTGGTTTGGATTGTTTGCCCTTATCCATGGACCAAAGTGAAAATATTCAAATGACCTTTCGGAGAATGTGCATTGATGATGGGTATGACCAAGATGTCCACAAGAGTAACAAAAGTCAGATAAACGTTCATATTTGAAGGATATTTTGGTTGGAGACTAGTTTGGGTGAGGAAGATTGAAACCTTCTTGCAGAGTGCCAATATTTTAACCTTTATTTTGACCCTAAGGAATTTTTTTGGTGAGGCACTTAAGCTAGAAGAGTAATCAACACATGTAGAATAATCTACTTAAGGATGGTTTCCATAACTTTTCCTATCTTTGTGGCATTTTTAGAGGACATCAATTCTAAAGGGAGGCCATGGATTTGGAGGCAAAAAGCAATGTGTTCAAGGTCAAATTCAGAGAGGCTTTGTCCTGGGTGCCAACATTGGAGAATCATATGAAAACTTTGAAAGCTCCGTGGACATTGAGAAAGGATACGGTCCTTGTCGTTGGCTATTGAGAAAGTAAAGAGGAAGGTATTGCAATCTATATCATCTATTGAAATTCTAACAGTAAAATTCCAAATTGCTTTGATAGTAGTGTGAAATGTGTATTTGTTAAGAGGATGAGGGGAGATTAGATGATCAACCAGTGTATAGTTTGAGGTGCAAGCAACAGCTTCAGTAACGGGGATCTAGGTTTAAATCATTCTAAGAGAGAGCTTCTATGAGTGAGATTAGGTTGTCAACGTCTAAAGGAGGTTCCTTTATAGGGAAGGTTTCGGATGGGTGGGGGAGGGGAAAGTAGGGAGAGAGTATAAAATTGAGGGTCACATTTGTGATTTGAGTAAGGACAAATGGGAGGAACCTTTCGAGAAGGTTTGGGAGAGTTCACGGGGGAGCTAGACAACACCTATACCTTTCTTTTCTGATCTTTTATTTGGAGAGAAATTGAAATAACATGACCTAGACCCCATTATATTTATAAAAAAAAAAACCATATTCGTCAATATTTAATAAATAAATCGAATGAATTCTCCTAAGGCAACCAAAATATAAATTAATTATAAAACAAAATTTACATAAAAGAATTATTAGCTGCCTAGCCACTGTAAGGAAAATTTCACCGAACAAGATATGTATTTAGGGAGGTACTAAGGCATAGAACAGAATATGCTAAAGATCTAGGCCAGATGATAACACCAGAGTCTACGCGACAACATGAGCGTGAACAAAACAATCGTTATGTTAAAAAAGTAGAAAGACACAAAAAAGAGGATTGTAGTTGATCTATAGAATAATAGATTGATAATGATTACTCTAAACATCTTTCGAGATGAACTACTGATAGAAGTTAGATGCCACCTCAAGCGACATATAGACTAGTGTAGAGTTGATCTTAAAAATAATATCAAGCATAAACACTAAAAATTCTTAGTCTAGATAATCATATATGATGTATATTTTTTTTTTAAATGTATATTTTATGTAGCATCTTGCGAGTAGAAATTATGAAGTCTTTATACCACATTTTCTCCAACTAGGTCGGAATAACGTGCAAAGCACGTTTGCCTAGTTCAGTGAAATAATTATTTTAAAAAATAATATATATTTCATAAAAAAAATGTGATTTTAATCAATAATTTAAGACATATGGAAAAAAATATAAAATCTAGCAAATATGAAATCTAGAAGATAACAACATAATTTCAAAATATAACATAGTTCAACCATATAAAACACTGATTTAGCCCAACCATCTTCCAAAAAAAAGGTTCCAGCTCCATCAATAATGGCAGACAATGCATGATGTGTTTGATCACAAACCAAACAATGCACGCGGGTTCAATAAAAAGTTGTGATGAGAAGGCCTAGATCCATGACAATGAGATAATGCATTGTGGGCATCAAATATATATTCCTCTCATTGATAAAAAAAGAAGACAATCTCTTATAAAAAAAAAAAAAAAAAAAAGAGAGAATCTAAACAAACTTACACTATCTTTTTACTTTCTATGATGAAATGTTTTACATATTGGTTTTGAATTATTCTAGAAACACCTCTCTCTCTCTCTCTCTCTCTCTCATATTGTTTTTTTTTTTTTTTTTACCATTTGCACCTTTAGGCACTTATATTACAAAAATTTTAAAAATAATTTTCAAATTAAGTTAGTTATAGTGTAATAAATAACCCCAAAAGAGGGTAAAATAAAATAATTTCCTTTACCGTTCAGATAATGATATAAATGATAATGAAGTAAAAACCGTATAATATATAAGACCTTAATTTCTTTCTCTACATTGGCATGCAATATCTAGGGTATCCTTTTAAATTCTAGCTTTATTAGTTTATTCTTAGTATTCTCATACATGTCAAATCAAGATAAGTGATATATATGTTTTGTTTTTCTTAATCCAATTTAATGTTACTTTCTGTCAAATATAATCTCAAAAAACACAGTTTTGATCTCCGTAATATGTGCATGCCATAATGTACAAAAGTTAATAAAGTCTGGCTCAAGAAACAGTAGTATTGTTTGGGGTTTATATTGCACAACGGCTTTACAGTTTGACCATCATGGAAGTGGAGACATATATGCGTTTAGTATTTGATTAAAGAAGTTGTCATTTTCCAATTGACAGTAAGACTCTGGTGTCGTCTTCTTCCTTTACTTTGTTCTGTCTTTTTCCACCCTACCCAAGAACAGACAATGTCAACCACTCTTATCACCGATTGGCTATTAAGGTTTTTGTCATGGTTTTATCTAGAAAAATAAGTGAGTTGCGAAAAAATTGTCATGGTTTTTGCCGGTGATCGTTGGATCAAATGACATTTCCTCCACTCACTTGACCAAGGGTTGGAGGGATAGGGTCACGGGTTCACCCACTTTAACCAATGTGCTCATCCATTCAATTTTTTTTTGTTAATTGTTTAAGGTTCAGCATTTGGGTTGTATTTAGTGCCAGCAATGCACATGGAATACAATTTTTTGGGAAATAAATCAAACAAAAAAAGATGTCCTCATTATTTTGAGGGTAATACATCAACGTACTTGCATGCTTGGTGACAAATAAATGTGCCAAGTGAAAAAACTTATCAAGTCTTGCTTTTGGATGAACTCCGTGAATATAATAGGAATGGAGAATAGAATAAAGCTGGAGGCCAGCCATAGAAAAGGTTTCTCTCGTGCCATCATTAGTACTTGCATCATGATGTGATCTAAATTGGGCTTATTCTAAATGGCTATATATGAAATTAGGAATGGTGCCATCATTAGTACTTGCATCATGATGTGATCTAAATTGGGCTTATTCTAAATGGCTATATATGAAATTAGGAATGGTTCTGTCTATATATCTCATCAATAATAATGAGGTGGGTCCATTTGAGTTTATTATAATTTGGATAGACATTAAATGCATTCAGCTACACTTGCGATCTATGATCACTTACTTATTTCTTTTAGTAGTGTGGTGGAACGCCTATCCAAAAAAGAAAAAAAAAAAAAAGGTGTGGTGTAACGTCATTATTTATCTTTTTTTTTTTTTATATCTCAATTTGATTCAAGAATAACTTCTTTTTAACTTATTTAATTATTTTTTATATTTTGGAGATGTAAAAATAAAATATTTTATAACTTTTTATCGTAAGTTATTTTTATTAAAAATTATTCTTTATGTAAAGTATTTAAAAAATACGACCAAATAATTTTATTATTTATGATTACCTCGCCAGTTGAGCCAAAAACTCGGTAAATTCTTTTCTTTTCTTTTTGTCTCTATGTAATAATGATGTCTCCATGATCAATAATTTTAGTGTCTTTTGAAATTTTTAATGATGATGTCTACATGATGATAAAAAGAAATATCTCATCATCTCATATATAATCAAAAGTATGATAGATCAATAGTATAAATGATCCACTCTTAGTTAAAGGAACATTATCATCATGGTCATCATTAATTCTTGGTCACCATTGCGGCGATCCTACCATATATATTTTCTTTCATCGTTTTAACCTTTTCTTTTATCATGCTCTCAAGTACTTGATTACTAACCAAATAATGCAGTCAAAAGGTGAAAACACGAAAATATGATATTGGAGTCCGACAAATCTGATATCCTTTGATTAGTTTCATGTCTTTCTCATTTTAAAAGGTAATATATATATATGTATATTTGTCTCTAATTATGTTTCATGATTGTGTTTTAACTTGTTTGACTTTCATCATTACATAAATATTTGAAAGGCATGTGACTAAAAGAAGAAATAATAACATTATATGCATGTCCCACCCACTCCACAATTTATGTATTGTTAGTTTTCAAAGTTGGCCTAGAGTACTTCCCTGAGAAAGATATAGCTTTTATTGGCATCGTTTTAATATAGATTTGTCTGGAGATTTGCAATCTGATTCACTGCTTCTGTTTCTTGAAGTGTAATTTTGTCATGGTGCCTTTGCACTATATAAGCCCACTTGCTTGGTTGAAATGCACTTTATCTTTATAACATTTTCCTTAATTCTTTGGTTAATGCAATAAGGAAATCTTGATACTTTAAGAGGCATCGTGACCAATCAAAAGCTAGAAATGGCCGTTAGTTCCAAGTTTGAAATCATAAAATTGTTTTACATGATGTCTCATGATAACATTTTAACTATACCAAGGTGCAAACATGGCAATCATGATGAACGATAACGACTATTCTTCCTTTCAAAAAGAAAAAAAAACGAAGACTATTCTTGATGGCACGATCACCGATACCTCCTTGACACCATCGAGTAGCATACTACTTGACGTGTTCCCGAAATAATGCAGCGTGATCCTCGACCGCTCTTGCCACTCACTGAGTTGTAAGTTTTTCTCCAACTCGTCTAACACTCCTTTCCTGCCTGCGTGTACGCAGAAGTGCTAGAAAGCTAACTTGAAATTTCGGTTGAATACTAAGAGAGAGAGAGTGATGAGAGAAAGACCAACTAATGAAAGAGAGAGAGATTATGGGAGGGAAGAAAGCACGGCGTGAGTGAGAGAGCATGGGGAGAGAGAGAAAAAAAATGCTTTGGGTGGCCGAAACTTACCCAATGAAGGAAGAAGAAGCAGCGGCACCGTGTGATGGAGGTTGAGCTTATGGTACTTTCCAAGCTCGGCTAAGAACAGCGGCCAACAGGTTTGAAATCAACGAAGGCCGATCTCTAACAAGTTTGAGTTTATGATTTTCTCTGTTTCGGGAGTGGGAAAACAGGGGATAACGGGATGAGGAAAAAGCCATGAAGTCACTGGGCTGTCCACTGTCAGGCAGCCCAGCTCCGTCGCATCACTTCCCCTGCGGTGCCTCTGTTCTGCCGCCCAAGCTCAACGCCATACCCCCGTCAACCACCACAAGGCTCTCCTCTGGTTCATCCACCACTGCATGCAAACAAAAAAAAAAAAAAAAAAACATCAATTTTGTCAAGAAACATGGAAATCAAAAATCCATCTACAATACTCAAATTGTCAAGAAACATGGTAATAAAAAATCCATGAACACGCATAGATACTCTCCTCGGTCACGTTTCCTTTCCTCTAGTTCTCTCTCCCTCTTCAACCGTGGCTCTCTTTTTGTAGTTGTAAGAGGGAAGACAAAAAAAATGAGGAAGGTGACAAACAAACTGAATAAAAACCATTCTTTTGATATTAAAAGATAAATATACCCCTAAATTACACGGAAGTACATACACTAAAGTAATTAATAGAAGGCTAAAATTGGAATGAGGAAAAATAAACGAAAGGAAAAAATGGAATTAGAAAATCTACTATTCATTCATGTAGAAGCGCGATAGGCGCTTATTATAATAGAAAGATATTCCACCTTTTAGCTTTAGAAAATGTTTTTCACGAATCTTAATTTTTTATTAATCATGAACAGCATATACCCAACCAATTTTGCGGCGAATTTTCTATCGCACACGTGTAAAGAAGGAAAGTTGTTGTCAATAGCTTGAATGTCACGTGATAGGGCCCTCCATTTGTCTCCGCCACGCCAGTTCTCATTTTTCCACCATTACCGACGCGATGGAACTGGAGAAAAGAAACGAAGAGGAACGAAGACTTCCGTAATTCTAATTCGTCGAAGAAACAATACCGTAGAGACTTTTTGGCCGCTTCCGTCTGAACCTCAAAGTCTCAAATGTGCCGAGCCCTAGCTCCGGTGATCTTCCCGCGAGCTCTTTGTCGAAGTTAGGATCCAGAACGTGACTCTCAGATTTCCGGGTCTTAGTTTTAGTTTAAGTTTTGAATTCTGTTTTCTGGTTTAATTGTGCATGTTTGAAGAACTTGCCCCCATTCACTACCATTATTCTTTATTTTGGTTTGAATCATGCTTGCAATTGTGCGACCGTTGATATGTTTGAAGATGTTATCTCGCAAATTAGCATCACATTTGGAACTTAAAAAATATGATGTCAGAAATTAGCATCTTCATTCGAACCTTTGTGATTTAAACATGGCTGATCGTATAGAAAAGAAATAGCGGCTTTATCACTCTGCTCGTGTTTTTTTTTTCGCGATGTTGTATGTGAAATTGTGAATACACTTCGAATAATTCTAGTAGACATTTGGAATTCGTGACGACATATTTGGCTATGCGATGATTTAAGGCGTCTGATCATGTAAGGCTTCGAATGGTATCGGAATAGTTTACGGCTTTCTATAATTATTTTGTTTTAAATGAAACGATACGTACAAATTTGGATGTGTTTCCGTGTACTTTGGAAGCTCATGGAAACAAGTAATTTTATTTGTATCAATTTCTGAAGTACATGGGAGCCATATGAAATGCTTTTCTAAACAAGAATTCCTCCAAAGACGAATTCTAATAAATACAGTTATCGATGACAGTTTAACTTTTTGTCGCTGAGTTGAGTATTTATTCTTACTCAGTTAAATTTCAGTGAGGTACACTACGGAGAAGATGCTTTCTGGTATAGTTTAAAGGATGATATATATCAAGTTCTTTTGGTGACATCTGCAAACTTAGCATGTGCTTTATGATTGGTTGATGCCAATGGGTCATTCAGAAGATTGCCTGAAATAATAACAGGTCGAAACATTAGATTCAAACCTTTTAACTAATGGTTCTTTCTCGTGTCTGCCCCTCATTTGCGTTGGGAGTGCAAAAGTTACCGCTCTGTTAGGATTTCTGTCTGATTGGTTCTTATGTAGATGCTAATAAGACAGTAGTTTCATATTAGACAGTGGTGTGTTTTCAGATGCTTTGAAGGTGATGTTGCCCTTAATACTATTCCTTCAAGATATGCTGCTACTTCTGTTCATTTGTTCTCTCTCAGTAAGTGATGAAAATTAGCTATCATGTTGCTAATTCTGCTTTGATGGTGAACAATGAGAACAAAAGTTCTGATTGGATGTGAGTGATGAGAATTCATCCGCATCTAGTGCATTTCCGTGTATATTTTTTATATTTGATCTATTGGAATGCTCTTTCTTTTTATTTTTCGAGGATACTTATTAAAAAAAACCCACTGGTATGGCTCTTTGTTAATTTTATTTCTACTTTAACATTAATAATCTGTAGTGTGAAAAAATGTATAATACCAAACAAACAGATGCTGAACAATATATTTTGAGAAGTAACTTTCTATTCTGGATATTGAATGTTTTTCCACCATACATGAAGATGATTGAGGGCCTACTGTATATGTAAACCATTATGCATTTGCTGAGAGTACTTTTTGCAAGTTGGCAATTGTACGTGCTAACTAATTAAGATTAATGGCATGGGAATTAACATGCTGAGATGTGCTCTGCAGATTACTAACATCATTTTTAAACTCACTCTTTTTTATGGATCCAGGAGTCTAGCAGCTTAAGCAAATGTACAGGTTACCTGTTCTTGTCCTTCTGACTACTCTGTAGATCACCGGTGATCTCAGAACACTAGCGCTTAGCAAATATTGTCAATGGGAGACTCATTGAATAGTTCCAGGTTAAGCAGAGGCTCTGAAGCAACGAGTGTCACCACTGCAAAAAAGGTGTCTAAAAGAAGTTTAGTGGCTTCTTGCCCTAAAGCTCCTTCTCCAAATACTTTTAGCCACATAGCTCTAGGAAGCCATGGTATATTTACAAGAGGTGCAGTAGGCCACGCTGCGTTGTTTTTAGTCAAAGTTGCTGCATTAGAGACGTTAAGAAGGTTCTCAAAGGCTAAATGTCCATTTGCATGGCGTGGTCTTCAGACTTTGCAAATGCTATGCTATCCACCATTTAAGTGGATTCAAAGATGGGCTCCGTTCAAGGGTTTGGTGGAAGGAATGCAGGTTTGTTTTTACAAATTTATGAAAGGTCTAATCATAATCGAGTCACCCTTTACCAATAACTTCACATGTAACATACAGCACACATCCTCTGCATCCTATATATCATTGACAGATTTACATATCAAGGCAAGTCAACAAAGGAAAATCTGTTGATTCGAGCAGTTCTCAAGCATATATATATATATATATATATAGGCATTGATATGTTTGTCTGTGATTTTTCCCCTCTTTCTTCTTTTCCCTATATGTCATTTACAAGTTAGTTTATTTTTCCGTACCAATAAGCTCTATCCCAAATGTTACCAACCCCCCCCCCCCCCAAAAAAAAACATAAATAAAGGCAATGTGTGAGATTTTGGGTTCAAGATCCACTAGGAACACGTCACCAAACAAGAAAATAGAAAAAAGGAAAATGCAATTTTTAACCTCCAACTAGCATATGTTCCACATTTGGCACCCTCAAACTACCAAAAACTGATAAATAACACACGCACAATGCTGAACATTAAGATGTATGAAGTTTAGGTGAAAATAGGTCACATATAGACAAAAGAATATTACTAGTGATTGTGGGGATCTCAACAGAGGGTGAGCATTTTAACTTCTTAGATTGAGGGTGCAAGTGCCACTTTTGATAGTTTGGACTGTAAAATGTATAACAATGGTTAGTTAGAGGGTGTACAATATATTTTTCAAAAAAACACAATTTAGTTATAGGGGCACAACCAACCACTCGCAAAATGTGTGAAAATAAAAATACACTATTGGAGAGAGGGAAAATAAAAATAAGGGCAGCTAGAGATAATCTGGGCCACCATCCACTCGCAAAATGTGTTAAAAACCACAGAAAGAAGCTTCTCCACTGTCTATTCACAATTTTCAAAGTTTCATGCATTTCGTTCACACATGGTAAAATTACAGAAAAACTGCTAGGAAATTAAGCCTAACATATACAGAAATCTCAATTTTATGTTCCGTCCATTTACCTTTAAAACATTAACATTTTTACTTGGATGGTTCAGATCAAATTTAACTGATAGTGTGGTCCTTTACGGTTGTCAACACCTATAAAAATATTTATTGTTTCACAGAACTCATATTATGATTTATTTTTTTTCAGATAAGTTTATTCTCTTCTCTTTTGAATAGTGGGACTGAAAGTACCGCTGTTGCTTTTTCAGATTGCAAGACCTGTAAATATTAGAATACATCTCGTGCAATTTTATACATGGCCTAAATTATCTTATTTCTTTGGTTGAAGTGGTCAAGGGAAATTATGTGTTATCTCTTTTTTAAATAGCAAATGCCTTTCTGTTTATCTTCTTTTCCAAATTATTTAAAGTTCCATTCTTTGGCTCGTTTTTATTAAGCATTTCCTTGCTTAAAGGTACTGTCAAGGCCTATTCTAGTCCTTTCAATTGCAACAGCTTTCTCTGATGAAGCAGAGTGTAGCAGTGGAACCTCAGATGATGTCACTGATTCTCATACACATTCAGAACTAGGTTCGGAGCTGTCCTCTGTACAGCCTAATATGGATACAAGGTATATGAGTAATCAAGATGCTTGTAAGTTTGAAATTTAATTTTTTATAGAGGCCTTATATATTTTTGGAGAAACCTAAAAATTGAATGTTGATCTTAGACATCAGCCAAATTTGGTTGATTTGTATTGCAAAATTCTAATGATGTTTCCTAGAGAAATATTTTTGATATGGTAGCTTGAGCGACAACACACTATATGCATTATTTTGTACTATGAAGTTTTCTTGCTCACATTGAGAATGGTTTATTCCATTGTCAAATTTTGGGCAATTATTGAAATCTCTTCCTCTTGGGAAATTAGGATTTCAATTTTGAATTCAGAAAATTTTAAATTGCAGTCCAACTGTAATGTATAGGTTAGGTGTGATTGGAATCAAAGATTGAACCTAGAGCAGGCTGACCTGGTTTGGTTTTTAGATACTACCCTAGTTCCAAACATTTGGTTCAACATGGTGATACATTACTTGCTATAGGGCAAGACACATGATTCCATAGAAAGATCTGGAGCATTCTTTCTTTTTTCTTTTAAATAAGAAGTATCCAAACATTTCAAATATAGAAAGATTTGGCTGTGAGCATTGTTCTTGTTTTTTGTCAGAACTAGAAACCATACAAAGCTTGCTGATCATTTCGTTATGGGACCTAACAAGGCAATCTGTTTGGGTCATTTATATCTATGGTTTTCTTCACTGAACATGTTCAGTGGCATTGGGTATACCTAGTGTTGAATACTTTTGCATGGATTCCATTTTTTATTCATTTTTATTTGTTTACTTGTGAGATTGTGTTAGTGACTACTCGTTTTGGAGGTATTAGTGACCAGTCTGTACATGATGTATGTGTATTCTCCATATTTATTTTTCCACGTTGCTTACTTTTATAGCTTTCAGTGTGATACCCAGGACTTCTGATGAATCTCCTGAAAGTCTGGCATCTGAAAACTGGTTGATACAACTGCATAATGAGCTGAAAAATCAAGGGATTTGTTTACCAGAAAGGTGATTGAATGATTTTTATGTATTTACAATTCTCAAGTGACATGCATAATATATATATATATATATATATCAAGCAGCTAAGATCCAATTAATATTGTAGATTTTTTTTCCTCAAAATATGTTACTTGTAGTTTGTTGCAATCTCCTATTATGCTACTCTTATATATATATATATATTAGTCTATTAGCCCAACAACTTTTTAACATCTTGCGTGTTAGTGTGGTTGTTCTTTTTTTGTATTTGCTTTCTCTTGCATATTATGATCTTGTTGAACGGCCAAGATGCTTGAATATGACCAAAATACAACTTAAGTTTATACTTGCTCTTTTCTCATAGTTGTTGCTTCCTTTTTTCTTTTTTCTTTTTTGTCACATACCTCATCCTTACTTATCCACAGATGTTTAGAATCTATATCTTTGCTGGAATCATGAAGTTCTCAAAAATTTGATGGCTGCATTCCATCATCTTGCTTTTAATAAGTATATAAGATAGTTCCAAGAGCAATTAATTGTTCAGATGAGCTTATAATGCTATTTTATTCCCGTAATATGGTAGTTTTAATCTAAAAATCTTATATGCATCAGGACTTCGACGTGACAGAATCTTTTAGTACTAGTCTGGAGAAATAGCTTGTTGTTTTTTTATTTTGCATATTTATGTTTGGATAGCTTGGTTGCTCTTGTGCAGCAGACCATGACATACTAGTGTTTATGCAGAATTAATGAAGATGAGCTCCGTAGATTTTACGCTGCTGCTAATGGTGACTTTACTTGCTTGCTCTCGTCAATTAAGAAGACAATCCATTGGAGAGAGACCTACAGAATTCTTTCAGCACAAGAACTTGAGATTTGGTCAGATATGATTTTCTGGCATGGATTTGATGTGAAGCACCGACCTTGCCTCATCGTGCGGCTTGGACTCGCTACCATCACCCTGTCCTCTCATGACAAACCTCGCTTCGCTCAAGCTGTTAGTATGTTTATTTTCCCTCACTGGTAAATTTTTGGGTTACAATATACATATGTGAAAAATAATGATATAACCGCATCTAATTACATAGTAACTCACAAGCCTTGTTTGGTACATGCATACGAATTGTCTCTCAATCCAACTTGTGGTCCTTGTCTTCAAGCCTCTTGCTATGCATAGTCCACATCTTTGATCTGTCATTGGTGGAAATTGTTTTTGTCTTGGGCAGCTCGAGCCCAGCAACCAGCTTCCTTCAGTACCACTTTTGATGGCGGCAAAATCTGGTCTGTGAATAACCATAGACTTGTTGATCAATTATACGCAATTATTAAAAACATTGTTGGCATGGTACATCTGATCTTGATAGTAATTAGTCCTTAATGCGGTAAACTGGTAATTCTCTGAACACTTATATTTTTTTCCCATGCACTTTCCTGCTATCAATGGAACAACAAGGAACTCGACTGAAGACAGCAAAATGTCTTCACCATCATTTTGGTTTTTAGTCTTGGAAGTAATTCGTTACTTTTCAGTCTCACGGTGCACATTATTATATTCTCTTTTATCGTATTTGTCCAATCAGTTTTTCATGTGGTATTATCACTCATTCAATGGTTGCAACTACAGTATCTCAGGTAGAGCACGGAGTCTTGCATTTGGTTGATGCAGAAGATTCACAAATAACAGTTTTGGTGGATTGTGACGGGTTATCTCCTTTGAAAGTTCCAATGCAAATGATGAGATCCTGTTCTTCCCTTCTGCAAGATCACTTCCCAAACCGTCTTGGGTGTTTGTTTGTTATATGTCTTCCTCCAGTTGTTCGTGTTCTTGCTCAAACTTTTATTCAGGTAAGCTTGTTTCTCTGATCGGTTTAAGTGTTTGAGATTCTTTCTCTTGGGTTTCTTTTTCTTGTATGATGTTTTGCTTTTCATTTCTTCAATAATGAATCTGATGGGCAGAAAAGGTGCTCTGTTTAATATAAGAATATGAATCTGTTGCTCATTCAGGTTCTGAAGCCCATCACTCGAAAAAAATTGAGGATTGAAGGGGAGATGTACAAGAAGGTACTCTCAGAGTACCTTGGAATACTTCCATCTTATCTTGGTGGTAAGTGCTCATGCACAAGATGTTCAACCGTAAGCATCTGTCTCGCACAGCAGCGGCCTCCTATGGATAGGATGAACAATATTGAGCCTGTTGCAGTTGTGAGCGATGGTGAGGATTTACCTCTACGCCACCCAGAGAATGAAATTGATGCTCATCTGAATGGTAACTATGACCAGGTTTTGAGAACTGCCATGATAAGCATCCTCATGTTGTGGGCTTTCATTGCTGTTATTGCTGGGTTATGGGATCCTGAAAGCCGTCCTTCTTTGCCTCATTAAGATAAGACTTCTAGCGTGAACCGGCCCTTTTCTGCTGGGTTATGGGATCATTTCTCTTTACATGAGTTTTACTATTCTTTATGTTAGTGTGTGTTCGTCTTTGTGAATTGATAACACTTGCAATTTGTAAGATATTGATTGGCATCCGAAATCACTAAGTAATTTAAGCCTGGGGTGAAGTGGTAATGTTTCTGTTAAACGGGTAATTCTTCTATAGCTATTACCATTAGTACTAATGTTTTATTGTCGAAGTATAATTTTTGCTGTAATATAAATATATATATATATATATTACTTTGTGTATAAAAAAAACCAATACATCCATTTTTGTTTGAGATAGTAAAATTATTTACATATTAACCATTCAAATACAAACAGTGGAGATGGGCATATTCGGAATGGATGAAAAATTAAGTTGTATAATCTCGGCGTTTAGAACTTGATGAAGATGCAAATTTCAAGTATTTGATAACATGTATCGATGTTTTCATATAACACTCTTAAAAGTATGTTTGGATGACAAACCTATCTCAAACTAATTATCGATTGAATTTATTATTTTTAACTTTTCATAAAAAGTAAAATATATCTCAATTTATTTTATACATTTGAATGCATATTTTAACTTATTTCATATATTTAAACACATCTGATTAATACGGTTTATATTTAAATACTATTTACAGATTAACTTAAATCATCTCAGATCACCTTAGCATCCAAACACATCTTAGTGGTTGTTGGGTGAAAAGTGTACTTTTTCCATCAATGCATGTAATTGGGGCGACAAACACTAAAGAATTTGTGGTACAGAAAGATAAAGATCCATGAACTGTATTCTTTGAAAGGGTCAATCTTTTTTTTCCTTTCCCATCCCCATTATTCTCATTATCATTATCTTTTCTTTACATCTTCCTTTTGTTTTGGAGGCTCGACCATCATGGATAGAGAATGAGTGGGGGGACTCATGGTATTAATTAAAATTACACGCAGTACCCGACAAAAATGCTAATTAATCTCATTATGGGTGTAAGAAAATCATCCATGGCTATGCTTTTTGAGGTTTAATAATATGTTTGCATACTTTAAGGAAAGGAAATGGGACCTTTTTAGTGAAGTACAGTACTTGCATTCATCCAAACTCTTGGGTAAAATTCATCAACTGATCCAATATTGCATATATATCGATACATATCTTAAGCTGATCTCTAAGAAAATTCCAATATAGACGCCTAGCTTGTATTTAAAATTCAGCTAGGACCACTTTTTTCCTTTCCATGCACTCACGGATTTTTAAGTGCTTTTTCCTTTTTCCTTATGGGTTAATTTTTAAGTGTTAAAACATCATGTACTGGTGGTGACGGTTCATGATATATATGGTGCATGTACAGCTAGGGCTGCTTAGATGCAGGGAGGATTAAGTTATATTTTTTTAATGAACTTTTCTAAAAGCTCAGATATTCCAACTTTGAAGTGCCCCAATATATATACTATAGTTTGAAGCTGGTCGGTTTGATAATTTTGAACCTTAATTTTTAAGAATAATGTGAAATTTCGATAAAATATATAAATATATATGTATATATATATTAGATTCCTTGGCCAATCAAATGCATGCATGCCACGTTAGATAAACATTAATGATGAATCATGAATTAGATAAGCAAGCATTTTATTGTTTAGTATAAGAATATTCAAAGTTCCCTAGCTAGGCACTATATATGAGTATGCGAATATATATATATATATATATATATATATATAAATATATATTATATGCTATGTCAGGACAAATTTATGCCACTTTCTCGCATAGAATCCCACTATACATGATGGGCATAGAAGGGGAAATGGCTGGCATTGCCTGTGATCTTTCCCTTGCATCTCCAATACTGCATGATATATATTTGAGCAGCTTTCATGTGCACATTTAATTGATTACGTACAGGATTAATTAAAACGGGTCTGCATTGACATGGTACAATATCTTGAGATGAATGACATCATGTGTTTTTTCTCTTTAACTTTCTGGCGCAGCTAGATCATAACTATTTTATAAATTGATGAGAGCATCAGCCAAGCACCAGTACTAGTAGTACTTGAACACTACTACTCTTGACCATCCTCGACCGTGAAACATACCGCGTTAGCTAGCTAGTGACGTGCTATAGTTGATGAGTGGAAATCTACAGATCAATCCCCACTTTAAATTATTTATTGTTATCGAAACCATGCATGCATGTACAATACTTAAATATAGCTTTGTTGCTTAAAATGTTAGATCATCTTTGACAAATTTACATGGATAACGTGAATAAATTGTAATATTCACTTTATATATGCATGAATCTATCTCTCTAGCTACTACTCGAGGCCATCCTTCATGTCAGCTCAAACAAGGATTTGAAAAAATATTTTTCTGCCTAGAATGTTAACTGAAAGCTAGCTGTACATGTGCACGATAATCACCAACTTATCTTTCCTTTCACCGGCTTTGAAAATTAACCCTCCATCGAACTATACCCATTGCTTTCTATTGTAGATCTTGATCAGTATATGCCAGTATGGCACGGTTGTTCTCCAAATAGAGGTGGCAATTACAGTAAAGCCAAATCATTTTTGAGAAATTTAATATTCAAATGGAGTAAAAATATGTAAAAAATTATCTAGGAAGCTAAACAAAGAATATATCAATACATATATATATATATAATATGTAAATGAAAAAAGAAATGGGAAGTTAACGTCATTACCAACATATTATTATATAATAGTTGCAAACTGAAAAAAGAAAGACGCGTACCAATACCACTCAACATGAGTGCGTCCCATTAGACTAGTCTTCAATCCAAGTGGTTTTCCATCCAGCTCTATAAAACCCCTACCATAACACTCAAAAGTACTTGGCAATACATATGCACTCCTATCGGCCTCTTTCTCAACATACCAAATCCTACGTACAACTTAATTATAAGAGCATTGCTCCTTGCAATGCTTACCTTTCCTGACCAATATTTCATTAACAGAGCTCGAGAAGGGTGGCGTGCTTGCAATATTGCCTCAGCGTTCCGGACTGCTTTCGCCTGCACTATTGTGGGCTGCACCACCATATACGGTCCTGCCTTCCTCCAACGCCAGATAGCCTTCCCAGCATTTTCCTATGTGACCGTAATCCTGATCATTAATACAACTGATGCAACACTAGGCGATGCATTGCGTGGCTGCTGGCTCGCGCTCTTCGCCACGGTCCACAGTGTTGGTCCGGCTATCTTGTGCTTGCGGGTGATAGAGCCCGCCAGGTTCTCGAGCGTGACCACTGCTCTGGCGGTGGCGCTTGGCTCGTTTGTGGTGGCACTGCCCGAGTCCACTCACTTGGTAGCAAAGCGGATAGGATTGGGTCAGGTTGTGATTGTGTACGTAGTAGCTTTCATCAATGGCGCGCACACTGACCCCGTCATGCACCCTCTCCATGTGGCAGCAAGTACGGCTGTTGGAGTCTTGGCTTGTGTTCTTGCCTTGTTGCTTCCTTACCCACGGCTAGCCTATTCCGAGGTACGTAATTAGCACCAATCTTAATAATATCATGATTATGAATGAGGAATTACCATTCGAAGTCATTGATATATATTTGGTTAAAAATAAATAGAAATATTTTGTTGACAATAAGATGTCACAAGATAAAATTTATAAGATAACATAATAATTTGTTGTGGTATATCAGATTGTAAAATTCTTTTTATTATAAAAAAAGATCAAACGTATCATATAATCGAACCACATTAGTTTATAAACTTTATATATATTTTGTAGAGATCCTTTTATGAATCTAACACTTCTCATAAATAAATATGTAAATAAAAGATCAAGGTCCTCTCAAATTGTTAAAACTTGAAAATCTCGAGAAATAGACACATCAATTGGCCTCACAATATTTATTGTTGCTCGTATAAACATTTCAGGTAACGTTAAATGAGTAATAAATATTAAATGAGTAACAAGTTAAAGGAACATCTTTCCTTCCGGCACCTTGTTTTATTGCATGCATATAATATAACAGATAAATAATAGATACTGTACTTTGAAAGATAAAATTAAGTAATTTTGGAGGCAATCTCAGTCAACAATAAATGATCCATATACCGTCTCAAGGCTCCCGTGGCCGCCCCGAATATTTTTTTTAACTTCCCAAAGCATGTCAATTATAAATTACTGAAGTAGTAGTACTCCTAAGGTATAGACGTTCTTGATGATCATTTTACCTTAATTTGGCTGAATAGGCTAGCAGCTTGGGACGGCAATATAGAAGGTATATGTACGCTTTATCTTAATTTTCATATATATGATATATGCAGGCGAAACAGAACAGCAAGCTACTCGCTGAGAAAGTTTCAGAGACGCTAAAGTTATTTGTGGAAGCATTCTGTGCGGAGGACAGCGCATCCGCGCTTGTTTCGATCTCTCGAGCCAAGTCCATGGCTGGAACAGGAATCGAACTTCTTTCAAGTATCAAAAGGCACCAAGTAAGCAGCTTTAGCAGCATTAATATGTCTTCTAATGTCATAAACATCCACTTGTACGTTGGCTAATTTTCTTCTATCTTCTTTGTAACAGGAAAGCATGCAGTGGGAGGGAGTTTCAGTAACAAAGCTTCAACACTGGCCGGCCTTAAAGGCAGGAGAGTACAGATGGCAAGATATAATGACACCGTTTAGAGGGATGGAAATGGCTTTAACAAGAAACTCTTCATATCCAGCTAGAATGATGGATGGAGAGCTGAAAGATGGTTTGCTTCGATTTGAGGAGCTCTTGTGTCTTTTTATCAAAGAATCCAAGAGCTCTTTGCCTTGTGATGCACCTACTGTTCCCGAGTCCAATGCAGAAGATATAATGAAGTCCCTTCAAGCCCTTCAAACCATTCCAACAGCCCACCAAGATTTACCCTCCTATTTCTTCTTATTTTGCATGAAACTCCTTCACTGCAATTTATTGGCCAAACCATCTGCTTCCAAACAGGGCAACACAGTTCAGAAAGATGAAAATTCGAGTAGTACTGATGCATGTCACATGAATGGGATCTCCTTACATGGGGTCTGGAGCAATTTGCCCATGAAGGTAAATTGGAATAGGCTAATGCCAGCATTCAAATGCTCACTTTCCCTGGGCCTTGCAGTGCTATTTGGGTTGCTCTATAACAAGGAAAATGGGTACTGGTCAGGACTCTCTGTAGCGATCAGTCTTGCATCAGCCAGGGAGGCAACATTCAAAGTTGCCAACGTTAAAGCTCAGGGGACTGTCTTGGGTAGCGTGTATGGAGTACTGGGTTGCTCACTTCTTGGAAAATTCTTGCCAATAATATTCTTATCTCTTCTCCCTTGGTTCATTTTCACGAGCTTTCTACAGCGTAGCCGGATGTATGGCCAGGCCGGAGGAATTTCTGCAGTTATCGGGGCAGTAATCATCCTGGGCAGGAAGAATTTTGGTCCTCCAAGTCAATTTGCGATGGCAAGAATTACTGAAACCTTCATTGGATTGTCATGTTCAATAATGGTGGAACTACTCTTGCAGCCTACTAGAGCTTCAACCACGGCGAGAACTCAACTCTCTAAATGTCTTGGGACATTGCACGCCTGTATCGCCTCAGTAAGCCTTGGATGCAACATATCCGAAGTGGAAGAGAACCAAAAGACGCTTAAAACCCAAGTGAGCGAGCTTGGGAAGATCATTACGGAAGCTGATGTGGAACCCAATTTCTGGTATTTACCTTTTCATAGTGCTTGCTACATTAAGATATTCGAGTCTTTATCAAAAATGGGTGACATCCTGCTTTTTAGTGCTCATGCGGTGAGGTTCCTTGATCAAGCATCACAAGGATCAGTTGCGGAATATTCTTGGAAAGAGCTTGTCAATAAGCTGCTAGAAGATCATGACCTTAAACTATTCAAGGAAATGGTTTGCTCTTCAATAAAATATTATGAACGAGTCACTTCGATGCAATCCCTCACATTACTCGAAGAGGAGCGCCTTGCTAAGAATAAGGTTTCTCGTGATCTCGAGTTGGGAAAATCAAGAAATTACCCAAACATGATTATCATGGAATCAAATTTAGATGAACATGTGATGGAGAAGAATATAATAGATTTATATCTCCAACATTCAAAAGAACTTCTGGACAAAATTCAGGTTGAAAGTGATCACGACGAGCTCAAGTACTACTGCCACCAAAGGGTTCTAAGCTTGACTGCCCTAGGATTTTGCATCAGCAGTTTAGTGAGAGAGTCAGCTGAGATTGGAAAGGAAATCAAGGAACTCCTTCAATGGGAGAATCCTTCTAGCTAGTTAGGCCACACGGCTATGCAAGAAATATCATGTAAGCTACATGCTTTATATAAATCAACAGTGTAACAACTCCCATTAATATATATATGTACCATGAGTACCCCTGCATGCAATGTTGCAGAAATTAAGGAACAACTAATTATTATATGGTGCAAGCTATTTACATTCACTATTGAATAATGCTACACACGGTCGTAAAATGTATAAATATCGCGCAATTATTTTAAAAAATAGTAGAGTCCACTATTAAAAAATTAATTTTTCTTTATGTGAGTCATATTATTTACTCACTTTTTTAAAGAGATTGCACGGCACTTACGCACTTCACGACTGTAAATATCATTTCTCAAAAAATTATAACATATTGAACATTTCATTAAAATACAGACGTAAAGATCATGTTACGTAATTTATTTTCATTTATCTTTTTGAGAAAATTCAAACATTGTAAAATGTAATGTGTCAACTTTATTATATTAATAAGGTATAAATGAAAAACGCCAAAGGTTTTTAAGTGCGTAGAATTGGTTACGGTAGGTTGAGATCAAGAGAAGCTGGTTGCGGAATTATGCAAGAAATAATCTTCCCAACCTCCTACTATTCACCACACTCCACACTCCACCTTTTTTTTTTAATTTTTTTTATCAAATATTTTTTATATGAATAGTGAATAAAAAATTTGAAATATTTAAAAATAAATAAATTCAAAAAAAAATTTTTTAAAAATATTAAAAAATATTAAAAAGTATGGAGTGTGGAGTGTGGGTGAATAGTAGGAGGTTGTGTAGCATTTCTCCTCATCTCAACTCATCATTACACATTTTTCAAATTCCTATATAAAATATAATAAAAAATTCAACTTTTTCAAATCCCAATACAACTTTTTCAAATTCCAATTCAATTTTTTCAAATTTTAAAATTAAAAAATAATATTTTAAACTTTAAAACAAACACAAAATTCTCATATCAATTTCCAAACCTCCCCTAAGCAATATAGTGATGAAAATTGGTGTACTGTTCAATGAAGGATTGCCCGGTGCTGGTCTAAAAACAATGGATCTCGGAAGAAAGCCGTTCTTCTACGTACAACCGCCGGTGCGAACCTACGAGAAACCGGGTGACGTGGCAGCTGATATTTTAATATAAAATAATAAAAAAAACCCAATCCTATCCTTCTTAGAGCATCCACATTTCATTCCCTATATCACTATTATTTCTAAATTATAAAAAACAATTTAAGAAAAAACTCAAAAACACCCTCTCATCACATTCCCTATTTTAAGATTTTATTTTAGGAGATGAATAGGGAGTTACTATTCATCTCTTAAATCATATTTTATTAATATTTTATTCTAATAAATAAAATAAATTTTTTTTTCAATTATTTATATTTTTTTATCTTCATATTTATTATAGTTTTAAATAATAATTTTAAAAATAATTTAAATAATTACTAAAATATAAAAAAAATTAAAAATATTATCATATATATAAAAAAAAATTAATTTTTTGTTTAAAATATTCACTAGAGTAATAGTTTAAAATATAAAAAAAAATATTGAGTAATTAAGTTTGTAAATAGAAGTGAGAGAAAAAAGTAATAAAAATTATTATTTTAATAGAATAGAGAAATGATAGGAAATGAGATGTAGAAAATTTTTTGAAAATAAATAAAATTTAAAATAAAATTATAAGAAGTATCTTTTTTTAACTAAAATTTAAAAAAAAATATAGAGAATCCAACGTGATGCTCTTACTCAGTGCGCCAATCTCTCTCTGTCTGTCTTCCCGAGCCACACGTCTCTCGGTCTCTGTCCTTTCTCTCTCATAGATGTTCTTCCATTTTTTTCTCTCTCCAAAACTTTCAACGTTTCTTAAATGTTCCGAGCCCTCTCTCTCTCTCTTCCCCAGGCAAATTTGGCGTAGCTGAGCTTGTAGCTATCCTCAGGTTCGTGCATTGTGGCGACTTGCGATAATCGTAGAGCTCTAGATCTTGCGTTGCCCTAGGAATTCGAAGCAGAGATTGATTGTTTGTTCTCTTTCTCTGTTCTTCGAATTCTCTGATTCTGTTTTTCATTTTATACGCGACAATTCGTAAGCTTCTTGCTTCCGATGTGTTATCTGTGCATGTGTCCTGGGAGTGCTTTGGTAAGCCTTTTTTCTTTTCTTTTCTTTTTTCCCCACGATGTTTCCTAGCTATCGAAGCGCATTATTGGTCAAAAACGATTGTCCGTTTGGCTGAAAAAGCAAAGAAAAACAAACAAAACAATGCTTGGAACTCGGAAACTTTCTATTGTCTCTTTTTCTGGAAGGTGGAAACGATCGTGACTCACATGTTTTCAAGAAAGTGGAAACATTGATTTCTCGTGGATTTATTTCTTACGGTTGAAAGCTTCTTCCCGTTTTGCTTTGTTCATTTTGTTTCTCCAAACTTGTTTCCTGTATTCGTTTGCTTTTTTTTCCCACTCCTTCTCCTTTTCATTTTTGTTCAGAAACAGAAAAACGCGCAAGTGTTAGCTGGTCTTTACTGTGTTGAAGCGTTTTCTTATTTTGTAGTTCTGAGATTGATTACTCAAAGGAATGTGCTTACTTTTTGGTATGTTCGATTGCAGGATTGGTTTGATTGTTGAGATCCAAAGGTATTTTTGAGATGGATAGTTTGGAGACATAGATTCAGTAGATTGTTCGCTCTAAAGGAAATCTAAAATCTTATAGATCAACTATCATAGATTGGTTCATAGTGAGAGGTGGAAATAATGGCTATCGGATTGAGTTCTGTCAACCGAAGTTGCAAATGCTTGATATTCTTCGTCTTCTTGCGGTTGCGCTCGGGCTTCTTACGGTCTTCACCAAACTCGCCGCCAATGACTCGAAAGTAGACATCCATGACCTGTGAAGGGTCAAACTTCGGCGACATTGTGGCTTTGTTATGAGGGGGGCAAGGGTTGGACAGGAAGTAAAAAATAAAAAATTTTATGCAACCGGTAGAGGGATTGCAATGTGCAGTGGAGAGAAGGGTAGAGGGAGGAAAAATAATGTAAAAAAAAAATTGATAGAGAGAGAGAACGAAAGAATAACAACAGAAAAATAATAAAATAAATTTTTTTAAGAGGCGGTTGCATAGGGTTACGCAGGGGCGGTTGTAAGTACACTTTTTCGGAAGCAAAATGGGATATGTGGCTGCTGGGATTCGAGCCCAGGTCTCCACGGCCACAACGTGGAATTCTTACCACTAAACTACAGCCACTAGGTGTTGGTTTGTTCTGCATTTTAATAGTAACCTATACTAAATCTTAATATTCCAATTTATTTGTTTTTATTTTATTCAAGGGAAAAATTATATTCATCATTTTTACACAACATACATCACACTTTTTCTTTTTCTTTTTCTTTTTAAATTTTTTTCTCTTACCAAATATATGATATATAGATGATAAGTAAAAAAATTCAATAAATTTAAGAAGAATAAAATTAAAAAATATATAAAAATATATATATTATATGTAAAGATGATGAGTAGTAAAGCTCCATTAGCTATTTTCAAGATTGTTGATATTCGTTCTTGCAGATGAATCTCGCATCGTCGTGCCTCATGTCACCATTCTACTGGACTCTTAGGTTTCAAGTTTTCTCATATCATTCCGTCCACAACCATCACTACTAATTGAAACAAAGTTATTAAGTTAGGATTAATACAATATAAGGCTCATGCAAACAAACATGACGTACGAATTCACCAAATTGCAGCTCCCAAGTTCCAACTGCAATTTCATAGTCCACCATTGAACCACGTGCAAGTTGTCGATCTAGCTATTTTCCTCTTAATTTCACTTGATTAAAAAATGAGAAATGCTACGATTATAAAGAGATCTTATAAATGTAAATTTATAAATTGATATAATTTTATATGATACGTTAGATCTATTTTGTAATAAAAATATTTTTATAATCTAACGGACCATATCAAATCATGTCAATTTATGAGTTTACTTTCGTGAAATCTCTTTGCAGCTAAATCATTTCTCTTAAAGAATATGAATTCAATTTGTTAGGTCTATCGGTTATTTTTTATTATTATCTCATATAATTTTATATTATCTCATCTCAATATCCAAACACCATTCAAATACAAATATTTTTCAATTTCAAATATTAACTTTTTTATCTAATCATTATCTAATCATTATAACTTTTCTAAATTTTCAAACAAAATATAAAAAATAATTTAACATTTTCAAAGCACAAAATAAAACTAATATTTTAACTTTATAATATTTTTATTCAATTTTTTTTCTCTCACTTCTTAAAATTCAATAAAATATCTTAACTTAAACTATTTCACTACTATTCATAATTCATTTCATTATTATTTACAAACTTTTTATCTCATCTTATCTCAACATCAGATCTTAACTTTGATGATTAAAGAAACTTTTCCTTAATAATGATTATTTTTTTGTTAAAAAAACCATTTATCTATAGGTAATATCGATAAATTTGGGTCGTTCTCACGTAAGTGATAAAGACAAATAGTATTATACAAACTCTTAATTTTCTCTATTAATTATAATTAAAATGGTCGCTCGAAATCGAGGCGGTTTGGATTATATTTTATTTTAGCTCATTTTATATTATTATTATAATTTTTTTAAATTTGTAAAAAAATATAATAAATAATTTATTTTTTTTTAATTTAAATTCAATTTTTTAAAATCTTAAAACAATAATAATATTAAAAAATAATATTTTAATAATATAATATTTTTAACTTTTATTTTTTATTTAAAACTATTACATCTCTCGATCTAAACCTGCCTCAATGACAGAATTTCTTCCTATTATTATTATTATTAATATAAATAAAGGGTTGATCATGCGCCATTTCTTAGTACACGTGGCAGCACCCTAGATACGTAAAGCGTATAAAGACAACTCAAGGAGTGAAGAATCACACTCTGTCTTTCAACTCAACAAGTTGAAAGGAACCTCCTTCCGCACTAACCAGTTGATACCAAGGCATTAGGCATATCTCCCAAAATTCCTTTAATCCTTGACCCTAATTATACCCCTTTAATCCCCTCACTCTAATTTGCTAATCCCAAAGCCTTCCAGTAAAATCCCTCGATTATCTTCTCTGTTTAGGTAATTGACTTTGAAATTAATGCCGAAAATTGGAATTTTATTTTTTGGTTTTTCAGTTTGGTGGGATTTCTATTTATGTTATTGGTACAATGGTATTGAGTAGCTATCATACTTTTTTAAGGATTCCGTGAACTTGAAGCCTTTGGTTTGAATTTTTTTGAAGAAAAAAATAATTAATTCAGTATTTGATCGCGAAAGTTTCGATTTTTGAATTGGTTTTGTACTATAAATACCGGTCCCTGATCGTTGAGTGTTCGCGGATCGGAAGCGTAAATAGGGTTTGTGGTCCTCTTCTTTGAACCGACTATTAGGTCCGCGCCTCTGCATCTTTCGCTCATCTGATTCGGAATGATCTTGTTTAGTTTTGATAATTTTGTCCGAGCCTTTGTTTTGTCCCTTCATCTGTGAAAATTTTGAAAAATCTCGAGTATTTATTACTACCAAGTTTGATTGTCTGGGAAATTGTGGCAGGCATTGGGTTTTAGAGGAGATCTGAGAGAAATGGCAACGAACACTGCCAACGGTGAGCACCAAACAACAACCAAGCCACCTCCATTGCCGTCCCCACTGCGATTTTCCAAGTTTTTTCAGGTAAAAAATATTTTCTTTTGAATAGCAGTTTTGGCGGTCCCGCAATTTCGTTATCATGGCTATTGACTAATATGTATGTCTTATGGCATTTATTATTATGTGATTACGATCCTGATATTTCTGCATCTGCGAGTGTTAGCTGCCTTTGTTTGTTGGCCTTTATTACCTCCGGCTTTTTTGTTGTCAACTACATCGTACTATTTTTGTTCACTTATAACAACTGTGCATGATGCGTTTGCTCTAACCAATAGTGATTTAATTTATTTTTCTTGCATCTTTGGGTTCTGTTTTCAGATTTCTTTTACCATTTTTTTGTACTATTGGATCTGCTGAAAAGCTTCGTAACTATTGGATTTACATATGTTTTCTTATTTTTCCGCTGCACACAAACATATTGTACAGATTAAGAAGGTCTATCGAAGGGGTGCAGAATATGTACCAATACTTAGATCTTATGTTTGATCCCATCATGCATGATGAAAATGGAATAAATCCTATAATTTCCAGGGTTGTATGTTGAAACTCATTTAAAGGATTTCAAGGATCAGAGATCTTGTATTTTGAGAACAATAGAGCTTTGCATCTATTAAAACTGATAGATCATGATTAATATGTAACTCTCTCTTTCAATTTCAAATTATTAGATGGATTGTAATATGCCCCTCTTTTATTTCAGTACATTGGAATAGAACATATGTAATTGTGCTAATTTTCCAAAACTGCAATGCACTCTCTATTTTTGTTACAGTCATTTGGTTGATTGATCTGCCATTCCATGATGACTTTCACTGTTAATGACAGTCAAATATGAGAATCTTGGTCACCGGAGGAGCTGGATTCATCGGCTCTCACTTAGTTGACAAATTGATGGAAAATGAAAAGAACGAGGTCAGCATTTTTTCTTATCATATATCGGCTCAGTTTTTGTGTTTATTCATGATTGAAAGATTTGATGTAAAAGGGATAGGTACTCTTAGAATTAGCACCCTAGGTATGGAATATAGCCGTTCTACATATGCTGAGTCACTAATGCCAGCAAAATATATAGCTTCTGACTTCATGTGACCAGAATAAAACAATTTATATTCCATATATATTTTCTACTCAGGTAATTGTTGCTGATAACTACTTCACTGGATCAAAGGACAATCTTAAAAAATGGATTGGTCATCCGAGATTCGAGCTTATTCGACATGGTATTTTCTCAACATTGATTTTTAAGTGTTCATATTTCTATGTCCTTGCATGAAAATGCCATAGTCCTAAACTTTTCCTTTGTTGTAGTAATTAGATCCAATGGTGCAATATATGCTGGGTTATGTTTGTTTAATGATTTTAGTCTTTTAGACTTTCAGTTGCAATTAAATTGCAATCATTCCAGTGTACGCTTCTTCTTTAAAAGTGCTGTTTTTGTTAGGTTTGGCATCTCAGATCAAGCTTGTACATTGTGCCCTCCTTAATTGAAAATTCAGGATATGCTGAAATGAGGCATAGTTATGCCATCAACAAGTTGACTAATATGCTTAGCATTTCTTTAACTTTTCATGCTGTGATTTTTCTGTCTCATGCCTTTATTGTGAATGGATTGACAGAAAAAGATACAATTCATAATAGAACGCTTGTAACCATTCTCATTGCATGTTATAATTGATCATGCCAATACTACAGAAATCGGTTTCCACCTGAAATGGTTATCCCAGACAAGTTTTCGGGGTTCTTTTTCTTTTTTTATCTTTTGACTCTATTTTTTTTATAAGTGTCTTTTGACTCTATTTAGTTAGGTTTTATCAATTATATACTCCATGTGTACTTGGAAGCACCTTTTGCTCATTTCTAAAATGATACTACTTACGAAGAAAGATGATTTTTTTGATAGGTAGATCATGTTAACGGATTTAACTTATCAAGAAAAATGATTGTCTTTGTTAAGTTTACAATGGACCACTTTTCTGTTCCCTGTTGTTTCTAATGCAAATTTATAGGGTTAGTTTTGATGAATATGAAATATACTGTCATTCTTTTTTTGAAATAGATGTTACTGAGCCATTGTTGATTGAGGTCGATCAGATTTACCATCTTGCATGCCCTGCTTCGCCAATTTTCTACAAATACAATCCTGTGAAGGTGTGTATTACCTATGTTTGATTATTATATATATGAATGTGTTATATCAGCATTTTAGTAAGTATCTTCTCCTTTTCGTATTTATTGAACCTACTTATCAAAGGCTTAATGTATATTAATCCTTCTTATAATTTATTTGAATATTCTTTCATGTTTTTTTTGTCAACACCTGTCACTATCAACTTAAAAGGGAGAAAAAGGCCACGGATTGAAATTCAGATCCTGTTTAATAATTTGAGTACCATGAATAAAGGTGGGGGGATTTTGACCATCCTCAACAATCTAGATTGGCATACTGACTATCAAGTATACCATCATTAACCGTACGGTTCCTTCCAAAGAGACAAATACCTTGCTGCTGTGGGGTCTATTCTGAATCTCATTTTTGTTAATGCTGCATCAATGGGGCCAGAGTAATTTTTACACAAAAGACACCACTAAAAATTGTATTCTTTCAACCAAAATTTTTCAGGAGACAGACAGCAGCAGTGGAGTGTAGACAAAGAAAACTGTTATTTTGTTGTACTCTCTTCTTAGATGTTTCAGATTTTCAACCAAAAAACTTAAAATCTAAAAATGTGAAGAACTGTGGTTGTTGTCTAAACAACATTTGTTTTTTTTTTTTTTTTTTTTTTGCTTTAACAGACCATAAAGACAAATGTGATTGGCACCCTGAACATGCTAGGACTTGCCAAGCGAGTTGGTGCCAGGTTTGGGGACTTGAGGTTATATTTATTACTTTGACTGCTGTCATCAACTCAGTAATAATACACTGTTGAACAGGATTTTACTTACATCAACCTCAGAGGTATATGGAGATCCTCTTGTGCATCCCCAGCCAGAGAGCTACTGGGGAAATGTTAACCCAATTGGTAGGTATCCATCAAACTTAGCCTGTAATCCATTGCCTAATCTAATAAGATGATTATGGCTTGGCCGATTAAGATTTTATATCCAGTGGACATTTATTGTCACTGAAGAAAGTAGAAAGAATGTGCCATTGTCTTAGTACTCACTAAATAGAATTGATTAATATACTCACACGTGTGTGTGTCTATGTATATGCAAATATGTAGTCTGATATTTACCATTTGATTGGGGAGATTGGAGGCACACTGAACTTATTTCTATTGCCTAATCTAATAAGATGATTATGGCTTGGCCGATTAAGATTTTATGTCCAGTGGAAATTTATTGTCACTGAAGAAAGTAGAAAGAATGCACTATTGTCTTAGTACTCACTAAATGAAATTGGTTAATATATGCACATGTGTGTCTATGTTTATGTAAATACGTAGTCTGATAATTTGATTGGAGAGATTGGGGACACATTGAACTTATGTCCTTGATTAACAAGTTTCTATTCTTAACTTTTCTGTCATTTCAAACCTATCATGCTAACATAGGATGCTTTTAAATGAGTCTGCATCTGTAAATGACCCATAAATGTGCCAATAGCTGTATAACATGATTTAATACCCATGCTTCTATTGTATGTATAAGAAGTCAGGATATATTGCTTCCTTAATTTAGTTACGGATGCTTTTTTCTGAATCTCATAAATTCACAAGGACATCTCATCACCAAATGCATTTTCTGAATTGTAGGAGTTCGGAGCTGCTATGATGAGGGGAAGCGTGTAGCTGAGACCTTGATGTTTGATTATCACAGGCAACATGGGATAGGTAAAAGTCCTCATATAAGTAAAGCTTTTCCTCCTTTTCTTGCTAAATTAGAAGATTTTCCAATTATAATTTCTTTTGACGTATTTTATTTCACTTGATCTTTTACAACAGAAATTCGCATTGCTAGAATCTTCAATACATATGGGCCACGCATGAATATTGACGATGGGCGGGTGGTCAGCAATTTCATAGCCCAAGCAATTCGGTAAGTAGTGCTGTTTCATTGCTTTCTTCTTACCATGATAGTGACATCGGCTTGGTGTAGCATTGATACAGCTTACTGATCTCTTTTATGGAGGCCTTATAAAAGTCCAAAATGTGTTTGATGTGCCTTCTTGTCAACAAATATGGCAATTCCAAAAAGCTTTTTAGTTGTTACACTGCTTTCTATAACTTGGTTCATCGTATCTTGACTTGGTGGAATTGTTAAAATCTTTATTTCTTCACTCGTCTAGTTTAGTTTAGCCATTAACTTCAACTCCCTGTTTCATGCTTTGCAGTGATGAACCATTGACTGTCCAACTTCCCGGAACCCAAACTCGCAGTTTCTGTTATGTTTCTGACATGGTATGCAAGATGTATAATTTGCTTGAACTCTGCTTTGACTTATAGGGTTCGGTTGAAAGGGAAATATTTTTGTTTAAAATGTTTCTCTATCCAAAAAATATATATTTTTGTCTAAATGTTTCAGGTTGATGGCCTTATTCGTCTAATGGAGGGCGAGAACACTGGGCCAATCAACATTGGAAATCCAGGTGGTCTTACAAACTGTGATTGTGCATATGTAGAGACATCCAGGTCCCTAATGTTGTAGGTAATTATGTGCATATACTAACCTTGGTAGTTCTTGTACATCTTCAGGTGAATTTACCATGCTTGAACTTGCCGAGACAGTAAAGGAGGTCAGTTTCTGTTTGCCACTGGTTTTTTAACGCTATGTTACTCTGATATGTTATCTTCTAAGTTGGATACTTTATTCAATATGATGCATTTGTTGAGACTTGTCGTGGAAGTAGTTTGATGGCTGATTGTGTTGTGCAAGTCTTGGATTAGCAGAGTTTTTCCTCGAGTATGAAACTAAAAGGGTTAGGGTCAAAGAAAGTACAGTCCGTCTGAATTTGTACTTGTGTGCAACATTAGCACTTAGGTTTAACCTATAGTTTTAGAATATTGGTCAGCAGAGAGCCGATCAAAGAATAAATTATTAAGTGCCTTGAACCAATTTTCATAGATTGGAAGATTGCTGTATGCAAAAATGGGATCAGCTGCCTCTGGCTAAATTTATTGTACTTATCTATCATTAATGCCAACCATATGCTTTTGCAGCTTATTAATCCTGAGGTAGAGATAAAGATGGTTGACAACACTCCTGATGATCCGCGACAAAGGAAACCTGACATCACAAAGGCTAAAGAATTGCTGGGATGGGAGCCAAAAATTAAGTTGAGGGATGGCCTTCCCCTCATGGAGGATGATTTCCGACACAGGCTTGGAGTGGCCAAAAAGGAATGAATCTGTTGGCTGAAATATAGAGAAAAGGGGAGAACCTTTTGTCACAGGTTTTGCATCATACATGACAGTGCTTTAAGATACATCATCAACGTTTCCTATCGGCTTTTTGTGCTTCTTCCCTTTGTTCCTCTTCCATTCTTGGTGTTCATCATAGCAAATAAGTGGTGAATGAGTGTCGTCTTTTCCATACTATTTTTCTTCTTTTGGAAATTATGAATACTGAGTTTTCTCCTTTTGGAAATTATGAATACTGAGAAACCATGAAAGTCCTTAAACATGGCATTGCCCACTCTTTTGTAGACAACAGAAGATTGTTCTTGGTTGAGTCAATTACACCATACTCCAATTTTGCCGCTACCAAGAATAATGAAGGCATATGTGCTGCTGAATTCTGCTCCCAAAGTTCTGTTTACCTTTGTGCTTGGTTTCGTTGGACTCGGATATTGTTGCCTTTTAGCCCTTTCACGTAGGATGGTAAATAAGATAGATGAGAAATTTTTTAAATTTTTCAAAACTTTCTTTCTATACCTTGCTTAAAAACAGAACACTTGTTAATTTTAAGGTCTCGTTCATATAGTCAATGAGATGATTTATAAATATTAATGAAATATTTGTAAATATTTTGAGATAAGATATTTTATAGAGTTTTAAAAAAGAGTGACCGTTGGGCACTCCTCTAGGCTAAATTTTTTTTTTAATTTTTTCCATTTTTCTTATTCATATTTTTTTAATATTTTTTAATATTTTTAAAAATATTAAAAATATATCAATACACTAACAATCATTCTCGTAATCAGTAAGTAAAAAAAATATAAAAATTAAATTAAATGCATGAGCTGTCAAAATGAGGAAGCAAAATAAAGCGACGTGGTAGCATTATTCTTTGAAAAATAAGAAAGAAAAAATTGAATAAAAATATTATAAACTTAAAATAATGTTAGAATATAATTTTTGTTTTAAGATTTGAAAAAGTTAAACTATTTTTTGTGCATTATTTAATTACTACAATTTTTCTAAATTTCTAAATAAAACATAAAAAATAATTAACTTTTTCAAATCTCAAAATAAAAATAATATAAAAAAAATTATATCCTAATAATATTTTTATTCAACTTTTTCTCTCATTTTTTAAAATTCTATAAAATATCTTAACTTAAACTATCGGAGGCTTCCACAATAATAAGAAAAAAAAAAGTTAAAATTAAAGTATTCAAATACCAAACTATATGGACAACTTTAAAACTTTAACCTTCATAGACAAAACCGGCACTATTTAGAATATTGGTAGTGGCTTCTTCATCTTTATCTTCATTTTTAAATTTGAAGAATGTCTCTAAATTCATCTACATTGACTTATGCATCTCTAAATTTTTGCATAACTATAAATAGTACTTCTTCAAATTTGAAGAAACACTTTTCATTCTTCAAACATTATTTTACTATTTTTTTTTCTCATACACATTAAAATTAACTTTGTAAAATTTATATTAAAATGATTTTGATACATGAAATTTGTATTAAGTTGATAATACAAAATGGATGCTAATTGTAAAATATATATAAAAAATAATTTTAGGAAACAAATAAAAAATAAAAAAATAATAATATTTTATTATTTGATTCAAAGATGCATAAACTAATGTAGGAATCATTTTTCAAATACAAAATCATTCTTCAAAAGAGATAATTTTGCATATGAAAATGCATAAACCACTACCAATGCTCTAAGGGCTTGTTTTACGTTTGGAGTATCTTAGGATTTTATGAATACTAGTAAAGTAATCCCTAAATAGTAGCGAAATGATTTAAATTAAAATATTTTATTGAATTTTAAAAAATAAAAAAAATTAAATAAAAATATTATAAAGTTCAATTTTTTGTAAATATAATTTTTATTTTGAAATTTGAAAAAGTTATATTATTTGTGTTTTATTTCAAAATTTGTAAAAATTATAATGATCAGATAAAAAAATTAAAGTGGAGATGAGAGGAGAGGAGTTGAGATGAAAATTTATAATATTTTTATTCAATTTTTTTTTCACATTTCTCAAAACCTAATAAAAATCTTAACTCAAATTATTTCACTACTATTCACAAACCATCTCACTACTATTTATAGATTTATCATCTTATCTTACCATCCAAACAAGTCCTAAAAGGAATATACATAACAATATAGCTAAGTTTTCTTCTAACCCCAAGAACACCGGTTCAGATACGGCAGTGAAAACTGAAGTAGGAAAGGAGGTCAACATCTTCCTCTTATTGTTCTTATTATTTTCCTTCTTTTTTGGCTTGAAGCTATTGATCTTCCTTTAAGATCATTATATTTGTTCAGAAGCATCTATGCAGCTGTGCAAGTGGTAGATCAACAAGTTACCACCCCATAAACATGATGATGATCGTTAGAAGAGCTAGCCCGTATAAAGAAAGTGCTTGGATGTTGAGGGCCTTGAGGCTCAAGCCACAAATAAATTGACATTAGACACACACACACACCCAAATGAGACTAACTGTGAATAGATTCTTTAATTGACCCCGACCAAAGGCCGAGGAGATCCAAACGAAATTGCTATCATAAAGAAAGAAATATTAAGCCATTCAAACATTTTCATTTTGATTTTTAAAAATAGTCAGTTCAAAAGTGCACAAAGGCACGCGACCAATCAACAGAAGTCGTCAATATTATTCATTTCAAAGCAACAGCTGACAAGAAAATAAAAGTCGAGTATCCCAGTACATCTATCCTGGCATTCAGAAATCACCTACAAAATTTGGAAAGAATTTGAGTTGTGTTATTCACGACAGGGATTGTAAAATATTAAACTTCCAATTCCGTTACATTTGAATATAAAAAAATTTCACACGCCATAAATATTTAATCCTATTTGAGCAATATAACTGGATCAAACACTTCCACAATAAACGTTCATGGAAAAAAAAATAGATAACACAGTGATAGACCAAAGCATATTTATCCCATATTACATATGCCACTAATCCAAGTCTTGCTTTAGGCCACTCAAAACAGTAAATTACTCAGAGCTACTTATCTTAGATAGAGAGTAAAGAAACCATAGCACTGATCACGTCATGCGAAAAGCAATTAATAATGCGGGGGAATTACGTTTTCACCAATAAACTACAATATGTTTTCAATCTGTACCAACTAGTAAAAGTTTCAATTTTCGCCATTTACTATTTTTTGACTTATAAAAAGAATTATCTGTATTTTTCAATGTAGGCCCTCAGTTTAGATCTAATCACTATGATTGTGCACTTGGGATAATTTTTTGTTCATCTTACCAGTAAAATCTTAATTGAGACTGCAAGTTGAAGAAGAGCAGTAACTTAGGGTGCAAAATGGAATAAAAAAGTTATAATTTGCACCATAAACTATCTATTTTTTACTTATAAAAAATTACCTGTACTTTCTAATTTACACTATCAGTTTAGATCAGACTGTTAAGACTGGCGTGTGGCCAATTTTTTCTTCATCTTAAAAGTTAAATCTTAACTGAGGGTCTCTACTGGATAACTTCAAGCCCTCCTACTGGGAAGTTAACAATTAACAAAGAAAAAAGAAGAATGGGAAGTTAATAATTAAAGCTGGGAACTTAAGGGATAACACCAGACACATATGAATTTGATGAGAAGAGGTGGGGAAAAAAAGGAAAAGAAGAAGCAAACAGATCCTTGAGAGCAGCCTCTTGATGCAAAGTTGCTCAAGGTGAGGTCCATATCTACAAGTTACTTTTCATGGAAGACACGTCTACCTTCATCACGGATTGTGTCATAGTTGAAGGTTGGAAACCTCCTACTGAGATAATCACTCAAGGGAACCTCCCACCAAGCTTCATATAACAGGTGCTAAAAGACCACCTAAGCTAACTTAAGTATCACAACCATACAAATATACAAGTATAAATACCTAAAAAATGTACTCTTAGCTGCCATTGCACTCTCTTGTTAAAGGAAATAAGAGAGTTGACTAGGACTACTCAACAGCAGTAATAAAACCCGGGAAGTCCCAGAGCAGATGGCCCCAGGATAGTCAGTTAAATAGGTTGTTGGCTCCTAGACCCAAAAAATTGTAGTGGAACACGTCAACCACTTGAAGGTACTCGTGTTTGACAACAGAACTAAAAACGCGCCAATGGCACAAAAAACAGAGGGTCAAACTCATAAAAACAAACACGGGTTCTAGCAATTTGTACGTAGCAAAAATAGCCTAGAATCATCTCAGCAAATCAAGACCATAGTAACGGTATAAGATCATTAGCTCTGGACAATTGCCCAAGTTCCCAGAGCAATTGTCTGGAGCCACCTACATCTTTTCATAAGCAGATTCCTAAGATACATCTTTTCATAAGCCTAACACTCGCTAGTAAGCATTCTACATTGAGCTAGTTCAGTCTATGTTTACGAAGATCTTTCATTTCCAATATGATAATCTAAGTTTCTTTGTCCATGCGTGGCTCATTGAGATTAGGGTTTTCAGATTGTTGGACCAAAAACAAAATAAACGCGGGGATCGAAGATGAAAACCAGGGTTTGGGGATTGGAAAGGCTACCTCTTGTGCCTCTGAACGAAGGCAGAGTTCTTCGCGTCTTCCTCTGCGCATTATTAATGGACGGACGGAAAGCTTTGGTTAGATCATAAAAATAAAATTAGGGATTTGGAATAGGAAACGATAGACCGAAAGTGGATTACCCGAGAGACCGAGAGAAAACTTAGTGATGATGGTTCCCGTGATGGCGAACCCCACCAGAAAAGGCCAGTTCCGATTCCACTCTCGCTTGAAGAACACCGGCCACGGATCGAACCTAGGCATTTTCTCTTCGCTTTTCCTTCTCCAAATTCTATTCTCTATCTCGTGGCTGGCTATGGGTAATGGATTCCGTACTTCGCAGGGAGCACATAGGCAAAAGCTCTTACAGCCACTTGAGACCGTTGGATTTGGCACATATGAAATCTAGCGGTCCGGGGCAGGAGGTTCCGACTTCGAAGTCGCGAGAAATAAAACAAGGGATAGGGAAGAATAATGAGTTGGGATATAAAATAACAGGTCGGTCTGGATTACGAGAAGTATTGGAAAATATTGTGAAAAAATAATAATTGAATATTGAATATTAATAAAAAGTAAGTAAAAAGTAATTAATAGTAAAAAAAGTAGGTGAAAAGTAATAATAAAGTATAAAATAGTAGTGAGAGTGTTTGAGAGTAGCTGAGATCAAAGTTTCAAATACCGTACCGTACCGGCCACCGGACCGGTACATGTACACCCTGTGTTTCGTACCGGCTGAAATACCGATCGTACCGGCCGATATTTCGGCCTGTACCGGCCTATGTACCGGTCTGTATCGGCTAGTACCGACCGATATTTCGGCTTTATTTTTTTTTTTTTTTCATATTTTCAAACTACAAGTTTATTTTTTGACCCTTAATTCAGATTAGGTTATTTATAATTTATATATCTATATATTTATATATAATTTATTTATATATAAACTATTATTTTGAAATATAATTTATATATATAATTTATTCATATACCGAAATGTTATCCCGAAACGGTAGACGAAACGGTACCGGTACCGGAATATTTCGTTCCAGTGGCTCGACCGGTACGGCATCCTGTACGGTATTCAAAACATTGGTTGAGATACTCTCGGTACCCAAACAAAGCCTTATTGGGCCTCAATTACAATTGGGTCAATGTAAATTCTCCTTTGCCCAAGACTCAATTCAGAGTCTTGGATTGAGTTTGAATAGACAGTTCAGATAAGACGAGATAAGATAAGATATTTTAAATAGTAATTAAATAAAATATTATTAAAATATATTTTTTAGTATTATTTTTATTTTAAAATTTAAAAAAATTGAATTATTTATAATATTTTTGTATGAAAATTTGAAAAAATTATAATAATGAGATGAAATGAAATGAAATGAAAATATTTGTGTAAGCAAACTGAGCCTTAGGCTATGTTTGGCTGACCAACTACTCTGAGATACTTTTGAAAGTTTTCGTACGAATGAAAGTACTCTTCCATCCAAATAAACACTTCTCAATAAATTGAAACACTTTCACATCTGAGGTAGTCTACTGTTTCAAACCCAGGTCTCAACGGAAACATTTCTCTCTATCGAGCACAACATCATGTCGTCCTTCGTGGTGGCTGGATTTGCTAGAGGTGGTCATCGGTGTGAGGTAGTGGAGGTGCAGTGGTCTGGGTGGCTGCATACGGCAGCACATGGGGAGAGAAGCAACTGAAACCCATTTCGGTTGGGTTACCGCAAGGGAGAGAGAGTTGCGCGTGAGGGAAATCGGAGGTGGCTGGCTTGGTCGTCGGCGTGAGGGGAGTCTCCGGTGGTGGCGGTGAGACTAGATGGCCGCGTACGGCAACGCAAGTGGAGAAAAACAACCAAAACCCATTTCGGTTGGGTTGCAGCAGGGGAGAGAGAGAGCCGCGCGTGGAGGAAATCAGTGGTGGCTGGGAGAGTCGCCGGCATGAGAGAGAGTCACCGATGGTGACAATGAGGTTGGGCGGCGCCCGGACTGGGCTAAAACCCATTTCAGGCATGGGTGAGAATCAGGCAGAGGAGAGAGAGAGAGAGAGAAAAAAAAAAAGTACTATAATATTTATCACTATTATAATATAAAAATAAAATATAATCACTATAATTTTTATCACTATTATATATATAATGCATTATAATATTTATTCATATTATATATAAATTAAAAATAAAATTACTATAATATTTATCACTATTATATATAAAAATAAAATAAAATCACTATAATCTTTATCACTATTATAAAATTACAATATTAAAATTACTATAATATTTATCACTATTATAAAATCACTATAATATTTATAGGATCCACATATTTTTCAACTACCTATCCAAAAGTCAACAACTCAACATATTTTATACATCTAAACAACTCAAAACACTTTCAGTGAGACCCACAAACTCACTCTAATCTCTACTCACAACTATTCACAACACTTCTCGCTATCCAAACCCAACCTTAGCCTACTTGGACATAACTGAATTTTGTACTTAGCCCAGTTCAATGGTGAAAAGATTGTTCGGGTTTACTAAACCAGAATTAGTGAAGGCGCGCCCAACATTGGCATCGGCACAACTAGGGGTGAAAGATTAATCATGTTGGTCGGTTTCGGTACATGGTGTATGAGAAATTTTATTTTCGGTCTGTGTGATTTTTTTTAAACAAACTGGATCAAATCTAATTGAAATATTTTTTAAAATTTTATATATATAATATATTATTTTATATGGTAGTTATTGATCGGTGCAATACTGTAAGTATACAGTATCGTAGTTTTATAGTAAAGTAATAAGCAGAGTACCTCAAATATTGGTAACTCACTTTTGACAAGTATCAAAATTATACTAATCTCAACTTTATTTAAAAAAATAAATAAGATTATTTGTAATTGCAAATTGAAATAAAATCGATTCAAAAAAAATATTCAAAGAAAAAGAAAGTTGTTGTGTGATAATCGAATCAATGAAAAAAAAAACTAATAGGAAATCGATTTCACCTAATCTCTCACTACTTTTCTCATCTAACTAATTGAATTTAATTATCTCTGTTTGTTAGCAAAATCTCCAAACCCATCCAAAAGCCTATTTTGATAGTCAATCGAATTTATTCTTGATCATCGTTTTACACAAAAGTATGCAAATTAATGAAGCAAAAAAGCATTAATACCAGCAATTTTAAGACTACATAGGTTCATATAAGTCTTTCTATTTCTATATTTACCTGTGCTGAAATATCTAAGGTTTATCCTACAATTTCATCTTTCGAAAGTAAATCACAAGATCAAATTCATATAATCAATGGCTAGTCAATTAGAAGCAATAAGCTCATAATAAATCAGACAAATATAATAGAGAATTATTTCAAATTATAATAGAAAATCAAGTATAGTTTTGAAATAGATTACATCGTTTTTCTAGAATAAAGAAATTTTAGTTCATGCTAAAAATTAAATTCAACATCAACAAATTTACCATAATTTTTTTGAGAGGAATGGAAGAAAATCAACAGTAAAAAAATACTCATCGCAGTCCGCAACGTCCTTCACTTTTTTCTTTAGTTTTTCTTTTTCCATCGGCGTCCCAGTTCCAGGTCCTCCTCTCTCTATTTTTTTTTAGAAAAATGCTGAGTTCATTCGAGTAAGGTAAGTGCCGTGTAAGCGGTTTCTAACGTGGCAAACATGACAAAACATACCGTTTTGAATTATTTTTCATTCTTCCAAACTTTCCTGCATTCTCATTTTTCTGCTACTTTTCAGACCAAACTTGTTTCCTTGCGATTTTTCCTTTTCTCCATTAGCATTAAACGAAACCAATTACTAAAGAACATCATCCTAAGGCTGCTGGAAAAAAAAAAAAAGAAAAAAAAAAGGAGTAAATATGAGCCTAAACTTCGCACAATGGTAATTATCACACTCATTGAAGTGAATGTTTTCTTTTTTTTATTTCCAAAGGGAACCCAATTGTTCCTTTTCTTAAATTCTCGGGAACCAAGCAGGAACTTCTTCATTTTTACCTTTTCTAGGATTGTAAAGGTGTCTTGGACTCCCGTGTTCTCTTGGAAAACTTTAGTGGCTTCGAATAAGCTTTGTGACTCTCAACTGCAAGGAGACTCACACGGAGAGGGAGCAGGTTCGTCATTGTTGATCTAACCTCCATGTCTAATTATCTCCAAGAGGAAGAAGATAAAGACCCACACAATAGAACATTGTGAACAAGAAGATGAAGACCCACCATGATTTCTTACTGGTTTATTTACAGGCGACAATGCCGAAAACTAAACGCAGAATAAGACGATGATGCTTACCCCATGCGACTAAACTCAACGTTTTTCTCCATTTTTTTCCACTTTCTTTCAATAATCAAAGCAAGCACAACAATAGCATCTTTCCCGCATTTATTGTTCTTGGTTTTTTTGTATTCTTATTTTTTTTAATTGACGTGGTATTGCCACGTCAGGCTGACTGCCCCTAGAAGAATTGTTTTTTTCTCTTTCCCCTACTTCCTCACTTGCACGTGCTAGATAGATAAGATGGCCTTTTCTTTCTTTTTTTCAAACTTTTGAACTACATGGTGGTAGGTAGAATAGATAGACCTTATCCAAAAGTACTTAAAGTTATTTTTTAAATTTTAACTTTAGTCTGTCGCTTCATTTGTTTTTTTTACACATCTCTTGATATTCTTCTTTTGTTTAATCTCTCCTTTGCTTCCCACGGAAATATGGTCTTTCTCAAATTCAAAATTGTACTGTTATCTAATTCAAAAATATGTCATTTGACTGATTCCAATTTTCTTCTGCTATTAAAAAATTCAACTTGATCTTTATCCCCTAAATAACACTGATGACCAGCTCTTATATTCGGATAAATCTTCATTTAAATGAGCTAGAATCCCTAGACGATAGGAAGCTAAAAGAAAAATTATATTCAACCTCCACTATTCACACCACACTCCACACTCCACCTTTTTTTTAAATTTTTTTATCAAATATATTTTTATATGAATAGTGAATAAAAAATTATAAATAGTTTAAAAAAATAAATTCAAAAAAATATTAAAAAATATGGAGTGTGGAGTGTAGGGAGGATGAATAGCAAAACCCAAGCTAAAATTTGGATATTCATTTTCTTAAAATTTGAAATAAAATTTAATGACAACAATGAAGCATAAAACTGACAAAAAAAAAATTCAGCCCTGCTAGATACAACCGGCCATGCGGAATCGCTATGCAACCGGCTGACACAATCTCATTTTTTATGTTTTATTTGTACATCAACAATCTCCTTTCCATCAACTTTTATATTTAAAAAATAAAATAAAGTAGTCAATTGGCGTTGTCCATTCATCTGCAATCTCCGATCATCTCAAGCAGAAATTCATCCTGAAGCACGGCCTGGAGAAACCTCGGTCCCGCCCACAACACCACACCCAGAAGAAGAATGCACACACTATCCGTGCCTTCGTCAAGAGTGGTGGTCAGAGCCTCATGGGACACGCAACATAGGCTATCTTACAACCCCAACGCCCCACAAAAGCCCTCCAATAACCCTAACACCACATCAAAGCACCCAGCAACCGTTACCTTATTTGTCGCAACGACCAGTTTTGAACCCACCGTTTTGGACCTCCTCAAGCACCCCAGCAGTGTCGGAGAAATAGTGGTCTCATAGAAACCTATTTCGGTGAGTTTATTGGTGCGAGAAGAGCATATTCGGTGAGTTTGCAGTGCCCTTTAGTCCAAGTTATTTATCTTGCACAACTTCTCAAGTTGAAAAAATAGTTGGAAAAAAAAAGAAGCAGAAATTCATCCCAATCAAAATCCTCCAAGTCGGAATATTTGCCTAGGCTATCGGGTAGCTTACTGGAAAATGAGCTGTTGAAGAGCTTTAACTGTTGCAGATTTGGATTTGAAGATAAAACTTCTGAAATTTTTGAAACTTCTGAAACTTCCATCATTGTAACGGAAGAGAGAATGAAATCGAGAGGAAGAAGAGGGAAGAAATTAACAGAGAGAAAGAGAGAGAACCAAATGTAAAGAAAGGTAAAAAAAATTATATTTTATCATCCGGTTACGCGGCGGTTTCCCAAGCCGGTTGCATATAGAGTTTTTCAAAAAAATTATATTAAAGTTTAAAGTTAAGAAGTGGTAAAAATATAGAAAATTATGAAAGACATTAGTTATATAAGTTAATTGAGTCGGGCTACTTAGCTGCCTAGAGTAGCTCACTCACTTTGACCACTAGGCAAAATGTGTGTTTTTATTTTTTTTTTCATTTTTTTTCAACATATTTAATTTTTTAAAAAAATACACCAATATACTAAAAATTACTTTCTTAATCATTAAGTAAAAAAAAATTAAAAAAATTAAAATACACAAACGGTGGGGCAAAGTAAGGAGGCAAATTAGCATTTTCCAAGTTAATTATATAATTTTTATCTAATCTATCACTATTGACCATATAAAATGTAAAATAATATATATTATCAATTAAATAATATATCTTACTATAAATCATATGATAATATATATATGCTATTACATGTAGATACATTCTCTACTATTTACACCTAATTAAAGTAACTAGGTATTTTTTTTTAAGATACCTAAGTTTCAAGTAAACATGAATAATCTATAGATAATGAAGTTATTTAATATTTATTAACTATATATAAAATATTAAAATTTTAATATAGACCATTATAAATACTAAAGTACAAAACTATTAACATCATAAATATAATTATAATTAAATTGATCTCTCTGCATATCAGTTGTTGAGAATATTTGGTTCATGAACTTTTGGAGAGAGTGGTGTGCGTTCATTCCTAGATATCAAATAATTGGTATTTTTTTAACCTTCCTTTGCCTTTTTAGTTGCAATGAAAGTGCTACTTGGTGGCACTGTGTGCTATATATTTCTGCTAAATCAATGTGATAATCTTTAAAAAATAAAAGCCAGTCAATGAAACAAAAAAGAAAAGAGTCCAAAGCAAGAGTTCAGAGAAAGTGAACTCATTGTCAAGTTGGGGATGACTTTACTCATCGTCTCACACCATATATTATATATATTTTAATTTATTTTATTCTTATTAAATTAATTAAATTATTTTACTCATCATTTATATACCACATACTTATTATGAAAAAAAATAAAAAAAATTAAAAGATGTGTGGTATGTTGTGTGCGCCAAATAGAATTATTCATAAGTTAACATATTAACACACTACTTATTGTGGGATCTATTTAACTTAAAAATCAAACACTAATTGTTTTTTAATAGAGTTATTTTACTCTCAAACTAGTATCTAGAGCACATTATCCACACCACTTAAATAATAAGAACTGATTTGTAACACTCAAATTTTAAAATTTATCTCTCAAATTAGATTATGACATATAAACACTTTACTATATCTGCTCTACATACCGACTTGATAATATAATTTTTCATTTTAAAAACTTTTACTTGGAATTCTTCTATATCAACAATGTGTTGTGTATATGACAAATAGAGGTTACCCATAGAAGTTTTCTGAAAACTAATATAAAATTTCAATAGCTATGATTTTATCTAGTAGCCATAATTGTGAAATCACAACTTGTAATTATATAAACAAATAAATGAAACTCATAGCTATTATGTTGACAAGGTGAGCATATTTTTAAGAACTTTTCAAAAGAAAATTAATTCTTAGTACTCAATAACACACGAAAATTTATTATATAAGTAAACAATTACAATGTATTTAAACACTTACAAATCTTTTGTAATAGAAATAATAGAGGAAAACTATTTTTAAAATTTTGTACCGGTGTTGATTAGTTTATGAATATCAACCCCCCTTCAACAGTTATGCGTTTTTTTTTATTTTATATCCAAGTTATCAAAATTAACAAACATTATTACTAATCAGAATTTATAATGTACATCTTATATTCGAGATTTAATCATTCATTTTTGAAAAGTTCTATATGTAAAATATTGATGCTATAAGTTTTCACATTATTTACTGCAAAAATATTTAATTTTTATATATTTTTTAGTGGCCATTATAGTCTTGCAATATCATAAATAATATAACTCTTTAATTATTTTTGCCAATATTAATAGGTTGCTACCTGTGCGCCTGTAGGGCGGGGCCACCCCTTCCCCACCGCCAGCCCCCACATGGGTGGGGGTGGGGATTTTTTTCCCGCAATCCACCCCCGTCCATGCGGGAGCGGAATACCCCATCTACTGCACAGGGTGCAGGAGTGGACTAAATCCGTCTGCCCCCCGTCCCTCCCTTCCCTTCCCCTCCCCAATCGATTACTACCATGTCCAGTGTTCACTATTTTTCCAACCACAACGACAAACCATTGAAATCAAACCCCAGGACTTGCCGATGGAATCAAACCCCCCAAAAGAAAATGAGAGTGAAGACAAAAATAGACAAAAATATTTTAGCATAGAGCGAACTTGAAGGAAAGAAATATCTCGTTTGAAGATATGGAAATAGGCTTTGCCCTTTGTAGTCTATGGACCTTGTAGATGTGTTGGTATCTTCTTTTTCCTTCCTTATTAATATGGTTTCTTGTGAAATACATGTAAGGAAAACAAAAACTTCAAGAATCTGCAAAATAAAGAGAGTCTAGCAAATGAAACTGGTCAAAGGAAGGAGATTTTGAGGAAGAAGAAGGTTGAAGCAGTGGATTCATCTACCTAGGAGGGGCAGAGGCTCAAAGACGAGAAATCAAAAGAGATCATGTGCGAAGAGGGTTTTGATCGAGAGAAACAAAGGCGAGAGAGAAGAGGGGTTGGGTTGTCGAAGAAGGTTCGGGAAAACTAAAAACTTGGGATTCCCCTTATATATGTGAGGGCAGGGCAGGGGATTTACGTAGCGGGGCTAAGCCCTCTCGGTCCCACGCCTTTGCAGCGCCCCTTTCATACGGGCCCCTGCCTGTGCGGGGCGGATCCCCCGTCCTGGCTAGGCAGGGGCGAGGTGAACGGGGCATAATATTAATTAGGATTGTATATCTACATATGCATCTACATATTTGTATAATATGACCTTAAATTGGACTGTATTAGATTATGCATATCTAAAAATTTATATAATTATGAACAGTATTTCTACAAATTTGAAGATGCATTATTCACTTTCTAAATCTTATTTTACTACTTTTTTCTCTCTCATCTCCTCCCTCTCTTTTGACTATGGCTGTACAGAAACCGACGCCACCGGCCGCCGCCGACGTGAACCAACCGGCCGCGTCAAGAACTGGTCGGAACCGGTGGAGAACCGGTCGGCGTGCGGTGAAAATTTGAAGAAACCGAAGTTCAGCGGTTCGGTCCCGGTTTGATGCTGGATTGGACCGCTGAACCGACCGATATAATAAAACCTTTATTTTTTTTAATATACCCTTATCTAAACGATGCCGTCCTACTTAAGTTTAAGTGTAACGGCGTCGTTTTATAACTATATGTATTACAACAGATAATGGAAACGACGCCGTTTGGCATTAAACCAAACGACGTCGTTTTTTTAAGGACTTAAGAAAAAAAAAAGTCTGAAACGACGCCGTTCCACTTAAACTTAAGTGGAACGGCGTCGTTGCGTGATGTGTCTTCTTTTTCACGATCGTCTTCTTCCCGTCGTCTGCAACTCTCTCTCCCTCTCTCTCCTCTGTAACTCTCTCTCTCTCCTATGCAACCCTCTCTCTCGCAGTCTCTCTCATTGTTCTCTCTGTAGATTATCGGCGCTTGGGGAACCGACGCCGACCGAGAACCGCCTCGATCGGTTTCCTCCTCCCCATTGACTGGTTACGGTCGGTGGCTCCCCCACTTATTCAGGCGTCGGTCGGCGTCGGTTTTGCCCAAAAACCGCGTCGACAACGTCGATTTTCAACCCTACTTTTGACACTAACGGAAACAAATCCTTTCTCGAAACATTTTTCTTTCTTTGTTCTCTCTCGACACCAACGAAAAGAAATATGAAAGAAAAAAATAATTTTAGAAAAATAAATAAATAATATTTTATTATTATTTAACTAAAAAATATATAATATAAATTAAAAATTTTTTGTAAAATTGATTTTCAAAAATGATAACTTTTACATATACATGTAGAGAAATGAAGGCTATAAAGATGTAAATTTTGAAGTTTTGTAGCTCGTAATGATTTTGTATTTTAAGCGAAAAGACCAGCGCCAAATCATATGCCCTAACTATAATTTCAAAATTTTGGAAGAACAATCGAAAATTTTGACGGCCTTTTGGCTCCGCTCCGCAAACCGCCAAAGCAGACACTAATTACCTGCTCACACGAAAAGCACAACCCGTGACACTATCGTTCGTCGATTTATATCTTATCAACGGTTCAAAACATCTGTCTACAAGTCACGCGGATTGATAGTATCAACCGTCGATAGGCTCCAATATCCAACGATTCCCATTAATCCCCGCTCGAACTTCAAAAACCCCAAACTGAAGACCCCTGCCATATAAATACGCCAGATGCTCTATATATCTTCATTCAATTGACTACCAGGTACCTGTTCGAGTTCAGTTTTTGCTCTGACTTTTTATTTCTGAACAACTTTCCGGGAAAATGTCGGGTCGTGGAAAGGGAGGTAAGGGCTTGGGTAAGGGAGGAGCGAAGAGGCATCGTAAGGTTCTCCGCGATAACATCCAGGGCATCACCAAGCCCGCGATTCGTCGTTTGGCTCGCAGGGGTGGTGTGAAGCGTATCAGTGGTCTGATCTACGAGGAAACCCGAGGGGTTCTCAAGATCTTCTTGGAGAATGTCATTCGCGATGCTGTGACGTACACTGAGCACGCTAGGAGGAAGACCGTGACAGCTATGGATGTGGTTTACGCCTTGAAGAGGCAGGGAAGGACCCTCTATGGGTTTGGCGGTTAGATTGTATACTTGGTGCTTTAAGATGGTTAGGTCTTAGTGGTGCTTGTAGATCTTGGCTATAGATCAGTTTCCATTGTTTTTTTGTGTTGTGTGTATGTGATTCGAACTTTAAATTGGAAGTATTTGATTTCTGTTTTCTGGAAAGTTATTTTTTTGGTTGTTGGCTCTTGGAAGTTTTTGTTGTCAAACTGTTTAAATATCTGCAAGTTGGGTAAGTTAGGAGTCCGCAAACTTTAAGGTCTCCTTCAGAATTTTCTGACGTGGTAATTATTCACGAGCTTTGTTATTCTTCGTGAATAATTTTTCTTTTCAATGGTGAGTGAGGTTTTCATGGTAGATCTCTCTTTTGATCTTTTTTTCTCTTTAGCCAATAATGTTTGAACTGCACCAAGATTATCCTTACCCATGAACTGCACCAAGATTGCTACATGTTTGGTCCACCAGCTACCGTGAGAATTATAATGAGTTGTAAATTGCCTTTGTTGTTTTTAATAACCTTCTTTGCCTTTGAGATCTGACATTTCCTACGGATTGTCGCCTATTCTCTGTTTGGCTCTGTCCTCAGTTGGCATGACAGTTTACGCCGTTGATTTAATTGCTCATATGGTTTACCAGCTTACAGTTGAATTTTTTGTTCGGAGAAATTTAAATCCACTGTCTATTTATTATGTTAAAGAAAATTTTTCATTTTATCTCTTCCTGCGCTCCGAGAAAAGCCGATGGCGTTTTGGTTTCGTGATTCGTTCCTTGATGCTAATTGTATAATATTCTGGCTTGGGGTTTGATTTTCTTCTGCTTTTATGTCAGGATTTCGTTTTTGGGTATTTTCGTTGTTCTCTGGACCCTAGGCTTTGTATTGTTTTTTATGTGGTCATGAGAACAAGAAAATAATTTCAAACTGGATGGTGTCAACTGTCAAGAGGGCGTTTATGGCCCCCTAGAATAGCCTTTCGACAGGTAACCATTAAAAAAAGATTAAAATAGAACCGGCTTAAGTAATCCCATTTTCTCTCTCGTCAAGTTGCACCCGTTTGGACTACTTGATGTGAACAAAATGAGTAATGATTTTTATTTTACCACTATTTATTTACTATTTAATTTGTATTTGATTTTTATTTTATTTAATGATTAAGAAAGTAAATATTAGTAAAGTTATATATATTTTTAATTTTTTTAATAATTAAAAATGTTAAAAAAATACTTAAAAAAATAATAAAAAAATTTAGAATGAACTTAAATAAGAAATAGATAGTAAAGTAGTAAGCGTATCACTAACCGAACAAAATTGCCAAGCTAGGTAAGTGAGAAGAAGGGTCTACGTGATGCCTATGAAAGAGAGCGATTCGAATTTTGATACTGGATAAGTTACCTTTTCGAGCATAATCTTAGGGTGCGTTTGGTTGTTGAAATGAATTGAGTTTAGATAATAAAATATTGTTAAAATATTATTTTTAAATATTTTTATTATTTTAAAATTTGAAAAAGTTGAATTATTTATTATATTTTGTGTTGGGATTTAAAAAAGTTGTAATGATGAGTGAGATGAGATGAGTTTGGTTAAGGAATCAAATGAAGCCTTAAATTCCATTCTATTTTAGCTGGAACGGTCAGAATTTGCCGTTCTGGTATAATATTTGGTACAGTATAGTCTCGTTTTGTTTTACTCTAATTTTCGGCTTGTTCCGAGTCGTTCCGGCCATTTCCGTAGGAATTGAAATTTTGGTTTATGTTTTATTTTGAATTACTTTGGTAACTTTTTTATATTTAAATGGTATTTTTGTAAATTTTAAATTTAGATAGTTTTTAATTAACTATAGAATATTAAATGTATTTATATAATTTTAATTTTTTTGTAACTTTAAATGTCTCTTTATTTTTTTTTTTCAAATTTCATTATTTTTAATAATTTCTCTATTTTTTAATTTTTTTTCTTTGTTTTGGTGTTTCAACTCAAATATTTATTTTATAAATGTTTAATTCTTCCATATATATACACATATACATAATACACACTTACATATATATATATATATGTATTTATTTTATTAGTTTATATATACATATAAATATTTATATATAATATATAATTAATCTCGAAGCTACACACTAGAATATATCGGTATCGAAATATTCTGTTCTAATACTTAAACCGAAATGATCACTAGAACGGAATTCAAAACATTGTTTTCGGGAGGTATGATGGATGAGTCAAGCCAGGGATCGCTCGGACCCTTCCATATAAAAGAGCAGGTCTGTCTTTAGGCTACTAGAATACTTATCGTGACAATTTTCACAATACAGAATGAATTGGCTCACGACCATCCAAAAAAATTACCTCTTTGGGGGTATCAAGAGGCAGGTTGGTCTAATGCATCTTGACAGCAATAGCATAACAAAAAATGAAAAGTAATGTACGAAATAGGCCGAGAGGCCCAAGTTTGCAAAATTAACTCCTGTCCTTAAGAACCAAAATAATGATTACATCTTTATCTTATTTGCTAATGGAGAAAGATGGGTATAGTCTCGAACTGATCGGACTGGTTACCTACTTGCAGATTAAGGAGGCGAGTTGAGCTTGGGGTCGCCTTGTCTTCTCGCAACGAAGACTAGGATAAGCTCCACGGTTACTTGGAAAATAGATATTTGCCATCATCAAGACCAAGAGCAGCCCGACCTATTCATCCAGCTACGCATGAAAGGCACGGAGATGACTACATCACAAGTATAGCACGACGACACAAATTGAAAGGATGAAGGAATTGGGTAGGGTAAAGCCCAACCAAAAGACAGACAGTGAAAAAAGGAAATTGGCACAAGGAGAATGCGGAGAAACGTTGGTTTCATCAAACAAAGTCATTAAAGCCTCAGAAGAACGACTACACAAAGGCGGACGAAAGTTGCATGAACAAGAAAGTTGTCATCTAGCGAGGTTGTCAGGTGTAGGCCAGACATTGGCGAGGTGGACTCTTAGGCCCTATGTGGCGAGTCCTTGCGGCCAAATCCCCCCAGGCCAACCACAAAAAGAAAGAATAAGGAAACATCAAAGGAAAAATGCGCAAAGATACATAGCTGGACACGACAAAGTATTAGATGATATCATTGATCAACACAAGTTACAATATAAAACCGTAGAGTTACAAGGGGAAAGATGTAACGTAAGGCAGCTCATCACGATAACATACAACTAAAACCAGCTAAGCACGACAGAAAGTTGAAAAGCAAAGCAAATCAAAATTTCATTAAGTAAAATCGCATGGAGGTCCCAAGAGGACGACTACCAAGTAAGGGCGGATGAAGATAGCGCAAACGAATAAATGGACAACTAGTGGGGTAGTTAGGAATCTTGCGATTGCTAGTGCCCAATTCCCCTAAGCCGGCCACAAATAAAATGGGAGAGAAATGAGGAGGAAATGCACGAAAGGAAAACACAATAACAACAAGCAGCCTAACACGACAAAAGTACGAAATACTTTCATTGATCAAAGTTGTATACAAGTCGCAGGGCGACAACATATAGGTATATACATTTGGCCAAAAAGAAAAGAAAGGGAAGAACAAAATAAAAAAGCAGTAACGACACCAGGTAGCTCGATGTTAGGTCTCGGCACCGAAAGTACCAATCTCAGGAAAGCCAAAAGCAATATCACTCGACTCTGGAGCAGTAGGCTTGGGCACGATTTGAATGAGTGGACCTGGGAAAGCATCAAGGATCTTTTTCCTTCCCAAGTTATGACTAAATGCGAAGGCCGCCTCGTTGATAGCAATATTGGCAATGTCGAAGCCCTGCTGATAGTTTGTGAAAGTCCTCGAATGGACTCCTTATGAGGTGGTCTCGCATGGACCTACAGCCCTCGGCACACCCATGCCCCCATGCTTGATCATGAATGCCTGGGACCAACTTTAGCTGCCTATCCAGGTGGGAGGCGGCCTTCTGCACTCGAGATAGGTCGTCTCGAAGGTCTACGATAAGTTGTTCCAACTGCTGGCCGTCCTCCCTCGCTTCCCTTGCCTTCTTCTTGAACTTCTTCTGGCAGTGATCAAGTTTCTTGTTCTTCATGCGCTCATCCTTCAAGGCAAGTTGTACCCTCTTCAGCTCTCACTCCAATAACTCTCTTTCTTCCCTCTCGCCGCGAGCATAGTGAAGAGTGGATGGTTTAAGTCATCAAATGAATGTCCTGGTTCTCTTGCTTAACAGCCTCCTGGCCGTCCACAATAAAAGCCGCATGCTGAGAGGTACCCTAACAATAAGAAGGGCCGACATGAAACGATCATTAAAGGAAGACTAGAAAATAGTGAGAGAGGGGAAAAAGACATAAAGAAATAGCCGAACCTCGTACAAAAAGCTAGAGAAACTTGACCTGGGTGATAGCCTTTGTACGGCTCCCTCTGGTTTCCAGTCGGGACATAGAAGGGATAACTTTTACTGAGCCCTCGGCCTCAAACGTTTGTGTTGCCGCCTCTGTCGGATCTTCGCACGGACTTTTCAGATCAGAACCGACTACAACATCTAGAAGGGCATCACCCTCCATTGGGTGCTTTGGCTAGGTAGGCGGGTCATCGCGTGAACTCCTCGAACCTGAGTTGACTATAACATTCAAAAGGGAATCACCTTCCTTTTGGTGCTCTAGCTGGGAAGACGGGCCATCGCCCGGATTCCTCAGACTAGAGCTGACTACAACATTCAGAAGGGAGTCCCCTTCTACGCTACGCCCCGTCTCAACACGGTTGCTGGAAGTAGTAGTTGTCGCCCTCTCATCAGCAGCGTCCAAACCTCCCGAGCAAGCCTAGACCTCGTCTCTAAAGGAGTAACTACCAGCAACAAAGCGAGCTGAAGATGAAAAAGAAACCCTCAAAGAATGTTACTTCTCGACAACTGATTGAGCTTAATTATTTCATATTGTATTTATCTAGAACCAATATATTTCAATTATTTCATGACATTATTATTGGTGTTAGGTGGATAAATGGTTAAGAGGCATAAATCCGACTTGTGACTTAAATTGGTTAATGGCATAATTTATGCTTAATTTTATGACTTGTAATTTAATTGGACAATATTTCTTCACATGCACAACACATTTTTGATATTTTATTTTTCTCCTTAATTTTCTGGTTTCTATTTTTTTTCATATAGGAGAAGAATTGAAGCCAAGCAACTGGAAGGTTTCAGTAATCAACGGACTAAAATGGAGGAGCTTTTTTGGTTGTGACATGCAACAGTTCTTGCACGAAATTGAATGCACACGGGACATTATTCCTGCTTTTCGTTTGGACTTGCAACAAGACGAGAGAAAGAACTAAAAAACAAGAAGACATGTGCTTTCGGTAATAGAAGGATGCAGGACACGGACGAAAATGTGGGATGCCGCACGGCTAAAAGCAAAATAAAAAAGAAGAAGAAGCTTTCGACGTTGTGGAGCAAAACACACACACTAGGTGAGCAACACACGGATGCATGTAACACTTATTCTTGTTTCTACGTACTGGCATTAGAGTGGGAGAAAAATTTGAAGCTCTATATAAATGGCTGAGACGGACATAGATAAGGAGTTAGAAGTAGAAGTAGAAGTAGAGTAGGAGTAGTGTAATTTAGTTTGCTCTCTTATTTTTCTTTAAGCTTTTAGAAAGAACTCAGGTGGAGAGAGGGAGCACGGTAACGCAGTTGTGGGGCCTATGGCCCAACTGTTGTTGCCCAGCTTTCCTCATTCACCTAAAGCCTCCATCTCTAGTTCCCTTTTATTTAATTTCAATTTGAAGTTTATGATGTATTATTGCGATCCTTTAAGCTTTCATTACAATTCTTGCTTGTTTACATTGATGTTATTTAGTTTTCTTACACCTTTAAGCTTTCAATTTAATTCATGCTTATTTCATTTGATATCATTTACTTTTCTTGCCCCTAGAGATTTCGGTTAATTAAATTCAGCAAATTTAGTGTACTCTCTTGCATCTCAATCTTTTACTTTTCCTTACTACACTCAAAATCCAACAATATGAATCTGGTTCATGACCAGTAACATTTTCATTTTCGTTGCACTCTTCCATTCATTGTACATATCACCACTTTTATTTTTATTTTCTCTTTGTAAATATTTTCACAATTTTACACGAATTTGATTTTAAACAACTTTCCTTGAGGAGACGATTTAGGAATTTATTCCTTATTATTACAAGACACTCTCCTGCACTTTGGACAGCTTTTGTGCTGCTTATTTTTTGAGTAAGCCAACAGCCCACCCAGGGATCTCGACCTTAAAGACTCCCTAGAGTAAAGCATCTATTTCACTCGCGGCCGGGAGCACACCAGCAACACTGCTTGGCAGGAGCAGCACAAGGAGAGCATCAGCCGAAAGGCCTCTTCCTAGGGTCACCCCAAGGACTTCGAGGAAAAAGGTCCTAATGGCGCTTCCACTGGCGTCACCCCAGCGATAGGATGACGGACCTCAGGGGTAGTTGACTCCTGCCTTGGAAGAATCAGGGCTCCAAAAGGGGTCTTGTGTTGGCTTGGATACCCTTTCAGCGAGGCTTCTTCCCCTTGCTTGATGGAGAAGGGTTCGAGGGACGCTTTCGAGCAGGAGCGACCTTGGACCTGGCAATAGCACCTTGTCGTCAAAGGGAACGTGGCTAAGGGGAGGCAGAGAATCCCTTAATACTCTCCTCATAAAGTAGGACTTCCGAGAAGACTCTATCAGGGTTCTTCTGCACCCACTCTCGAATGATTGCAATATGCCGCACCTCATTAGAGGTAGGGGTGTGCAACTGGATTCAGATGCCAAAACCCAGATATCTGGGTTATAACCAAATTTAATCTGGGTTTTTTTAATATATATATTTTTTAAAAAGACTTTAAAACTTTTAAAAAAATTATAGCACCTTTTTTTAAAAATAATAATAATTCTGATATCATGTTTTAATTGTCCATAATTTTCTTTAAAAATAATTTAAACACTTTTTCTATTTTTTTAAAATAAATTAAATAACAAAATAAAGAAAAATGCAAAATAGATAATATTGTTGTCACACCACAATGCAAAAAATAAATTTAAAAGAACAAGATAAATAATAATACATCACAACTAATTAAACTAATACAATGCTGCTTCTCTTTCACATCTTGAATATGGAATTGGGGGAAGCTCCACAAGGGACATACCAGAATCCTCCAACAACCTGATGACCGGAAACATGATAAATAATTACTAGGATGCAGATATATTAATACTACAAATGTTTGGGTAGCTTGCCAAAACTACTAAAACCCTCAGCAACAAGCTAGATACATATACTGCTCATTAAACATAAAGACAACAACAAACATAAAGAACATAGTAGCAAATTTCTTGTTGAAAGCATTTTTGTGTTGGTTTTCGTGTTTCTGCTATTGCCTTCATTTGGTGGCGAGTGGCTCGCCAAATTTCAAACAGTTTTTACATAGAAAATAGGCAATATTAGAGAGACTTTCAAAAAAGAAAAAGAAAAAAAGAAAGCGACCCATCCCCATCTTTTTTTTTTTTTTTTTTTGTTTTCATCTCATTTTTCATAACAAATACAAAAAGAAAGTAGCTTGCGTTATGCAACTGCCATTTCAGCCCTAGAACATGGGTTGCAACTTTTAATTAAAAGATTAGGTAAAAGCTAACACAACAGGAAATGTTATGAAAACCCATTCAAATTTTATCAACAACAAAGCATCAGGTTGATATTTTAGACAATAACAAACTTGGGTTAGTTGGTTTTTCTCTTCAACTTTTTGTCAAACAAGTTGTGAACAACTCTATTTAACTGCAACAACAACAAACCTTACATTTTTTTGGCCCAATTTTACACACTAACACCCCCACAACATAGAGAGATAAAAATGATAGCAACTTTAGAAACTCTTGATGAACGCTTTTCTGGGATATGAAGGCAAACAGAAACTTAAAAAAGAAAACGAAAATCCATTTTTTGTTAAATGTCTTCCTTCATTTCCCATAACCAAACAATGAAAAACGAAAATGAGAATCCATCCAGCACTCATCCAAAACAACAACTCGATATTTAATTTTTCTGTTGATATATATATTCTCATCAAGAAAACAATAAAAGAGAGATGACCATACCGAATATAGCGACATTTGAGAGAGACAGATAAAGTGTCGAGAGAAATGGCAAAATGCAGCGACCTCTCACTGGAGGTAACAAACGATGGCTCAACTTGTAGATAAATACGAATAAAGATCCAAACACAAAGGAAGGAAAAAAAAATGACAGATTTGAGATTGAATAAATACGGGTACCATTCTAACAGATCTGAAAGAAAAAGTAGGAAATATACGTGTAGATAAGCCGATAGTGTTGTAAACTTGGAGATATACAAACATACGTTTTTGGTGGAAGATTAAAAAAAATAATCCAAAAAGCAGATCTATAAACATAGAAACTTAGATCTACAAGCACAAAAACTCTGATTTACAAACACATAAACTTAGATCTAGCCAAAGTGGGAAACAGAGGAAATGCCCACTAAATTTGACGACACAAACAAAACCTAGACAAGAAATTTGAGGCCCGAGATAAAGAAATAAAATAAGATGGGGAAAAGAAAGGGGAGAAGACATACTCTTTCTTGTTGTGCTCTAGGACGACAAAGCGTGTAAGGTTGTCGATCTCGATGCTATTCTGAGAACCTTTGCAGTCGTGAACCCCTCCAAACTTGATCTTTATGAGTTGGTAGTTGACGAACCTGGACACCGTGCCATGATGGGTTTGTGCTGATGACTCTAAAGAGAGGGAGAGATGATCAAAAGTCCGAGACTGAAGATGGGGAGAAAATGGCTTAGGGTTTTGGCCAGAGAGACCAAGGGAGAGAGCGAGGATATCACCCGAAGGCTAGGACGAAAAGTGTTTCGGCTTGACCTAATGTAATTTTGTTTAAATAGTGTGGTCACGGGTAACCATATGGCCAAAACGGACTAGTGTATGGATCCGAGTGGTTACAAATTTATTTTAACTGCATAGTAATAATCTGAGCTGTTAACTGCTTGGATCCTGTCGGATATCCTGTTTTCAGACCGGACCGGATAAAAATCCGGTCCGGATGCACATCCTTAATTAGAGGTCGCCGTCGAGCGCACCGCCTTGTCTTTTGGAACCCTTCGCCAGTTCGTCATGATAAAAAAAATGCATGATATAAATATATATATATATATATATATATATATATATATATATATATGTGAGGGGAATAAAGGGCCGGGCCTAGGGGGTAGGCTCAAGCCCAGGTCCATGGATAAGGACAGAGTTGGACCAAGTCGGTCTAGGAGGCCTAAAAAGAGAAGCAATCGGGTAGAGTACACAGACAAGAGGATGAAAGGCAGGATAGTCTGACACCATTACTGGCTGACAGTTAGATACATCCTATGACCCTGATTCTCGGTGCCCAAACTGGTCAGAAAGGTAGACGTGTCTGACTGAGACCACGCCACATTAATGGGATAGAGGAGACCACGCAAGGAAAAGGAGCCACGCCGCATTTAATGAGGCTCAAGGCTTGGCACGCTATGACGTGCCTCCTAGGGTGTCAGAGACAGCTGTAATCAGGTCTGACTGGTCTGCAGCGCGGTAGGTTAGTGGCAGAGACACCCAACCCCTCACGAAACGACACACCCACGACCCCCACTACGAGGGCCAATCCAGCAGGTATATATACCCTCCCTCCCACGGCTAGGGAAGGGGTTCACACTCTCAAATACTCCAACTCTCATATTCCTAGATAGATTGTTTCTCTCTTTCTCTCCTACACTGAAACTAACTTAAGCGTTGGAGGTACCACGGTTCCCGAGACCCCCATTCTCCATCTCCACATGAACTGGGTCTGAGCCCATCCGCGTGGAGTTTCCTAGGCCATGAAATATGACATCAAATGTGGCGCCGTTCGTGGGATTTTATTTCCTATAGTATCATCTCCTTCGCATGCTGGCAACAATGCGCTCCCAAGTAGGGGTGATACCCGCCCCCCTCCCCCTCATGGGCGGGGTGGAAAATTTTTCCTTGTACCCCTCCCCCGTCCATGCGGGGGGGCGGGTACCCCGTCCGGTTGCCAGGGGGCGGGGGTGGACCTCCATCCGTTCGCTCCCCCTACTAAGCCTTTGGCCCAGTTCACTTATCTGAGCCCGAAATGGTCCAGAATATGTTTTTGGGCCACTTTAAGCCCAGAATCCGTTTGTGGGCCACTTTGGGCCCAAAATTTAACTAAAAATATATATATTTAAAAATTGAAAAAATATATATAGATTGAACTATTAACTATATTCTAAGTTTCAACTATTAACTAATTAAGTAATAATCATCACCGAGGCACTAAGCTAGTAAGTTATTACAATTTACAATTATACAAATTAAGAGAACTAATAAACTATTACAATATTACAAACTTCTCTAAAAAAATTAAATATTACAAATTGTACTATTAACTGTTGTAGCAACATTACAATTAGTTGTAAATTAACAAAATCATAACTTTTCAATTTGATCAATTTGGGATGGAGCCGTGACGGTGAGTTCACTGAGTGATGAGTTGTGTCGACTGCTATGAGACTGAAAATCAAGATCATAAAATTAAAAGTAAATAAGTTAAAAATAAAATAAATTATAATTATAAAGTAATAAAGATGAAACAAACTTTTAAAAAATTTAAATACAAAATATTGAAAGTACTAACCAAGATGAGATTGAGACTGAGCCATTGGAATTTGGGATGAATATGAGGCATATGAGCATATATTGGTCATTAGGATTCGTCATATGTATATTGAGAATATAAAAGCTTAACAATAGACAAGCAAAATAATTAGATACTAAAATATCATACAAAATTATAAATGTAAAAAACAATTAAGGGAGAAATTGTGCAACCATGGCAATGGTGGGTCCAATGGACCAATAAAAAGTCATACTGCATTGGAGGTAGCCGTAGACGTCGTCTCATGTATCACTATAACAATTAAATTTAAAATGAAATTAATGAATACTAATTAAATAAAAATAAACATATGAAAATAAGAAATTAAAATTAATACCAGACCCAATGATCAAACATCAATGATTATATACATCAATAATAAATATATTGGAAGTTAGAAGATCAAACATCAATGATCATTGTGATCAAAGATTCAAATATCAAACATAAAAAAATGAAATACCCAAATTAAAAACTTTTTCATGCTTCATGATCAAAGATGATATACAAAAGCAGGATGTAGAAAGAAAATCATATTTCGGACCAATAATATCAGAAAACAATTTTTTTTTTGAAACCAACAAAGATTGAAACCCCTAAATTAATTTAGGGCTCCAATCTGAATTAATTAGAGCTCTAATCCGAATTAATTAGGCACAAATTAACTCATCATTCACACACATTACATAATGCAAACAGAAAAAATCTTTAAAAACACATGAACGGGACACTAGACAGATTCATCAATGATCAACTATCAAAAATTCAAACCACATGCACAATCAAGTCTCCACAGCACACAATTCACAAAATCTCATCCTCCATCTCCGGTTAAACCTCATCCTTTCTCCAATCTCCATTTCATAACATATAAATCACAAAAATAAATTTGAAATTTAGGGTTTCTTACCTTTGGTGATAGAGATGAAGATAGAGTCACGGGCTACGGTTACGGTGATGGTGACGGCGACAGAGATTGCAGAGAGCGACCGGGTGCGACGGCTAAGGATTCAGAAAGAGAGAGAGACTGAGAATCGAGAGAGAGAGAGGATTCTGGAAGACTGGAATGAAGGGCTCGGGGGGTGGGATTCGAGGTTATTAATCCCAAGCATGAAACGATATCGTTTCAGGCTTGGGTTTGATTTTAATAACCCTAACCTAGGCACGTCATTTCATGCTTGGGAGGGTTAAAAAAAAATAACCCAGGCAAAGTCGTTTCATGCCTGGGTTATTTTTGTTAATATATATATAATTATATATATATAACTAGGGGTGGGGGCCACCCCTATCCCCCCCGGTCCCCTGGTTTGGTGATAGATGCGGGCGAGGCCACCCGCCCCCCGTATATGCCGAACGGGGTGATCCGCCCCACCACATGGGGGCGGAGCGGAAACGGGGCGGGGATGGATGGAAGCAGGAACAACCTACTCCCAAGCCTTACGTTGTGAAAAAGAACAACCTGAAACGATGGAAGTAAGAACCAACGAACAAACTGAGATTATAAGAAAACTGATAGAGGAAGTGATGACTCTCTGCCCGGAAAATGACTCCCTACGGAGGGCCAGTGGGGAACTGGGAGGAGGTGAGCAAAGCCATCACTCGAAATCCCGTTGTGCCCCTGAAGTAGTAGCAGTCGAAGAAGAGTGGAGCAGAATGTGCCTCGAGCTCCGGGAACTTAAGGGAAAAATACATTGAGATGGTCAAGCTAGTAGGCACAACGTCCATGGTGGACCAGCTGCTCACCAGTGCGGAGCTTCCATATAGCTCTGAAGTTATGGCAGTCCTTCTCCTAGCAAGATTTAAAGTCTCACAGATTGACGCTTACGACGGGTTGAAGGATCCCTTAGAACATCTGGCGACATTCATATAACCCTACACGGGTTCTTGGGAGAGGTCACATTCATGGCGTTCCCTCTCACTCTGAAGGGGACGACAAATGCATGGTTCGGATCCTTGCCATCTAGGACTGTCGACAGCTTCGTCGAGTTAGTTCTACTCTTCCTGACACAATTCATGGAGAGTTGGAAAAAGAGGCGACTGAACACTTACCTGTTGATCGTGAAACAACTAGACGACGAAAGTCTGAAATTGTACCTCTCTCAGTTCAACAGGGAGAAAAGGTCACCCTGGCTGCTCTGTTGGGGGGTCTGGCCTCGTAACCCTTTAATGACCGAGATAGTGCGGAAGACCCCAACTTTGTTGAGTGAGTTCATGGACCGAGCCAACAATTTTATCAATGCCAAAGATACGTTCCGAGCACTAAAAGCCCATCGGAAGACTGAGTTGGAGAGGGCAGACAAGAAAGCTGTCGGCCAGAGCGGTAGGGTAAGCCAAGAAGGTAACAAGAAGAAGATGCCCGAGACCAAACGCATGAAGGAGCTACCCATTTGTGGGTGGGTTGGACAGCGCACCCACTCCAGCATGGTTGTGGAGACTGAAAGAGACCCAAGCCTTTAGGGCAAACAACGAAATAGCAAGAGGCTACATCAGAGGCGGGACCACCTCCTTGGCAAGGAGTGCCCATGCCAGAAGGGTTTGGTACAAGGAAGTGTTCACCTCTAGCAAGGTAGTCCTGAGCACCAGGGCCGACTCGAGGGAGACCATCATAACCTTCAGCAAGAAGGATGAGAATGGTATTATGCTCTTTCATGATGTTGCCTTAGTCATGAACATGTAGATCACTAACTACCTGACAAGAAAGGTCCTAATCGACAACGGTAATTCTACCGACGTCTTATTCTGGGAAGCTTTCATCCGAATGGAAATCACGTTCGATTATTTGTGCCTTGCCCTAACACCTTTCAAGGGCTTTACCGGAGACATAATCCAGCTAATTAGAGTTATCACCTTATCCATCCTGGCGGGGAAGGACCCGAAAACGACTGCTACCATGGTGGATTGTCTCATAGTAAAGGCCCCATCTTCCTATAACGCGATCCTGGGATGACCAACCTTAAACCACCTGAGGGCAGTGACTTTGACATTCCACCTGACGATGAAGTTCCCAATTCCCACCAGAGTGGGTGAGGTTCAAGGCGAGCAGGTCCTAGCACGAGAATGCCTTGGGAGCTGAAGCCTAAGGCTATCGCTCTTGAAGGTATGCGAGAGGATGCTAGCGCACCTCTGCCTCCGGCCCTAACGGAGCTGGACGAGGAAGTAAGGGATGAGTAGGCCCTAAGGCAAGCAAAACCCAATAAATCTCTAGAATTAGTGTCATTGGATTCGTAGAGACCAGAACGGATTGTCCAGGTGGGAATGAAGATGGCCTCCGAACTGAGCCAATCCATAAAGCAGCTCCTCACTGAACACAAGACGTTTTTGCCAAGAGTCATGAAGAAATGCTCAGAATCGACACATTTGTCACCGATCATCGCCTCAGTGTGGCCCTCAAAGGAAAGAAGATCAAGTAAAAGCACCGCCATCGCCGAAGAGGTAGACCAGCTCTTGGCTACAGGGTTCATCAGGGAAGTCCACTATCCCATGTGGCTCTCCAACGTCCTCTTGTTAAAGAAGGCGAGTGGAAAATTGAGGATGTATGTTAACTTCTCCGACCTTAACAAGGCTTGCCCGGAAGACAACTTTTCATTACCGCACATAGATTTAATAGTAGACTTGACGGCCGGTCACCCAAACTCAGTTTCATGGATGCGTATTTTGAGTACAATCATATTAGGATGAATGCGGACGATGAGGAGAAGACGACCTTCATCACTAACCAAAGACTCTACTGCTACAAAGCCATGCCTTTCAGCCTTAAGAATGCCAATGCAACTTATCAACGATTGGTTAACCAGATGTTCAAAAAGAAAATTAGGCACAACATGGAGGTGTACGTGGATGACCTCTTGGTCAAAAGTAGGAAGCTCGAGCAACATCTCGCTGATCTTAGGAAGCCTTTATAGTGCTGAGGAAGTATAAGATGAAACTCAACCAACTGAAGTGTGCCTTCGGTGTCGAGTCGTGGAAGTTCTTGGACTTCATGGTCTCAAAACGGGGAATTGAGGCCAAGCCTGAGAAGGTCAAGGCAATAGTGGATATGCCGCTGCCATGAATGATCAATAAGGTCTAAAGTTGGCAGAGAAAGTGGCTGCCATGAGCTACTCCATTAGAAGGTCGACCGACTGCTGCCTTCCATTTTTCAAGGTCCTCAGAAGGGCATGAGAATGGGATGACGAGTGCAAGTGGGACTTCAGCGAGCTAAAAGAGTATTTGGCCCACTCGCCACTTCTCAACCAGACCAAGCTGAGGAAAGACTTGACTGTATACCTAGCAGTGACCTCGAATGTTGTGCCTGCTGTCCTAGTTCGCAGCGAGGGAGCAGACCAACAACCCGTCTATTACACGAGCCATGCTTTTCGGGTAGCCGAGGTTAGGTACCCCCGAACGGAGATGCTGGCGTTTGCTTTAGTTATCGCCACAAGACGGTTAAGGCCATATTTCCAAGCCCACTGAATGAAAGTACTCATGGATGTCCCCCTCAAGAAAATATTGCAAAAGCCCGATGTGTCCAGTCAAATGACGAATTGGGCGATGGAGTTGAGAAAAGTACCTCCCCTACACAACGATCAAGGGACAATTGCTGGCAGACTTCGTAGCCGAGTTCTCAAACTTCCTTGAAAAAATACCCATCACACCCCAAGGCAAGCCTTGTCAAGTTTACATTGATGGCTTTTCTTCCCAGGATCGGTCGGGAAGGAATAGCTGCCGCCTAATGTTTAACTCTGTTAATAGCACATCTGTCTTAGATGGAGAGGGGTGGGCGGCCTCCCAAGATAAACAGTGGTCACTCAGAGCTCTTCTCTCTCAAACAACTTGATCAAGAGAGCCTGACTCCTCCACACATAGGCCCAGACGGCCTAAATGGGAAATTCTTGATGAACTTCATCTCCCTGGGGATATTCTCAGCCCGAGTCGGAGAAGAAGAAGAAGCACCATCGCCATTCCTTGATGGAAGAGAAACGCTTCTCCAGTGTGACAAAGCGCTTCTCAGCAGCCCGAGTTTGGAAGCTGCACAGGCTCCCATCAATTCGGAGAATTTTGTAGACCGACAAAAATTTCTTAAGTAGTGAAGTCAAGATAATCTTCGGAGCCCCCACTTAGCACTTGGCAGAAGACTATACAGCTCGCTACCATGATTCGCTAGGCATTGAGGTGGAGCTGCACATGAGCCAACATTAAGAAATCAATGTTTCGGATGGGAAGGTAGATCGGTAGCCGTAACCTGTTGGAGAACATCAATGGGAACAGGGCCACACATGTTGTCATCTCGTCCACCTCCACGGCGAGAGTACGACGGTCGGGAATCTCCATAACCATGTTGGAAGGAATGTTTTAGGACCTTCTCCATGCACACATATCGTCGGCAATGACAATCGACTCCCAATCCCTCCTTACGAAAAGAAAGGAGCCGACCTTCGTGTTCTCTAGGAGTAGCCATAATAGAATTAGCAAAGGAAATGTGGAAGAATCGCAGATTTCTGGAACTCAGGGGAAAGCTCGAATGAGAGAGAGCAAAAAATTTCGGGAGCTGAGATGCAAAAACGGGAGGATCGAAAGGGGAATGAAGGTTTAAATAGGGGAAGATGACAATTGGTGTTCAGTGGACAACGAAGCGACCGTAGCTCAGAAACCAAAGGGACATGATAGTCTTGGGGAAACAAACGGGTTGATAGGATGATGTCAATAGCCGCCAAATGGGCGCGTGGTCAGCATGACCCATTTGGGAGCTGAGGCGTTGCAAGGTGGTTTCGAGCATTTTGAACCGTTGTGTTCTCAAGAGTCAAATCGGGGAGATGCAGGGGCCATGAAAATCGAGGTGACACTAACATTGAATGATGTGGGCAGGTGGCCTCGGGAAGCGCAAACGGCAAAAAGCTGCGCAGACAAGGGGAGTCTTGTTAGACACATGACTCGCACGGGTCAATGCGTGGCTCGAGACAAACAAGTTGGCTTCGGAATCCAACGGTCGGGAAGCTGGAAAGATAGCAGAAGCATAGGAATCCATGTGCATTGACGCTGGGAGAAGCAGGGATGATTTAAATTCCCACCACCCACGTGTGTTAGGAATTCATGGGGTACTATGAGGGGAGTAATTCCCAAGGCTGGGCCCGGGGAGTAGGCTAGGACTCAAGTCCAAGGATAAGGCCTGGGCTAGGCCGAGTAGGCCTAATAAGAGAAGCAACTGGTCAGAGTACACATAATACAAGAGGATGAAAGGTAGGACAGTCTGACACCATTATTGGCCGACAGTCAAGGACATCCCTGACCCTGAATCCTCATGCCCATACTAGTCATAGAGGTAGACGTGCCTGACTGAGACCACACCGCATTAATGGGACAGAGGAGACCAAGCCAAGAGGGGGAGCCACGCCTCACTTAATGCGTCTCGAGGCTCGGCACACCACAACGTGCCTCCTCGAGTGTCAAAGACAGCCGTAATCAAGTCTGACTGGTCTGCAGTGCAGTAAGTAAGTGGTAGGGATACCCGATCCCATTACAGAACGACATACCCATTACCTCCATCACGAGGGCCAACCCAGCTAGGTATAAATAACCCTACCCATGACTAGGGAAGGGGTTCACACTCTCAAATACTCCAACTCTCATATTCCTTGATAGATTATTTCTCTCTTTCTCTCCTACACTGAAACTAACATAAGTATCGGAGGTACCACGGTCCTCGTGCCCCCCATTCTCCATCTCCATATGAATCAAGTCTGAGCCCATCCGTGTGGAGTTGCTCAGTCCGTGAAACACGACATAAAAAATATAAATCTAACTCATCAGACCATAAATTACGTGCCCATTATATGCAAGATGTTTCTCATGCATTTTAAATGTACCTATTTAGAGCACAAGATCTCTAGGCCATGAACAGGCCACTTGTATCTTTCCTCAGTTTGATGCATGCCTTTTTTTCTTGATGATTAATTTTCTTACTAAATTTCAGAGGACGTGGGAGTGTACAACATTATATCACGTGAATTTTCTTTCTTTTGTAGTGGGATGCTTGTTTTTTTCGCCAATAAAATCAAGAGAAATACTACATCCAAAGAGAGATGGATTGGAATAAAAAAGCCTCGCAATAGTGAACTTCCTTTACATTTACAAATTGTTTCAGGAGGACTTTTTCTTGGGAAGAGGAGTAATATAAGTATGATTAATGGAGAATGAGAATTCACGTGCATTGAAAGCTTCCAATACTGTTGAAGTAACATAGTTGCCCACCACATGCCAATATTTTTGAAAAAAGAAAGGGGACATCTCATCAGGGCAGGAGCTTTGGAGGGGTGCATCTGTTTCAAAACTTCCACTACTTAATCTTCAGTGTATGCCTTAAGTCTCATTCATGGAGCTTGTCACCTTTTCAGCAATAGTCCCAAAAATTCAATAGAACCCCTCATATTGGAACTCTCAAACAGGTTCTCAAAATAGTTGATAACTACACTATCTCTTTGGTCTCCTAGCTGCCATAGTCCATTCTCATCCTTAATCTTTATCAACATGTTCTTTTTCATTCTTTGAGAAGCCTTCATGTCAAAATAACTGGAATTCTAATCACCTCTTTTTAGCCATAAAGGTTTGGATCTCCGCCTCTACATTACCTCATCCCTTTTCATCCACCTTTGAACCTTTTCTTGAGTCAAATAATGTGCTTTAGTGTTAGTCTCCACAGGATCCCTCTCATGCATCTCCTCCATCTGATATCTAGCCAATCTTAATTGCTTTTGCTCGTTGCCAAAGGAGTGTCTATTCCTGCTGGCCTAATGTTGCCCACATTCCTTTATTAAACTCATCACTTGTCCTATACTCTCATGAACATCTCCCCTACTCTAAGTTACCTTAATGATCTTCTCGCAAGCCTTTTCCCTTACCTATATAGCTTCAAATTTAAACAATTTCTTATGTTTGTGATACCCCTCATCCCCTTCAGTATTAACCCATATGGGCACATAATCTGAATATGCAACCAGACCATGAGTCACACTAACATTAGGAAATATGCTCCACCATTGAGAACTAACAAAAAACTTATCAAGTCTTTCACTGACACAATGAGCCCATTCCCTCCTATTGCTCCAGGTGAATTTCTGACCTTTAAACCCCAAGTCCCTCAAGGCACACTCATCCACAACTTCTCTAAATTCATTGATATGTCTCTTGAGCCTAACCTTGCCTCCCCATTTTTCATGCAAATGTAGCACTTCATTAAAATCGCCCACAACTGTCTATGCCTCTCCATTCTTCCTACACGGAGTTTTCATTAAAATTTATTATATAAGTAAACAATTACTATCTATTTAAATACTTACAAATCTTTTGTAGTAGAAATAATAGAGGAAAACTATTTTTAAAATTTTGTACCGGTATTGATTAGTTTATGAAGATCAACCCCCCTTCAACAGTTACGCGTTTTTCTTATTTTATATCCAAGTTATCAAAATTAACCACAAACATTATTACTACTAATCTGAATTTATAATTTACATCTTATATTTGAGGTTTAATCATTCAATTTAGAAAAATTCTATATGTAACTAGTGAAATCATGTGAAAATATTGATGCTATAAGTTTTCATATTATTTACTGTAAAAATATTTAATTTTTATATTTTTTTAGTGTCTACTATATTCTTGCAATAACATAAATAATATAACTCTTTATTTATTTTTTTCAATATTAAACCATTAATTTGAATTTTAGATGAAAATATTATTTGTTAAGTTGAGGTATCACTATTCCTAAATTTTGAAATTTTGTATCTAGAAATTATTTTAGAATCGTTTGGATTGAGTAACACATTGAATATTATAATTTTTTTTAATTTTTAAATAAAATATAATAAATAATTTAATTTTTTTTAATTATAAAATAATAATAATATTAAGAAAATAATAATATAATAATATTTTACTTAACTTTTTTTAACCATCTTCTAAAATCATTTCCGTTATCCGCCTTTGTATTTTAAGCGAAAAGACCAGCGCCAAATCATATGCCCTAACTATAATTTCAAAATTTTGGAAGAACAATCGAAAATTTTGACGGCATTTTGGCTCCGCTCCGCAAACCGCCAAAGCGGACATCTTAATTACCCGCCTTTGTATTACAACCCGTGACACTCCACTCGCGACACTATTGTTCGTCGATTCATATCTTATCAACGGTTCAAATCATCTCTTTACAAGTCACGCAGATTGATAGTATCAACCGTCGATAGGCTCCAATATCCAACGATTCCCATTAATCCCCGCTCGAACTTCAAAAACCCCAAACTGAACACCCCCGCTATATAAATACCCGCAGATGCTCCGCACATCTTCATTCAATTGACTACCAGCTACCTGTACGAGTTCTGTTTTTGCTCTAACCTTTTCTCTCTCAACAGCTTTCCGGGAAAATGTCGGGTCGTGGAAAGGGAGGTAAGGGCTTGGGTAAGGGAGGGGCGAAGAGGCATCGTAAGGTTCTCCGCGATAACATCCAGGGCATCACCAAGCCCGCGATTCGCCGTTTGGCTCGCAGGGGTGGTGTGAAGCGTATCAGTGGTCTGATCTACGAGGAAACCCGAGGGGTTCTCAAGATCTTCTTGGAGAATGTCATCCGCGATGCTGTGACGTACACTGAGCACGCTAGGAGGAAGACCGTGACAGCTATGGATGTGGTTTACGCCTTGAAGAGGCAAGGAAGGACCCTTTATGGGTTTGGCGGTTAGATTGTATACTTGGGTCTTTAAGATGGTTAGGTCTTAGTGGTGCTTTTAGATCTTGGAAATGGATGAGGGAAACACTTTTCGAATCCAAACGTTGCCTGAATTGGAAGTATTCGATTTCTGTTTTCTGGAAATGTATCTTTTTTGGTTGTTGGCTCTTGGAAGAATATGATCTGACCTGGTAAAAGGATTATGATATCTATGTTATTCGTCGTGAATAATTTATGTTACAATGGGTAGTGAGGTTTCCAAGGGAGATCTCTTTTTATCTTGTTTATTCTTTATCCAGTAATTCTTATACTTTGGAAGTTTAGTTTTCCCCATGAACTGTCACAAGATTGCTGCATTTTGGTCCTCCAGATACGCTGCTTCTGGCGATGAGTTTTGAATGGTCTTCGTTGTTTGTCATTACCTTCCTTGACCTTGGAGATTTGGGTACGGATATTTAAAATTTTCCTGCGGATTGTGGCCTATTCTCGGTTTGGCTATGTCCTCTGTAGGCATGGCATTGTACACGGTTTATTTAAGCCAGCTTACATTTGAATATTTTGTTCGGAGAATTATAAATCCATTGTCTATTTATTCTTGTAAAGCAGAGTATTCATTTGATCTACTCCTGCGCTCCGAGTAAAGCAGATAGTATTTTGCTTTCGTGTTTCGTTCCTTGATGCTAATTGTATTCGTATTCTGTCTTGGGTTTTGAATTTCTTCGGTTTTTTTTTTCCTTGATTTCCTTTTTGGATCAGTAGGTTGTTCTCTTGACCCTACGCTTTGTATTGTGTGGTCATGAGAACAAAAGAAGATTTCAAACTGGATGGTGTCAAGAGTGGGTTTATGGCCCCCTCGAGTAGCCAAAGGTAACCATTAAAAAAGATTAAAATAGAACCGGCTTAAGTAATCCCATTTTCTTTCTCCTCAGGATGCACACTTCTGTCTCCTATCTAGGGGTGATACCATGCGGGGTGGGGTACCCTCCCCTGCACCCCACCCCGCAATATGCGGGTGATGGGGATTTTCCTCCCGTCCTCTAGCGGGGGTGGGGAAAACCCTTCATCTGCCCCGCTCTCCGCCTAGCCTAACACTTGTGTTTTAAAAAAAAAAAATTAGTTTAAAAGTATTTTTTTAGACTCAAATTATAATATAATTTAAATAATAAATTAAAATTTATAAATATAAAAAGATCTTAAACTTATTAGAGTTAGATTTTAGATTGTCTTGATCTTCTAGGCCAACCTTTATATAGGAGGCCAAGGCAATACAATAGTCATCCTTGAACAATGTAGACTTACTACTAAGTCTCACATTGTTCAAGGATGACTATTGTATTGCCTTGGCCTCCTATATAAAGGTTGGCCTAGAAGGCCAAGACAATCCAATGACTTGAATACAATTTTAAGTCTTTAATAAATTGTATATATCTATATACAATATATTTATTTATATATATAAATATATAAAAAAAAATTTATATATGTAGTGCAGAGCGGAGGGCAGGGCCAGTGTTGTGAATTTCGTACCGTACCAGTCGATACGGCCCGTATTTTTTGTACCAGCCATCGGACCGGTACAAAAATGTTTATGTTCCGTACCGGTCGATATTTCGACCGTATCGGCCTATACCGGTCCGTACCGGCCGATATTTCGGCCTTATTTTTTATTTATTTATTATATTTTCAAACTACAAATTCATTTTTTGACTCCTAATTTAGACTAGACTATTTATAATTTATATATCTATGTATTTATATATAAACTATTATTTTGAAATATAATTTATATATATAATTTATTCATATACCGAAATGTTATCCCGAAACGGTACTGGTATCGAAATATTTCGTTCCAGTAGCTCGACCGGTACGACATTCGGTACGGTATTCAAAACATTGGGCAGGGCCCCGCTGGGGTCATCCCGCCCCCGCCCTCGCTAATCCTTCTCCATGCAGGGTGGGGGACCCAGCCTCCGCATGTGCGGAGCGGGGTAGCCAGCCCACCCGTGTGGGGGCGGGGCGGGGCGGAGCCTCGCTACCCACTCCTACTGAGTCCTATCCATTCAAGCCATCGCAGCTTGAAACTCTCACGCGATCGCATCTGTGCACTCTCTCGTAACTTTGTGAAATAATTCGAACTATAGTGGAAGAGTTAAACAATTAGAGATTGATGTGTTGGCCTCTTGGCAAAATCCCTGCTCTTCAGATGCTAAAGGCTAGGTTGAGTTAGAGCACTTCTAATAACTTCTTCATCCTATACTTTAAAATACATCATCAAAATTTACTTTTTTTATTTTATATTTTAACTTTTACAATATACCATACATCAGCTTATTTTTTTTATATATCATTTAAATATTATATTTTTTATTCATTTCAAATATTTTTTCTAACTATCAATAATATCCTCAAATGATATTTTGTAGTATTTCTTCATATACAATGTCATATAATTATGTTCTATTTTAAATTAATCCAAATTTATAAACTAAACCAAATATAAATTAATTCAAAAAATAAATAAATAGCATAAGAGATAAACTAATTTAGAACTTTTGAAGAGACGAGGAAAATCAAATAGTATGAGAAAGAAACTAATTTAAAATGTTTAAAGGATGAATAGTTTCCTCTATATTTAGCATGTTACCGTAGCAAAATGTAAAATAAAGGATAGAATACAAGATCTATTAGAGGGCATTTTTAAGAAAATTTCTTTATATTTTAAATAAAAATGTATTATAGAGGATTCATTAAGGGTGCGTTTGAATGTTGAGTTGAGTTGAGATGATAAAATATTGTTAGAATATTATTTTTAAATATTAAAATTGTTTTGGGATTTGAAAAAGTTAAATTATTTATTATATTTTGTATTGAAATTTGAAAAAATTGTAATGATAAATTGAGATGAGTTTAACATCCAAACGAAGCCTAAAAGTGCTCTTACATGAGAATTTTTAGATATTCTTAGAATATTTAACTATTATTTTTTATCTCTTTTTTGCTAGTGTTCATTACTTTTATTATTATTTAATAATCTATTCTTATTTTGTTTTTTTATTATTCACAATTCTTTTCAACATTTTAGTCTTGATAGTGAGATTATATGAGATATTTTTAAATGAATTAAATAAAATATTATTATAATATTATTTTTTAATAATATTATTATATTAAAATTGAAAATAATTAAATTTTTTATTATTTATTATGTCAAAATTTAAAAAAATTATAATTATAAATTAAGATGAGTTTTCAATACAAATTGGGACCAAATCATCCTCAATCACCTAGAAATTAAACAATGAAAAGCAAAAAAATGACTAAACCTAGTCTTTTTAAATTATATTCCTAAATGAGATATAGGAAATGGCATAGACCAACCCAACAAACAAAACACATCATCAATCAATTATCATTTATGACTTTTGTCATGGCTTCGACCGGAAATCACCCAAATCCTCTATATCTGCATCGATGTCTTATTAATGATCCACCAAAGCTTCTACTGCATTTACAGCAATCAAATCTTCATTCAGTAGCTCCTCCCATTTTGTCTCGGCTGCTGTGGCTAGAGGGGAGAGAGACGGGAGAAATGGTATAGGATTAATGGTTGGTTCTATTCTAATCTTTTTAGAATTAGTGGCGTAATAAATAATAAAAGAAATAAAAAATCTTTACAACCTCTTATTATTCATCTACACTTCATACTTCATCTTTATTTTATTTTATTTTTTAATTTTTTTATCAAATATTTTTTATATGAATAATGTATAAAAAATTTAAAATATTAAAAAAAAAAATAAAAAAAAATAAAAAAATAAAAAATATAAATAAATAATAAGAAGTTGTCTACCAAAACTCATATTCTTCATCTCTCTTATGGTGCGTTTGGATGTTGAAGTAAGTTGAGTTGAATTGAGTTTAGATGATAAAATATTGTTAGAATATTATTTTTTAATATTATTATTATTTTAAAATTTGAAAAAGTTAAATTATTTATTATATTTTATATTAAAATTTAAAAAAATTATAATAATAAATGAGATGAGATGAGTTTAATTTAAAAATCAAACGAAAGCGTCGGTTTTTGAATCAATGTCTAGTGTCAGAATTGGTTATTATATGTTAAATTAGCCTCTATTAATACCGTCTTTTCTTTTTAAAAATTAGCAAAATCTTCGCTTGCATCTCGAAGACAATGACGTGGATATTTCCACCGATTCTGACAACAACAACGAGAACAAATTGCTTCACTGCCAGCCTCTCGTCTCTCCTTCGAGAATAAAGTAGAACAACCTCAGCCTATATATTTATAAAAGAAAAAAGCAGAACAACCTCAGCCATCGCCTCCACCACACCACATCCCACCCCACCTTCACTCCACATACACATCCACCGGAGACACGATTCTGGCATTTACGGCAGTCATTCTTCGGTTGTCAGTATGGGAGTACCGTGCGACGACGTCGTTGTGATCGAGAAGGGAAATGGGAAGGGCGAGCCCTTCGTCATCACGATCAATTGCCCCGATAAAACCGGACTCGGATGCGATATTTGCAGAATAATCCTCCAATTCGGTCTCTACATAACTAAAGGAGGTATGGTATATACCATAGATTTAATCTTGATTATTATTTTGTTTTTTTATTTCTACGCAATAATGTGTTGTATATCCGACGCTTGACAGTTGACATTCAAATTCTTCGGAGTTAGAGTTTTTTTTTTAATTGATTTTAATTCATTGGCGAATCTTCGTGCTTTCTTTGATTAATAATTTTTCTCTAACTATTTCTATTTCCTGGACCAGTAATTAACTCCAGTTTTTCTCGTCTACTTTGTGAACAACCTCATTTATTTCTATCTACCTCATTAATTTTCGTGGAGCGCTGACTTGTCTAATACTCTAACCTTTTTGTTTGATTGATATTTGATAATGAAAAAATCTATTCATCATCTTAATTTCTATCATCTTCCTATCATTCCATAATGTGGCATTAGATGATAGGTTCATGAATGAAATATAATAAATAATCTCTAATCATTAATGACACATTATAGGATGATGGGAGGATAATGGAAGTTGGGATGATGAGTAGCATTACTCTTTGATAATACATCATCCGAATATAAATGAAAACTTGTAATTTTGGTAGATTTTTTTTCGAGGTGGGTATAAAAAGTTGTTATCTATTCATTTATACATATTTTAGCTTAGAACTTTTTAAAAATGTAATTATCTTTCCAGTTTCCTAAGTAATAAAAAAGAACTTTAGCTTTTGCTTTTTGAAAAAGCAGTGGTTCTACCCAACACAACAACCAAAGGGGGGTGAATAGGTGTAGTTCTATTTTTTTCTGGTCTAATAAAAATATTGACAATCATGCAATTAATCAAACATACAGATCACACAAACAACCAAAGCAGAATTTGTTCATGAAGTGGAAATTTATTTGAAGAACTTCTTCAAAATATAAAATCACTCCGGGTGTAGGACACCACCACAAATCCACTATAGAAAAATGAGTTCGTTACAACCAATTTAGACACACTCACAAAACCTTTGTAGTAACTAAAATTTGGCTTGCAACTCCATGAGTGACCCATTCGATCTCTACACGCCCGTAGTGCCGGAATTCCGACCTTTCTATAGCATCCCACGAGAACCTCTCGATCTCTGCAGCAACAGCAGTTTCGGAAACCTTCCGGCCAATGAATACGTCCACTCCAATAGACTCAACAGTGTTTTTATCTTGAGTGTGATTTGGTGGAAATATATTTTCTAAGAAATTCAACTTTGAATGAGGGTAAAGTTTCTCTCAAATTCTCTTGGAAAGGGGTTCTGTTTTTGCTCTCATTTTCCACCCAAAGAAAGAACTAGAAACTTCCCTTTTATACTTCCCAACAAAGACGCGTTCAAACTTAAGGATAAATTAGGTTTACAGAACATTGGCTCGAGCGAAGTGTTGAGCGTAGTCGAGCGAACTCTCTAACTTGAAGTTTGCTTGAGCGAAGTGTCGAGCGGAGTTGAGCGAACTCTCTGACTTGAATGTAGCTTGAGCGAAGTGTTGAGCGTAGTCGAGTGAACTCTTTGACTTGAAGTTCGCTTGAGCGAAGTGTCGACCGGAGTTGAGCAAACTCTCTGTCTTGAATGTAGCTCGAGCAAGTGTTGAGTGTAGTCGAGCGAATTGTTGAACGAAGTCGAGCAAACTCTCTGATTTAGTTGACACCCTCTTTTTCACTTTGACGCACTTCAACACTTGTTACAACACAATTTTGGTTTTCACAAGAATATGGCAATACACTCATTTTTACATTAACACCTTTTTATGCAGTAGCCCATAGGAAGATATTTGCAATGAATGTGGTTGTTGAGCGAAAATTGTTGTAAATTTGACATGCTTATACCATGACTTTCAGTGAAATTCTTTTTCTGCCACATTATTTTGATTATCTTTCTCTACATTCTGGTTATAGATGTTTCCACTGATGGGAGGTGGTGCTACATTATATTATGGGTAGTTCCTCGTTCCAGCTCCCTCATCTTGCGATGGTCGAATATAAAAGACTGCCTCCAATCAATATGCCCATCATGTTTGGTGTCGTTTTACTTTGACCAACCATCTACACACTCAATGTCCTCTGTGGTTTACCTATTGAAGTTTTTTTGCCTTGACCGGAAAGGTCTGCTACATGGTACTCGCAATTCTCTCTAGTCCTTGTGTGTCCTTTGTTGCTTTATTTCTGTGTATTGTGGCTCTAATGCAGCTGTGAAAATCTCTTTAGACGTTACGCATGTTCTCTGCGAGCTTGAGCTTAAAATTCAAAGAGTAAAAGTGATGACAACTCCAGATGGCAGAGTTCTTGACCTCTTCTTCATTACAGATAGCATGTGAGATTTTGTTTTGAAGTTTCTACTAAACTTTCTAATTTATAACGCACTGAGCTTTTTGTTGATAAGTAGTCATGCATTACGATAGGAACTCCCAATTCTCTGGCAAATATCATTTATATATTTTGTATTTTCTTATAAGTATATATATATATATATATGTATATACTGTCAATTGATTCGATTGCTTTTGCAGTCTCATATAATTTCCTTGTTTTGGACCATTTAATAAGCGGTCCCCTTCTGGCCATAGAAATAAATGTCGTGATTTGTCATTTTCATTTGTCTTTTATATTATCACATCACTGACTTGCCTCACCTTGGATATTGTAAAGTTTTGTTTTGTGCTCACTTTTCTGATTCTCATTTTCCATATAACTAAGAATTGCTAATAAGGCATTCGTAGGGAAATGGTTGTGGAGGTATCACCTAGGAAGGGGATGCTTTTTGGAGGAATGTTGTTGACTCCAAATTTGGAAGTATTTGTTTTTTTGTTTTTTTTTGGGGGGGGGGGGGGGTGTTCAAATGTGGTGAGAGGTGTGGGAGTGTGGAAATTTTGGATGGGGGATTTCATTTGCAATTTCAGATATGTGGTGAGTAGGGGATCTCGAATCTGATTTTGCTGTGATATTTGGGGTGCTAAAGATTGTTTTCCCTTCTCTTTTTAGGTTTGCATTGGATCGGGGTGCTTCTGTGGCAGACTATATGGACAACTCTAATGACTCTTGACAGTGGAATGTGATGTTTATTAGAGCTGTTCAGGATTGGGAGATGGGGGATATCTCTGATTTTTCCAGCATGTTGTATGCCCTGAATATTGAGAAGCTTTTTTTTTGTTGGGGGGGGGGGTGGGATCATGGGAAGAATAAGAACTTTTCGGTCAGATCATTGTACAAGGTTACGTCGAACCAATCATCTAATGATTTTCGTTGGAAGTGCATTTGGAGAAGCAAAGTGCCCTTCAAGGTTGCTTTTTTTTGGTTGGTTGGCATCTCATGGGAAAATTCTGACTGTAGATAATTTGAAAAAACGTGATATTCTTATAATGGATTGGTGCTTTATGTGCAAAAGGAATGGTGAATTGGTGGACCATCACATTCTCCATTGTGAAGTGGTAAAAGTTCTATGGGATGAGATTTTTTATAGGCTTGGTATTGCCTTTGTGATGCCTAGGATGGTAGTGGATCTATTGGCCTGTTGGAGAGGAATCCTGGGTAATCGTCAAATTGAGGCTGTTTGGAAGGTGGTGTGGGTGCCATTATGTCTTATGTGGTGTATATGAAATGAGAGGAATGGATGTTGGTTTGAAAAGAGAATGTTCATTAGGAGGGATTAGAGATTTTTTTTCCCCATACATTGTTACTTTGGGCATTGTCTATTGTATTGGATTAGATTAGTTTTTCGTGATTTCTATGCTGCTATTTCCTGCTTGTAGCTTGTAATTATCGAGAAGTCCCACATGGCTTAGAAACAAACTTATCTTGGTCTTTATAAAGAGTTACCCCACTCCTCCTATCTGGCCTTTTATGGGGAGAAATGAGTGTCTCTATATGGTATCAGAGCAGGCTAACTTATGACCGATGATGGGTTCCTGGGACCTACCCACCATGATGGTACCGGAAATACTAGCCCACACGTGGAGGCGTATTGAGAAGTCCCACACGGTTTAGGAACAAACTCATCCTGGTCTTTATAAAGAGTTACCTCACTTTTCCTATCAGCCTTTTATGGGGAGAAATGGGTGTCTTTATTGTAATTAGGTGTTTTCCATTTTTTACAACTAGGGCTTAGATCGGAATCCCTTTTATGTCCTTGGAAATTTTGATTTTTCTCAAAGGAATTCTGTTATTGCGCAACTGGAAATTGATAGATCAGATATGTCAAAGAAACTAGGGCATGGAGCAGAATTGACTGCACAAGATTACTGCCCTGACTTTGGTTGATTAAGTTTCTTAGTAATCATGAGATTCTTATTTATAAATGTTCCAGTCAGGCAGAGGAGCTAGCTATTTATGGTTAGAAAAAACCTATTTGCAAGCCTGTTTTTTCACACCACTGAAGTCGGTCCTACAATAATGAAAAAGTATTGGCGTTTTAATTTTATTTTTAAACTATAATGGGCTCTCAACAATTGGTGTGTTGACACACCAGACTTGTAAGCAAAGCTCTTACGATCATTCTCTCATATCTACCATAATTCTTTTCAGGGAGATTCTACACACAAAGACGCGACAAGATGAGACATTGGAACAATTGCATGCTGTCTTGGGTGAATCCTGTATCAGCTGTGAACTTCAGTTGGCAGGTCCCGAATATGAATGCCATCAGGGGATTTCTTCTCTTTCTCCTGTTGTAGCCGAGGAGCTATTTAGATGCGAGTTATCAGATAAGGAAACCCGCTCTCAAGCTCTTAGTCCAGATATGGCAATATTGAAGAAGGCTAGTGTGACCATAGACAATTCATTGAGTCCAGTTCATACATTACTTCAAATACACTGCGCTGATCACAAGGGTCTATTATATGACATCATGAGAACTTTGAAAGACTGCAATATCCAGGTAGGGATTTCTAATCTTCACCATGAGTACTTTCACATTCAGCTTTTCTTAATTTGAATCTGTTTTGGGGTTTTATTGTCTTGGTCTCATTTATTGTGGAATCCTAGCTGTCTTGTAATGGGGTTCTCCTCCCATGTTGTGTCATTCTTTTAAATGACAGTATGGATTTTTCTGTACTCCAAGTTGAGTGATTGACAATTTGGGTTTGGGCCTAGTTTTCACTCAAAAGTTATTTTAACAATTTTAAAGTTGTTTGGAACAAAAAGCTAAGCTGCCTAGCATTAGGGGTCGGTTCAGTCCGGTCTGGTCTGCAGTGGGGTGGTTTGGACTGGACAGAAAATTTCGGTCGACCCTTTTTCTGGACCGAGACAGGACCTATTACCCCTATAGACCAGACCAGACTGTCAGCTATCTATCCGGTCGATCCAATTGGTCCAATTCGGTCCGGGCCAGTGTAAAATGGGCCAAACATACAAAAAGCCCAAAATCACTTCTAATGTGTATTTTCAGCCCATCTATACAAAAAATCCCATAATGTTTACACTTTTGAATATAAATTATTTACCCCTATAAACATTTTTTATTCTATTTTATTTTCTTAACAAATTAATTAAATGATGAAAATTATATAAAATAATAAAATTAAAATTAAGTGACCTCTTTAACGTGTATTTTCTAATTAAGTCATTAATAAAATTATTAATTACAATTATACTGATGATGTTACTAACTTAGTACTCAATAGTCAATACTTAATAGTATGTGCATGAATTATGATACTTAATACATAATGACCTATATTAAAATTTTAATATTTCATATGTGGTTAATGAATAATTGTACATTGGATATTTAATCAATGTAACTTAGGTATCTTAGAAAAAATGTACCTAGCTATTTTATTTTAGTGTAGATACTAGAGTATGTACCATTGCATCTAAATATATAAGGTCTATCATGTATTCATAATTTCATATAATATATTAGTTAATATTTAATAGTATATTTAGTGTTTTATATGGTCAATGATCATAGGTTAGATGAAAATTAAGTAGTTAAGTTATACAACTCTTATATAAAATACCATATAAAAATAATTAAAAAATATATATATTTCTGTCAGTCTGGTCCAAAAAACCATACTCCAGGACCAGACCGAAAACCGAAATTCTGGAAACTAGTGGACTGAAACTGACCACTAGTTTATTGGTCCGGACCGGTTTTCTTTCACCCCTACCTACCATCTTAACTGGCTATTGCCTGATTGCTACTGTCCATTTCGCAAGATCATAGTTCTTGTACCTCAAAATAAGATCAGGTTACCCTGCTTGTTAATTAAGGTTAGCTACCATTCTAGTTATATGATGGCATTCATATAACACGTACAAACTACCATGGTTCCACACTTGTTCTTTTGAGCCAGCTGGCTGTCCCTCTATCTTATATATTCTTAGCCAAATAAACAATTATGTGCTAGTTCTGGAATTATATTTGATTTCTGAGAGGATGAGGTCCACTAGATGTTAGGGGACTTCTGGGGGGTTTCTTTTCTTGCATCAATAAATATTAGTGGTAGATTAATCCCATTAATTGAAAGAATTGAAATGTTGGGCTAGATTTATATCTTTCCTTTCTACGACCACCATATATGCATGCATGTCAAATGTGTTCTGACAGTATTAACATGTTTTTTCCACTTCCTTAAATCTGTGCTGTATTGGCACTGTTTCTTATTATTTAGATAGCTTATGGTCGATTCTCACCAAATACAAAGGGCCATCGTGATTTGGACCTATTTATTCAGCATAATGATGGGAAAAAGATTGTGGATCCTGAGAAGCAGAATGCATTGTGTTCTCGTTTGAAAGAGGAAATGCTTCATCCGTTGCGTGTCATTATTGCAAACCGAGGACCAGAAACCGAATTGCTGGTTGCTAATCCAGTTGAGTTATCTGGAGAGGGAAGACCTCGAGTTTTCTATGATGTTACCCTTGCTCTAAAATTACTTGGGATCTGCATTTTCACGGTAAGAATACTTGCTATCACAATATGATTCAAAAAGCCATCAGCACACTGCAATTTCCATGATTTTCATCCTTAGGTGCTTAAATGGCACTGATCCGATGGATTGTGGTGCCAGATTGGAGTTTTGAGTTTTAAATCTCCATCAAGTAATTTCGCAATTGTGATTTGCTTCTTCCATGTATTGCTAATACCCTTCCCTTCTGTATGTTGGTTTGGGATTGACTTTCCCCAACCTATGATAGGGAACTAGCTTTTTCACTCAATTAAGGCAGTTCGTATGGGATTTTTGAATACTTCTCTATCATAAATTGCCAACTCAAATTTTGATATACTCGTAACACGTTTTGTCTAGGCTGAAATAGGAAGGCATTCAACATCAGGTCGTGAATGGGAGGTCTACAGATTTCTTTTGGATGAGAACTGCAAATTTCAGTTATCCAATATGATAGCTAGGAGTCAGATTGTAGACAGAGTTAGAAGAACATTGATGGGTTGGTGAGTAGATTTTTTCTTTTTTACCAAGATTCTGAGTCGATCTCATCTTTGTGACCTCTCTCTCTCTCCCATGCATTTTGGCTGAGAAGATCGATGAACCATATTAATGATGCATTAATATTTCAATTTTTGTTTTTTCCCCATTCCCCGAGCATGTATGGTGCATCAGTTAGCAGTTATCTGATGCATAGAGCTTGTCTTCCTTAATCTGCAAGTCATGACTGTATGTTGAGCACATTTCCTAATAATGGTGAATGCCTTTTATGCTTCATGGTCCAGACTCGGTTAGCCATGCATTTTTCAGTAGCCAGATTGATCTTCTTTCTTATACAAAGTTCTGTTTGGCTTTAAAGGTTGTGGATTTCAACCGATAATATGCAGAGTATGGGTATATTTTGATAGTTGGTTATCCTATTATTTGCGTTCAGAGAAGATTTCTTGACCCAATCGTATTAGCTTTGAAGGCTTGAAGCCGTTTAATATTTGTGAAAGAGTAATGCTACTCATTATCTCATGATGTAGCATTATATGATTATAATAAATAATTTTTAATCATATAATGCCACATCATGGGATAATGAGAGGATGATGAGAAAATGAATGATGAATAGACTTTTTCTTTTTAGAAACCCCAACTGATGATTTTCCACCCTTAACTTTTTGAGTGCTGAAAATAGTTGAATCATGATGAATAAAGCCCACGTGTTGTAACACGGCCGAATCACACAAAAGTGCGTCTTAGGCCTTGTTTGGATGTTGAGCTGAGTTGAGATGGTGGAGTGAGTTTTGTGGAGCTCACTTAAGATGAGTTTATATATATTTGGATGTTAAGATAAGTTTATATATATTTATGGGAAGTTGAAAAATGTTGTGAGTCATACGTGTAAAAAGATTTTAAGTTAAAAAATGTTGTGGGTTTCACGTGTAAAGAGGTTTTGAGTTGAGATGAATTTGAGAGCTAGATGTTTGGATGTTAAACTCAATTTAAAATTAGACTGAAAAGTTTAGTCTAAATTCCAGACGAGACCTTATAGACCGAATGGGAAAGTGTTTTGTGTACCAAACTTGTCTTTAAAAATATGTTGTCTGTAAGTTTTGCTACTCATCATCAACATACCACACTACACTTATTTTTATTTTATTTTATTCTTCTTAAATTAATTGAGGTATTTTACTCATTATCTATATATCACATATTTAGTAAGAGAAAAAATAAAATATAACAAATTATATATGGTATGTAGTGTGTGAAAATGACTAGTATAATTTTTCTCTCTGATAAAGCTATATTTTAGTGGTTCTGTCCTTTTCTGCCCTCCGTATGGTTTGGTTCACTTCCAAGGCTTTACCCCTTTTAATTAAACAAATTATAAACGTGCTGTCTTGAAGACGTTTTGGTATATAGATTTTGGAAGGAGCTTTACGTTATGTCATACAGACGCGTAATAAATCCTTTAGCCGCGTCCGTGTTGTTCAGGCCAACCATCAAAAGAAAACATGTCCATGCTTTAAACGTTCATGTCTTGCCTGAAAAGTATTAAGATGAATAGATGTGATCCATATTATTTCACTTTTTACCCGTTTGATTAATACTAACAAACTAAATCACATCTATTAATAATTATTAACCTTTTGGTCGTTATCAAGTGAATAATTAAATCGTTGTTTGACAATAAAAGAAAACTTTATCCATTAGACCAACAAGCAGGATCTGTTTATCTCACCACCTAAACACAGAACGTCCAATGAGGAGCACGTGTTCAGATATGTTATGCCAAGCGGTGCGATCAGAGACAACAGTGACCTTTCTATATATAAAAAAATCTATTTAACTTCTTACTATCTACACAATCTCTACATATCATATTTTTTTTTATTAAATATTTAATATATGAATAATAAATAAAAAAATTAAATTAGTTTAAAATGAATAAACTTAAAAAAAATTTAAAAAAAAATATAAAAAATTTAATCATTTCTCCAATAATCATTATCCAAGCCAGTGAACGCGGCAAAAATCAATCCTCCGTGGCAGCATTCCCCACCCGCGAACCTATCCAAAACCATCCACCACGTGTAAAAAATCCGAAATTCCGCATAACGCCGCCCCCACGTCACCCCACCACCGCCCCCCCACCCACCCACATTTCCGAATCTCCACGCTTTTCCGTCCAAAACGCTGCTTTCCCTCTCCGCCACGCCACAACGAAGAAATTCGAATCCCCCTCATTTAAAGCGACTGGCCCCTCGGTATAATAGATACGCCATTGCTATTGTCGGTGTGAAGTTCGAAACGAAACTACTGCAAAAATCTTCCCGTCCGACTCTATTTCCGTTTTACCCGAGCGCTTCGTCGGAAGCTGCTCATCGCAACTCAAGAGAATAACCGTTCATCGGTCGGCGTTGAGATCGTGTTTGTACCGGAATCGGGGGTTAGGGGTTTTTTATGGTTTGATTTTTTTTTGGTCTTATCAGAATGCCACAAGCTCAAGCCCCCGTAACGTCTCGGAGCTCCGCTTATCTTAGTGCTCTCACCTCAGAGATCGAGAAGAAGCTCCAACGGGTTGGTCCTCGTTGCTCTTGTTTTGAAATTCCGCTTATGATTTTCCGTTGGTTGCTGAGAAAATATATGAAAGTAGAAAGGAAGTGGGAGTATTGAACTAGGTTTTTGGTTTCTTTCGGAGCTGTCTTTCCGTAATTGGATCATAATAAACGAATGCAGATGATTATACTTCTGCTTTAGACGATGAATTTGGCAATTTGCTTATAGTTGTTCTTCGTAGGCAAGCTTCTTTATTATGGACATACTTTCTATGAATGAATTAGTTCAGGTTAGTTTTTGGTATGAAAGCGCAAATATTAACTATGTCTATTTGAAGAGTTCGTTCATCGGTGCTTAATCTGTGGCAGGCGCGAAATTCTCCTTCGCAGAGACCCAAGTTGTTGCAAGAGTTATTTGCTGACATTGCCTTAGAGGTTGATGACCGAGCGAAAGGTAAGTCAGGGTTGTCATATTTTCTCTTTTTGATGCAATGCTTTCTTAGACTATTAAGGAAAAAAAATTGAAAACCTAATCTGGCAACTCGAGTACAATTGCAAATCATGCTAATTGACCGTTGATATAAGATTAGAGATTGATTTCATTACAGTCTATGGTATAGCTTATGGAATATTGATCCATTACAACTAGCTTGAATCTTGTAATTTATTTCGAATTTATAGTGAATTGCGCCAACTGTAGGTGTTTTAAACAACCATTATGCGTGGTTCTCATTTTTATCAGCTGAAATTGAAAACAGATATAATTCTCACCAGAGACGAAGATGTGATTTCTCCTGCAGAGGATGGTACTCATGGTCCGTTATGCTTTTTCGACGTACTTGCGGATTATTATGTTCGGCTGCCTGAGATTGCAAAGCCCATCCTTGAATTAATTGTCCAGCTATGGAGCCAGTCTTTTGCATCCCATATTTTTACACTTTTGTTCCACAAATGGGTACGTTGGAAAATAGATAGATCCTATCAAGTTTTTGTAAATATTAGTAATCTTGTCTGATACTTCAAGTCCTACAGTTGACTGGGTAGTATTTTCAAAATTTGCACACAAATTAATTCTTACAATTCCCCTCTAGTCCAGTTTCTAGGGTAATTTCAAGGAATCTTTTTTTGGGTGAAAAAAGGAAGGAAAGAAAGGGAATACTGAAGTTTAGCTTTTGGCCAAAGTAGCAGATTAGAAAATGAACAAATAATTTTACGAAGGGAGCTTTTATAGCTTCAGTTTTCATTTTATTGCAAAGGAGAAAGAGATCAGTTATTAAGCTACAGAAAGAACATCTGGCAGCTTACCCACTGCACACGAATCCAAGATGCTGACTCTTCTGGTGATGGATAACCACTTACAGGTTTATGATTTTAAACTTATTCTTGAAAAAGAAGATTAGAAGGACCTAGTTTCTGTGGACTTTTGTTCTGCAAAATTGATGAGCGATTGTTTCTTTTTGTTATTTTTTATTTTTATTATTATTATTAAATCTGTAATATGTGCTTACGTTACTTAACTAAGTTATCTTACCGTTTGTCTAGAGCTTGGATTTAGTTAATAAATTATGGTTTTTTTTTTGTGTGTGTGTGTTTGTGATGGAATGCATTTTAAATGATTTTATCCGGTTACTATTGAGTTCTTTTAGTGTCCTGGGGGTTGACGTATGTGCCCCTGTAAGGCTCAGATATTGGTTAAAAAATTTGCATTCAAGGGTTTGTTCAGCATGTATCGCCCCTTTGGAGCTTCTTTTGTGGTGTTATGTATGTATGGGCTCCAAAAAATCTGATTATTTCATTTATGGCTTGTAATGAATACTTTTGTTCTCTTTACACTGTTGTTCCCACGATGGTAAGCTGTACATATTTGTCTTTCTTATGTAGCTGTTTGAAGTTCAACTCGACAATTCTGAAGTCCTCCTCCGCTACTCATCGGCTCTTGTGCAAGGTGCCACAAATATTTTCTGGTATGAACAATGGAAAATATATGTCGATTATAACTAGTTGATTGGTTATTATCAAGCTGGTTACAAATAACTTTTGGCTTTGCACTGTGGTTTTTTCAACCTGATAGTGCATTTTGTAGATCATGCTTAAGGAAACACATTTAAAATTTAGTTTCGCTATTTGACTTCTGAGGTTATGGAACAAAGAATATTTTGGTGTTCTCAATTGTTAAATTACCAGTTATCCAAACAGATTATGATATGGAAAGGGTGAGTTCAATCATTTAATCTATAATATAACACCCCTCATGTATGGGTTAGACTTCATGTAATAAGTGGATCCGACACGGTTCAATTTTTTTAATGAGTAATATAAATTGAAACTAGTAAATAGGCATAGTCCAAGTACACAGGAAATATACAAACAACAAACACCTAATTACAATTTAGGAACTAGAAAGTGATACAAGAAAATCATGCAAGCTGGCTCTATTATAAACACTCGCAGAAGCCCAAAGAAATAAAGTATGGAAGAAAAAACTTTTAGGGCTTGTTTGGATAGAGAAATCATCTCATCTCATAATTACAGCTTTTTCAAATTTCCACACAAAATATAATAAACAATTCAACTTTTTCAAATCTCAAAACAATAATAATATTAAAAAATAATATTCTAACAATATTTTATTCAACTCATCTTAAATCATTTAATCTCATCTCATCTAATTTCACTATCCAAACGAGCCCCTAAGCTCATCCGGAGAGCATTCCCTATCTTCAATGCTTCAAACATTCCCTTTATGATACATAAAGGAATCATTCTCCATACATCTGTAGCATGGGAATTGTCACGAATCCTTTAATAACAAGTGAACAAATCTACCACCCTCTTAGGCATCACCCATCCAATTCCAGTTATGTTAAAAACCCCCACCCATAACATCATTGCCACCTCACAGTGAAGTAAAAGATGATCCACCTCATGGTGCAAACTTGAGACCATTGCTCTAATATAATTTAACCATTTTTCTTTAACCAATTGTCCCAAATGTTAATTTGATAGAAAGAGTTGAATTTAATTATTTAATTCATATCATAACAAAAATTATTTCAAATTATTTGTATTTGTTTGCTCTCCTCTGTTTCTTCATTATGCTAGTATTGCTTGTTCTATGACATCAACATCAATGTTTTGTCCATTAAAAATGTTTTGTTCTATGCACGTTAATAAAACCTTGCCAGTGACCCATAGTGTAGAGTGGAGTGTATTTACTTTCTTTATATGCTTGGGAAGACAGTGGGGTTAGCTTCACATCCAACTTCAGGCATTTTTATCAATGTGTTTCTGTATATCAAGAAGTCATGCTTTGTAGTGAAAACTCATATTTTGTACTGCAGTTCTGTTATCCTTGTTCGTCTCTGACCTGTAACCCATGGTCTTGAACCCTCTCTCTGCTCTGAAAATATCCTTCAGAGCAAAGAAGGATAACAGTAAATTTACTTCAATACAAGTACCTCTATAGTCATTAACTTGCAGCATTGGCATTATGCTATGTGGGTGGTATTAAAAAAGTTGAAACAAAGCCTGCTGTCTCTTGCTTTTTCCCCATCCTGATTCACAAAAGACTTTTTGCGATTTCTCCAACCTTATGACTCTGCTTCAAGAACTGCCCAACTTTTTTTCCCTTTCCTCGTCCTCATGACCTGCTTCAGCAATCTAGAGCCATTTACAAAGAGATGATTAAAATTAGTCGTATCTGCAGTGAATTTCAGATTCGTTCCAAACCAAATTGATAGGTCCCAGTCAGAGATTACAAACAAGAATATGTATTTTACTGACCTACCTCCCTCGGATGGAAGTCAAAAGATAGAAAAGAGATCATTCTCCACTTAGGGTGTGGAGGAACCCACGGTACAATTAGTTTGCAATTACTAGATAATTGACGAGTTTTCTTGACACCCAAATTACTTATACTACAACACCACATAACTGCCACACAACTGCTATACACCTATTTAGTTGCCACGTATCTACAGTCACACAGATGCTAATAGTTAATATAATAACTGCTATTCTACAAAATAACTGCTGTACACAATCTTAGACATGCAAATAACTGTCCCCCCATTACACAATAACTCTTATTCTCCATGTCCACACATATCCGGAAGCTTTGGGGTCTATCACAAATCTAAAGACAAACAGTTGTTTTCAGATTCTCAGATTCGTCCCACAAAGCTGAAATTAGTCAGATGTAATGGTAAGAAGCCACATGGTGAGACCAAGCACTCTGCACTCGTATCCCTTTTATTCTGATTTTCTCTTCTCCCTTGCCAAATCTTTAGACTTCAAGTCAAGCACAATTACCCCAGATTCTCATAAATTCATCAAGAAAGTAGTGTCGCCATTGAAGCTTTACAAAGTAAAACTACTTGCATGATAATAGAGAGAATGTATTCAAGCAAAAGAAAAAGATAATTTTAGACTCAGTTTGGTGTGAAAGATGCTGTGGAAGTGAGCAAAAATGGTCAATCTTTGTCTCAAAAATGGAGAGGGGTGGCTGAATTGGTCTGAAAATGACGGCATACTTCTTTTCTGTTGAGTTTTTCTTTTTTAATTCAAACTTATTGCTGACGTCAGGGTGTGCCCCAAGCTTGTACGCCCAGGGCCTGCATGTAGCAGAACTGTGAATGGATTTGGAGACTTTGTACATGGGCCCTAAAAGTTTATTATTAGTATTCTTATTATTATTGGTGTTATCAATGCTATTATGCTCATCGCCATGGTTGGTTCTTTTATTCTTCTCTTTTGGAGTGACCATGTGACGTTCATCATACTTGAAAGTATTCTTTGCATATTTTTGACACTCCCCCTTTCAGATCAACGATAAGATTTTAACATCTTGTTGCAATAACCATTTTATGATTATTTACAGGATTGACATCCAAACCAATACTTGGCGCTTTCAATCCCTCTTTCGTGTAAGAGTCCTTCCAAGGATGAAATGTTACATTCAAACATCTATTGGATGAACAATGTCATGATTTTTTTTCCTTTTTTCATCCTTGAATTCAGTATCTTCTTGAGGAAGTTGCACTGGAGCCCAAACGATTGAATAAAATTCCATTGCAGGTCAGTCATTGATGAAGTCCTTTCAGATCTTACATGCTGATACTTAATCAAACGATTGTCATGCTGATAATTTTTCATTTTGTGTCGGTGAGCTTTAATCAGACAAGATAAAATACAGATTGTGGAACCATTATCCTATCACTCTCTGTAGCATGTGTTTCCTTAATGTTTGTCCATCCATCTTATCTCAGGCCCAGAGAGATCTGTATCTTTTACTGTCAAGGTTCATAATTTTCTACAATTCAGGTAGGCTTTACCATGCAGGAAATGTGTCTTTAACAAATCAGTGCATACTTCTTTATAACATTGCTTGATCTATGCAGTTGACGAGCCTCTTTTTGTTTTTGGGTAAGTTACAGTTGACAAGCTTGAAAGCTTCTTAAAGCAATTTCCAGTTTTTGCAAATGCTCTCTTGGTTGGTGGTGCAGCAGACATCTTTGTTATTGAACTTACAGATCAGGTTAATCTGATAGATCATCTTTACCGCATTTATCTCAAAAAATTTTAGAAAATAAGTGTATGGTAGAAAAAGAACTTCATGCACATATCATCATTTTAATGTAGAGTTAGATTATCTTTTTTGTCAGCTTCAAAAGTTGAAGGTGGAACCAGTACTGCTTCATTACCTTTCACGCATTGGGGTTCTCCAGGGTATTTTTTCAACCATCTATGAGATCCAAGATATTTTGCATTTGACATATTTTGGCTATTTTTATGATCAATTAATCTTTGCAGGCTTGGAACTAAGAATGACCACAAGTACAAGGTTAAAGACTTGTTTATATAGCTTCACATCGCCCGGTGGTCCAATGTATACTACAAGATCTGTTCGTCATGCTGCCTGGAATGCACTAGATTTGCTTTTTCCGGTGAGTTATATTTTCCTAAACCAACTAGCCCAATGGTTCAGAAACTTCAAAATTGCAAAGCTATTAGTGAAAGAACTCGTATTTGCATGAAGCTCATGACGAGTTCATTATAATTGTAAGTAAATCTTTTTTATCCACAATAATATACTGCTTAAAGATGATTTGACTTAATTAAAGAGCGTTAGCTGGTGGGAGGGGGAGTAGGATTATAAGTTACCAAGCAGAATCTATCTGTGTGGGTTGTCACTCCATATTTAGTAAGACTATTATATAGGCCGATTTGTGTTGTTAGAATTTAGTCACAAACTTACCTGAAAAAAGGAATTTAGTCGCAAACTTGGAGATGTCAGTCAGCACATTTTATGGACCTTCCCCTATCATGCTTTTATATTTTGTCGGAGGATTGTTCTGAAATAACATTAACATTGTGGTACAGGTTGGGCGCTACCCTCGGCATCTTATAAGCCTATTTTTTCGACTGCTATATCCATGGTATTGGCCCTCTTCTTGTTGGAACTTTGTGATCTCTTGCATAAAAGCGATACTGTATTCTCTGTTAAGGTTGATATTTTCTAGTTGGGAGAAGGTGAAAAGGCCAAAAGAATAATACTAAAGGATAGCCAGAGTCTCGTGTAAAGTCAAAAACTTAAAAATCACTTGAAAGTTTACAAATGTGTAGCACTAGCATATCAAATTAGTTTGTGTATCATATGTGACCGCTTTTGTTTACCTCATTAACCTCTCACATTTTAATTCCTCGAGGGGTATTCAACTATTCAATCATACAGATGTTTCTTTTTGTATCTTCGTGCCCCGGAACCTATTGAAAGTTCGTAGTTTCTTTTTGGAATATCAGGGTTCATTCTTATGCTTTTGCTGTTTTGGAACATCACAAAGCATTTCTCTTTATTTATTATTTTGTCCTTTTCTTTGTCTCTGTTAAATGTTTTCTGACCATGCCTTGGTAATAATTGCTGGGTAATAATGGAAACGGGAAGTAATAATGGTGGAGCACCCAAACCAGAGTAAATTCGTATTGTGGACCAATCATTTCTATAAAATCAATGTTGTTTTTCCTCATGGTTTGGCCAGGCTGTGAAAGGTTTAAGCATATATAGATGTTCTAAGAAACTCCATGAACGTTACTTAAACTCCATGAACGTTAGGTTGTGTTTATATGTCCATTACATGAATCAAGCGTGATATACCGATGACATCTCACACTCGGAGCTGGTTATGGTCGTGGTGGAGGTGCTTGGGAGGAGAATGGAGGAAACAAAACGTGTTTGATAAGGTTCTGCAATACGTGGGGAAAATGATAAGCACGAATTGGCTGGGCGTTCAGCGATAGGAGGTTGGGGGAAAGGAAAGTAGGGCAGATCAAAACAATCGATGGAAGAACATGTTTGATTGGCCAAATGTTCCTGGTTGAAAATAATAAAATCATCGTATCACGAAAATCTCTCTAGCTCGACACATAAGCGATATTGCCGTTTCTTCCTCATAGCGATATTGCCTTTATCCAACATTAAACGACACTCGAATAAGTTGATTTAGGAACCTCATGACAAAACAAACCAACAGGAACCTCATTTTTACCAAAAGAAAAACAAGGAATTCTTTTATCAGGATTGAACAGGATTTTCCATTCAATAAAAAAAATTTGAATTGAACAAAATTGTCCAATAACTGTGAACTCGGTCAAACCGAAGAAGCATTTACCATTTTTCAATTGTGGAACGCCGTCTGTCGTGACAGAACACAAGCAAGCAACGTGGTACGAACTTTGCGAACTCATGGTGCAAATATAGCTGGCAATCCTAAAATTTCCAAGGTACCATATGGTTCTGAACACATTCTGAACACAACTGCAGTAATTACAAGGTCTCGAACATATTCTGCAGTAAACTAGAAGGTACAGACGAAGCCGCGAGTATCAAGCATCAACAGCGAAGCAATAGATCTTGCTCACACGTGAGGCTGGAGCCATCAATTAATCCCTAAAGCAATTTCAAAAGCTGCAAGTCCCTGGGTTCACAGATGTCATTCCCTTCTCATAAAACCAGCCATCAATTGGCCAGCAGGAACAAGAAACTAGATTTGTACAATGCTCTAATATGCACAAATTGATCAGAGGCGATTGATTCCCTTCACCATCATGCCGCAAATTATTACTCTTTTTTCAGATGAAGAAGAAACAGAAATGACTCTGAATCCCATGTCAATTTGAACAGAGCTTATTACTTCAAAACCTGTTTACTTCCCAGAGGGCAAAGTTATCTTCAACGAAGAAGGCATACACAAAAACTCCTTCCACAGACAAAGTAGCCTTAATGATTCTCTGAACATCAGTGCTGTTCACTCATGCAATTCTTAAAAGTTCACCCAGGTTCCCTACATATGTCGTTATGCATTGACACCCATGTCTCCCACCAACACGGCATCAAGTTGAACAGAAGCAACTGGATTCCACATGATCCACTATGATACATTAAAGATCCATACTAATAAACACGGGAACTAACACTTCACTGAGCCAAAATATAAAGGACACATAACTCTCACAAAAAAACCTTCAAATCTAAATCAACGTCATCATATGAACATGGGATAAAACTATAACAGTTATAAGAGAGCAGGGAAAATATAGAGATCTACCTCAATTTGAAGTCAGTTTTATGATGCAGTCACAGTTGCGGCTGTGGGTGATTTCAGCAAGGCTCAATTCTCCCACATTGAAGCCACAGTTTTCTTTGCATATGAAGTAACCAGAGAGAAAATAGCTCTCGCTTCCAAACTCCGATTTGTTGAATGAAGAAAAGGAAGAGACTAAATATGCTAACAAACCAAAAGTATCAGTTCAGATTACATACTGACAGCTGTCTGTCAACCCAAATAATTCATATTAAGTGAAGGGAACAACTGACATTAAACGCCCACACTCCTTAGAATAAAGATTCTAACAGTTCTCTCTACGGGTAGTTTTTCCTCCTCTCTCTAAGCAGGATTTTGGTAGACAAACAAAATAGAAGAGGTTGCATCACCAAACAGGAAATTTCCACAGAAGACTGTTCTTGTTTTGATAAGTATTTCCACAGAAGAGTGTAAAAACCAATCATTAAAACATGACAAACGCCTTCAATTATTCTGCTTTGCTTCCTCATGATACTTCTCCAAATCAGCATCAAGATCTTCTTGAGATACCTTTTCACCACGGCCTCTTCCCCGTCCACGTCCACGACCCCTTCCAAAACCACGGCCACCTCCGCCACCACGTGGCTGTCCAAGTGCTGCACCAGCCCTACCTTGCCCACTGCTCATTAACCAAATTGAACTCATTAATCAGGGCAGCGATATCATATCATTGACATCAGCAGCACAACACATACTTCTGATAAGTTTTATTTTTTATTTTAGTAGCACAATGCATATACTAGCATCAGACATTCAACATTGCTTAAGGGTAGATTAACCATTATCAAATAAAGTTAATAAAGGGGGTGAAGGGAGATAACAACTCGTGAAGGCCACAAAAAATATTTAATAACTAGCGACTGGGGGAATAACTAAAGTAGAATGGTTAAGAGGTGAGGAAGTCAAGCGGGTAAATAACGAGTCAATAGTTACAGTAAGATAAAAATAATCATTTTTCTTCATTGGAAAAGTAACACTAAAATGGTAGAAGAGTTAAGCATTGGAATGTCAGACAAGTAATGAGAAATCAATAACCACTATCAAGATGAAAAGCCTTTCTTTTCCTCCATTGGATTAATAATCACAAATGGAAAGAGAACTTTTGTCTTCAAACCCTTTCTTAATCTTAATGTCAAAAAATCCAGTGGGTTTATTGTGGTAATAAAGACAATACAATAGGTCTTTTATGCATGTGACGGGTTAGGAGATGTCAATAATATAAAATAAAGTAAAATGATGAGGTAGCTAAATAGAATACACAGAGGATGCTTAAAAAATTATGCGTAATAGATTGCTTTACAGTTGATAAACAACAGTTTAACATAATCACCTCTAAACTTCCTACATTTCCCATCAAGTTGGTGCATAGTCAAAATGCACACCATCACTACAAAAACCATGTGCACGCCAACAACAGAATCAAAATCATGCATACATAAAAAATTAAGTGATATGACTGAAAAGTTAACTGTCATAATCATTCTTCAGCACCGTCAGCCAGATAGTTCTATTTTCAATCCAATTAACTGTGAGAACAATGCATCCTTTATGCAGAAAAGAAAATTTAAGCTACAACAAGCCACCATGGCTGGAACTCTAACTGAGAGTGCCAAATAGTTGTTTTTTCCTTCTAAGTAGATAAGAAAGCATACTTGAAGTACTAGGGGAAATGCTAAAGACGTATAAAAAACAATAAATATCACAAACAAGCAGCTAGGCCACAATTATAGCAAGCATGATAATCATGATACCAGATATACCATCCAAAGCATAACAAACAAGAGAACAAAATATGAGAACAAAAGTAGACAAATGTGTTTCAAATCGTGCATACCCTCTTGGGATCGCATTTGGAATTCCAAAAGTGCCATTAGTTGCTGGAGGTGCACCAGGTGTTGCAATGTTTGTTCCCACGATCTCTAACTTCATTGGTTTCCCGTCAAGCTGCACATTGTTGTATCTCTTGACAGCAGCAACAGCATCTGCTCGTCTGGAGAAGACTACTTCAGCTGTTCCCTAAGAAAAAGAGTTTTTCTAAACTACAGCAGGACAGAAAGAATTCATCAGAATGACATACTTATGCCAGACTTGACCAGATACCTTTGATCTCCCACTCCTGTCATAATGGATTGAATAACGTTTGAGGTCACCAACTTCGGCAAACAGTTCCTGCACAGAATTGATTAAGATTAAAAACAGAAGTAATTCTGATAACCTCATATTTATACAGGGAAAAATAATAGCATTTATTATAAGAATGCATCTCCAGATTCTACAAAAACAAACATACAAGTACCGCAAAGAATTAATATTCAGACGAGATCAAAATAAAGTCATAGGTAGCCAAACAATATACAGAAAGTTGAAACATGAACTCAGAAAAAACAAGATTAAAACAATCATAAAAAATTGCTCTTATATGCAGGAAACATGAGATTTTTAGGACATCATACAAATAAAATTTGGCATCCAGTCCACATCCTTGCAAGCAAAATTATCTTAGAAAGCTAATGATCTCTAACATGTATAATGCGCAACAGAATGTGGCTTCAACAATCTAAACAAAAAAAATTGAAGTTTCCAGCCAATCCTTCTAAAATATAAAAGCATGGTCTAATGTTGTGTATTGGGGTTGAAAGAAATGGTTGAAGCTTTGAAGATAGGGAACGTTCTCTGAATGAGTTTAGAAGTTTCTTTTTCCATACTTTATTTCTTTGGGCTTTCTGCCAGTGTTTTTAATCCAGCCAATCCTTCTAAATTACATGAATTTTTTGTATCACTTTCTAACTCCTAACTTATAACTACGTGTTCTCTTATGTATACTTCCTAGGTACTTGGGCTATGTCTATTTACTTGTTTCGATAAAATTTCATATTACTTATCAAAAATTTATAAAAGCATGGGATACCCATCCCCATCCTCTCCCTATGTTTCCAAAAAAAAAAGATGGCATTACAAGTAAGCTTTCCAAAGAAAGCAAACGTATACTAAAACCTATGATTGTAGGCAATTATCACCATCCAAAATGTAACATTAGAACAACGCCATCATCAAACTACAGTTAAGAATATACTATCAACTAGGTCCTTTTTTTTTTTGAAAAAAAAAAAAGTAAGATTACACTATCAACTATTAAGCACAGGATAAACAAAAGCCTCATGGAACGAATCAAGTAACAAAGATACAAGTAGTTGGACCAAAAATTTCTTTGAAAAATAATAACAGACGGAGCAGATCGGATTTTATACAAACGTTGCGACACTTTTGAAATTGGTAAAATGAAGCCCTATTCTACAGGAAGGAAAAAAGCGCAATTCACCGTTTTTCTAGACTAAACTAATCGAGCAGGCGGGGCTAAGAAAGATTCAAAATTAAAGCGCATGCACGAGAAATATACCACCAAAAATAAATTAGAAAAAGTACCTTAATGTCTTCATTCGAAACACCGTAATCAAGATTGGATATGTATAGCTTGGTCCCGGTCTCTATAGCAGAGGCCCGCCCCAAATTCTCTTCCATATACAAATCGTGCTGCCATGTCGTCTCCGGCGCCTATTTTCACATCAACCAGACGAAACAACATTGAGAACGAGTCGAAACAAATACGATAATTAAAAAATGATTAAATTTTACGAAAAAGTGAAGGACTTACGAGAAAGCACTAACGAACGAAAGGGAGAGGCGAAAGTATGAGAAAATAGAGATAAAGAGAACAGATCGGAAACCTAAATCACCTTAGGGGGTGCATAGGGAGCCGTACGGTTGGCGGCGCGGTTGGGGAAGCGGCGAGCGGGTCCGGGTCCGGTACCGGAGGCTCGGTTACGGCCCCTGGCGCCGGATCCTGACTGCTTGTTGGTCTTGATGATGTCGTCGAGGGCCATGTCCAAAGCGGCCGACATTTTTCCAGAGAGAGATGCCGAAACCCTAACGAGCTAGAGAGAGAAGAGAGAAGGGGCCGATAGGTTCGGGAGGAGGGGCTATGAGTCAAAGGAGACACAATCGAGACGAGTTCAAGAGGTTTGGTTTTACTATTATTAGATAAAGTTTTAAAGAAAAATAATACTCGAGCAAACTCGAACAAAACGGTGTCGTGGTGTAGTTGGTTATCACGTCAGTCTAACACACTGAAGGTCTCCGGTTCGAGTCCGGGCGACGCCATTCAAGCTTTTTAATTTCTTTTTTTATTCACAACGGATGTGCCAACAAACAAGAGAAGTGCTACAGCCTTTTATTGACTAACATTTACTACTTCAATTTCAATGACTTGGAATTGTGGTCTGCATTTATGTTTTTTTTCTTTTTGGAAACATCGATACATTAAAGTAAATGGGGAATATAATAAGCGTAGGATCGATATATCCTAAGAAAAATTATCTTGCACTCGACACCCTGCATTCAAAGGAAATTAAAAGGACACAAATCGAAGGTTTGGACTCATGTTCTACACATGAGACAAATCTTGAAAATTAAAGCCAAAAATTTCAACAATGTCGCATGAAAAACCACAACAGAATGTGAGATTGACATGAGCATCGATCTATTGGCGACAATCCTCGGTAAAATTGCTTTTTCTAAACAAAAAAAAAAAAAAGGCTCATCATTTTCATATTAATCTCAATTAAAGTGAGTTTTCATGTTTAGAGTGGCTTTAATTTCAGGGCACACCCTTGATTCCTCCCTTGCCCAATTGCTCCAAAACCACGATGTTCTGATCAGACAAACTTGGCTAGAATTTAGGGAAGAGATAACAAAAATTTGACAAACTCCACTCTGTCACAAGTTTTTGTACGTTCTGTTTATGTGCGAGTAATGATAGGGTTCAATGCAAACATGTGTCCTGGCACAAGACAAGATGAACAAAGATCTCTACATCTGGCTATGTCACATCCTCACAACAACATGACATATGCCGGATCCCTTGCCCTCAAACCAGACAATTGTTACGGCCTGATCCCAGAAATACACTTGCCATTTTCGACTCCCACAAAGCCTTATAAGTTTATAACTGCAAAATCTTCTAAACAAGGAGAGCTCGAATATATAGAAATTATAAAAATAACATGATGCTCCATATCTTTTTTTTATTCCTCAGAAACGGCATATTAATAATGAATGAACAAGGACATCGATCCGTCTTCTATGTAAGTCTCTTTCGTGTCATTTTCATCAACCTCTCTAACTCTCCCACAAACCCAAAGACCGAACCATGCAGGCCGAACAAGCCACAACAAGAGCTGCAAACACTGTCGGAAGGAAAAAATCCAACTTGGACCTCCTAACCAAGTGAGCCGGAAAGCACATCACCTCCATCGGATTATCCAAAGGAATCCTCACGAACCCGTCCGCATGACACGATTTTGAGAACGAGGAAGACGGAGATATGGCCGACACAAAAGCGTTCTCCGGCGCGAACGATGCCACGGCCACGGTTAACGTCAATAGAACCGTCCACGTTGCCGCGCATAGCAGCAGCGGCCACCGCGACGTGACTTGGTGAAAGAGAGTGTGAAAGAAAACGAGAAACATGACGATGAGGTTTTCGAATTAGGTGGTTTATCTTGTGGAAAGAGTGTTGGGAGGAGAACGTGAAATGAACCAGTTTTTATGAATCTGGTTTTTGCAGTTTTTCAGGGACAGAACAGAGAGATTTGAGAAGCATGGAGGCACGTTTATATATATAAGTAACTTCTTATGGAGAGAACTGATGATTTAAAATATATTAATGGATAAATACTATAGCACAATGATTTGGAACCAAGGACTTTAAATAATTATAGAAACTCACGTTCTTCCATCTGGCTGGACTGACACGATACGAGGGACCAAAGAACAAAGAAAAATATTTTATGAGGATTTATAATTTTAGGTGAAGGGTGATGCTTTGGTGGCAAATATGACGAGGTCTGTGGTCGACCTGATCCACCAGGCTGCATGATATATACGTGACGAGTTCGGTAGGGGGGGGGAAGTTTAATGTGAAGTCTTATTAATAGCATGGCTTTATTGTTTTTTTCTTCCTTTTTTCTTTTCTCAGCAATTTAATTAACGTGGATAATGCAATTACAAATAACGGTTTTTTCCCCTTCGTGAGAACATGAATAACACTATAACCACAAGCAGAGCTCTACACTAGGAAAATTTTCAGCCATTTGTAAGTAAAGAACAAACTGCACCACTTGTCGTTACAAGGATTTATTAGAAGGCTGATTTCTTAGCCAGTTTAAGATGGTCCCATACAAGAGCGAGGAATTCTATGCATTAGTTACTACATACTTTCACACTCAACATTTATAACCTTATTTTTTCATAGGGTGTGGGAGTATTTTTTATAGAGCGTGGGATGTGAGATAGTAGATAATAACTTATCAGAAAAAATTTTCTATATGATAACCGAGTTTCTGCGACAACAAATATGCCTATATATGTACATGCAAATAAATAAACATTCTGTGAATTCCAAGTTCTTGAATTGATGGTCATCTTTATATTTGAAAAGAGCGTTACTCATTTCGGGAGAGAGAGAGAGAAGCTTAAGATTCAACGGAGCAGATTGTATTACTTCATGAACCTCCCCCCAAAATAAGAAAAAAGTGATAAAATCGTGACTGCTGCCATCCAATTTCATTGTAAACCAAACTTGAAAATTGTCATTCCATACCGAGTACCTCACCAGAAGTTTAGTGATACTCCTCATCCAATGATATTCATGTACACCTACCACCGAGAAAAGACTGGTTTTTTTGTTTCTTCTTTTGTTCCTCATTGTAAAGCAATGAAATTCATTATTTTCCTCTGATAGTGTTACTCCACATTAACAACCAAAGAGAAACGCCACTCTTCGCCAGCCTCCATATAAACGAACTTAAGTGGCCGTCCATGTGAATTGTGATATCAAGAAGGAGCCTTTATAGACATTGTGAGGTCCATGATTCCATTTGGTAGATCTGGAATTCGATTCAAGAACGTCAAGGGAAGTTGCTCGAGAGAGAGCCAAGAAGTGCACTCTTGCACGAAGACATTACAGCTAAACTTCACCCAAAAAATAAAGGATGACCAAATAAATAGTTCGGTAGGAAGAGAAGCCATATCATAAAAAAGTATGGAAAAACTACACGCAACAATCAAGGATTCAGACAACTATATGCATCAATCCTACTAGTCTTCCTTCAAAGAGAATGGATTTCATTACAGTTCTGATATGATACCAGATTTCATTTCAGAACCACAAGAGACAAATCATCCTAAATTGAAGTCCCAACAAGAAAAACATACCATAGTCCACAAAAATGCACATTTTAGGCCCAAATATCGGATTGAAAATTAAAAAACGACATCCGTAAATTGCATCAACCTTTGTCACTAGAACTGAACACACAGCCAGGAGCATCAAGCATACTATGTCTCTAAATTGCAAAACACCGCAAACTCCCCTGATTTAAAGGTCTCTCAACAGACTCCACTGTTTTGGCCTTTTGGATCTCAAATCGATTAGCTTGAATGAGTATTCCATTTCTCTTCACACCAATGGGGGAGCGTTGACTTCGACGTTCAACGAAGGAATCGAACTTCCAAGCATTGCAGGTTCCTTTTCTCCATCCCCCTCCTATACCGGAAAGGAGGCTTAACCAAACCAACAAACATTCAATAATAGTACCAAACACATGCTTCATATCATATCATGTTCTTTGCTCCAAAGAACATGAGAGATGTAGAATCAATTAATAAAACAATATCGCATTGAACAATATGAAATATGAACACCTAGGAACCCAAATTCGGTTGCATTCTATTAGTAGAATAAAACCTAATCTAACTACAATCAAAGACTTTCGCAAGCCAATTAACGCCATTTTGGGATACTCGAATGACCATCAATTCATCATTCTTATAAACCCCAACGCGAACATCGAAACAATGCTTGCCGGAAGATTAACAAAACCCAAAATCAAACAAAAAGGTTTCACATCGACTAAAATCAAGAGAAGAGAAGAGACAATAAATAACTCGAGAGACCTAACTACTCTTTTTTTTTTAAGACCTAACTACTTCGCGTGAAACAAACACATTACTGAGACAGCGTCCTACAAACAAGCAGATACGGATAAAGCTTACTAACACAGACGGGTTCAAACTCAAAAAACAGATGAAACAGCACCTGCTCAGTATCATTTTTCTCAAAAGATCTTTTACACGTACATGAAGAAACAGAGAGTGAAGACCAATAGAACGCCAACGAATCTAACTTCTCTCTGAAACTACCCCAAAGAAACGTACTTTTATCTTGGCATAAACTATCAAAAGTAAAACTAATGAAAGAAATAGATAAATTACGACAAAAGATTTTCCATTCCATATTAAAGCATATAGGTACTTACATTAAGCGTGCATCTACTACTTAAAATCAAAAGACAAAATAAGGATACTGATATAGAGAATAACACAAACCCTAACCCTAGTTTTCTTCCCCAATTTCTTCACAGACCCTAGGCCTGCAAGCGTACAATTTAAGAGCTGGTGAACTTGGTGACGGCCTTTGTCCCCTCGGAAACGGCGTGCTTAGCCAACTCACCAGGCAACACGAGGCGCACAGCGGTTTGGATTTCCCGGGAGGTGATGGTAGGCTTCTTGTTGTACCTCGCGAGCCGTGAAGCCTCCTGAGCGAGCTTCTCGAAGATGTCGTTGATGAAGCTGTTCATGATCCCCATGGCCTTGCTGGAGATCCCAATATCAGGGTGCACCTGCTTCAACACCTTGAAGATGTAGATCTTGTACGTCTCCACGCTCTTCTTGGTCCGCTTCTTCTTCTTGTCGCCAGCAACGGCTCCGCCTTCCTTCGGGAGCTTCTTCCCGGCCTTGGGCTTCTTCTCTGCAGGAGCCTTCTCCGCCACAGTGGATTTCTTCTCCTCGGCAGGCTTCTTCTCGGCTGGCTTCTTCTCAGCAGCTTTGGGGGCCATCGGAATTTTCTTTTCTCGGGAAACAAACGCAAACAGAGACGCGAAAGGGAGAGAGGGTTCGAGCCAATTTAGAATCGATAGATATATCCTTGAGATGGAAATGAAATGTAGTTGGTATTTCGTATTTATAAACATGTGAGGTCGGTTTTGATTGGAGAATGGGAGAAGCCACAGATCACTGACATGGCAGCATGTGGGATGTTGATCTGGAGGAGTTTGAAGTTTAAATCGACGGCAGTAATTAGATACTTGAACCGGTCTTTGGTTTATTCCGACAAAATTGATTGGAGGGGAAGCGTGGAGATAGATGATATGGCATTAGCATATGTAAAAATAATTAACCAAGCAACTGATGAAAAAGTTTAAAATCGATCAAAAGATAAAACAATCGATAGGGCAGTAAGTTTGGACTGAAAAATCAATCTGAACCGGATCGAATCGAATTGGTTGAGTTAATTTTTTTGTTTTTCGGTCTGAAACCGATTCTTAACTTACACAAATCGACTGGATCCGATCCAATTCCAGTTTCGTGGTTTTCCGAATTAGACCGGACCGGTTGAAGAAAAAAATAAATAATATTTATATATATAAGTTTTATACAAAAATAATATTATAAAAAATATTTTTTATATAAAAGTTTTATATATAATATATAAAAAGAAAGAAAATCACTCAAATATTATTATTAAATTTTGATAAGTACATAGGACATTAGTAATTATAGTAATATAGATTATAGTTATACTTATACTAATATGGCTATACTAAATTACTATAACTAATACTAACATATAATTAATACTAATAGTTTAATATAGACTATAGTTATAGTTATACTAATATAGTAATATTAAATCATTATAATTAATATTAATATATAACTAATACTAATATAGTATTTGGCTTTAGTAAAACAGATTTATTTTGTAAAGTAGATTTTTTTAATAAAAGTATATAATTGATTTTTTTTAAAGCAGTTCTTTTTTTTTTATAAATAGATTTTTAATGATAAACTGTCAGACTTACATTAAAAAAAAATCGAAAAACTGGACTGGACCAGACCAAAAATTGGTAAAATCGGAAATACCGATTTAGGAGGGTAACCGAGCCGTAATCGGTTTTGAAAAATATAAAACTGGTATATACCGGTTCAATCCTAAATTTTGTCCAAAACTAGACTGGACCGAACCGGTTAAACCCCTAACAATCGATCGTGAAAATAAAATATAGTTTGGTAATAAGTTGAGCACATCATTTACATCATTCAAATAATAAGATTTTATTTTTAAGATTTAAAATTTAAAATTTATCTTTCAAATTAAATATATTATGTTAGTACTTTACTAAATATGCTTTACACCTGGACTGAGAATAGAATAATATATATATTATTTGAGAAAATAACATATTTCATTCATAATGAATAAGCCATATTCAAGAAGTACATTATAAAACTGCATCTAATAATACTCTAAAAATAATAATATATAGACCTTGATGCCACTATTGTATTATGTCTTACACTGGCCTAACATGTCGTGCAAGTAAGCGAGCTGCCTCATTACCCTGTTTACGAACATGGAGCACTTCATAATCTGCAAACTTATCAAGGAGAAGTTGAATTTATGCAATCAAAAGCCTCTACCTTGAGAAATTAGGTTCTCTAGATCCTATAACTTCAATAATAGTAATAAAAAAATATCCTTCCAAAACCAGACCATAAATACCTAAATATAAGATCATATGTAAACCCCTTAATGCAACTATAGCTTCAATATCGTCCATTTCAATCTCGCTTGTTTCCGGCAGTCCTCCAACCATTTTACAACTAGATTATAGCTTCAAAAATAAAAATATATATATTTCAGAATTATGAGATATTTTTTATAACTCCTTTACAGCTCTATAATAAATTAATGGTAATTTTATAAGATTAGAGTTTATTTTTAATGAAATTGCATACTTGCTCTGCGAAATAAATTATAAAATAGTTATAAGATAATCGGAAGTACATGAATATTTTCTGTATGTTTTAGATCTCTACTCTACCTTTCTTTTTGTTTTAAATGATGTCTGCGTAAGCTAAATTGTAAACCAATTAGGGCACTAGTATTGGCTTGGTCAAAGTTAAAGATTGACTAAAATTTAGATAATATATACTAAAAACACTCCACATTGAATTGACCAAGTCTAAAATAAAATAGATTTTTGCTACAATGATTAGCCAAAGATAGAGAATCACTATTGATTCACTAAACATTAAAATATTAATTTCTCACTTCAAGAAAACATTAAAATATTAGTTCCTCACTTTAATAAAAATACTATTTGGTTTGTAATTAAGAAATTTAGATAGAAATTTAGATGAGTTTAATCAATATATTTTTTTATTAACATTAAATGACTTTTAAAAATATAAATTTTTTTAATATTAATTTAATTAGAATATAATTATTATTAATATTCAATTAGTAGAATTATAAAATGTGATACAAATAAATTAAATAAAAAAAATATTAATTTAATAATATTTTATTATTATATAGAGAGTAAATAGCTAATCCAATGTGGGAATTGAATGTAAATAAAATAGGTAAATATAAAAATGTGTGATATTGGCTAAAGTTTGGAGATGCATTTGGCTAAGCTAATACTAATAGGGCTGCAACCCGTTCAACATTTGAGCCCGACCCGACCCGACTCGTATTTAAGCGGGTCATAGCAATCCGATCCGACCTGAAAATTCAACCAGTGTTCTATTTTATTTTTTCTTTTCCCGGTTACACACCCAAGCAAACTAGAACTGGTTGTTGAACCCTACAACACCACCTATTCACGCTGGTGATTCCCGTCAGGTTTTGAGTACTACTTCACCCAGAGCTGCGGAGGAATGCAGCAGAGAGAGAGAGAGAGATCGAGAAGGATCGGCGGGTTGGAGATCTGCTGCAGAGCTTCACGGTTTCGATGGCCCACGGGATCTTCGACCAGAACATCCCTCTACTTTCTTACCTAGTTGCCGAGTATTGTAGATAGCCCAAATCCCCTTATTCTGGAATCGCGTCAACAACTTCTTCGCCCAGATCTGAAACTCTAGTCGAGGTTCCGTCCTCTTTGCGCCGATTATTCCCGTCGAGTTTATCCATACGTTCAGAGTGGCTTTGGTATCAATTTTTTTCTTTTTAAGACACTTATTCAAACGGTTGGAGTCCGCAAAATGAGAGATAGTTGAAATGGGTAGAGACATGAACAGAGAGAATCAAAGAGAGTGGCAAAGGAAATAGTCTAGACAATGGACGGACGAAGGGGAACAGAGGCGATGGTGATGGTATCGTAAGGAAGAGAAATGGCTAGGGTTTTCATTTGTAGAGGATAAAAATGTGGGCTTGAGTTTTTAAAGAGGTGGGTTGACGGGTTGTACGGGTCGAACCCGAACATGAGCTAAAACCGTTTTTCCTGTTCGGGTCGGGTTGGGTTTCACGGGACGGGCCAATCGGTTTCCTGCACAGGCCTAAATACTAGTACTCTAAGTTAGAAGAGTATCATTGTCCAGATATATTTCCTGTTAAAGATGACTAGATTCTCTTTTGTCCAATAATTAATGGTTGCAAGCTAATTAGGACGAAGGAGAGAGGGATTTTAATATGTATAAATTGAGGATGACAGACATTCATGAGATGAAGGGAATCCTAAACTCCAATTAGAATAAATTGTCTAACCTTTGTTTGGGACATTGGCAATGTTGTTGTAAATAATTTGAGACGTGCTACGTACAGGGATCCAAACGCAGAAACATGACACGCGAAGTCCAAAACAAAGTTGCTATTCATAATCATGTTTCGGCCTTCATGTCCTGCTTCTATGTTTGGGTCCGTACTCCGTGACCCAAGGATAAGAAAAATAATAATAGCACAAGTATTAGATTATGCATACGTATAAATATCTATATATTTACATAATATGACTTTAAATTGGATTGTATTAGATTATGTATATCTAAAAATTTGCATAGTTATGAAGAGTATTTTTATAAATTTAAAGATATACTATTCACTCTCAAAATCTTATTTTATTATTTTTTTTCTTTCTCCTCCCCCCTCTCTCTCCCTCCACCAACTGATAGAATTTTAGGAAAAAAATTCTAATAGATGCTAAATGATAGAATTTGCAGTTGTGCTAATTGCAAAATATATATAAAAATAATAATAAAATAATAAATAATAATATTTTTTTATTATTTGACTCAAATATGCATAATCTAATATAGGAGTTTTTCTTAATATGCAAAATCAATCTCTAAAAGATGTAATTTTGTATATGCATATAGAAAAATCACTGCTAATGCTCTTTAGTAATTAATTTGGATGGGTTTAAAATTTTTAAAATAATAATATTTTAATGAATATTTATACAAAAGTTGTGATGTTGGTAAGGTTTGGATAGTGAATTGAGATAAGAGTTAAAAAATTGAATAAAATATTATTTTTTAATATTATTATTGTTTTGGGATTTAATAAAAATGAATTGTTTATTATATTTTGTATAAGAATTTAAGAAAATTGTAATGATTAGATGAGATAAGATAAATTGAGAGCAACTCTAAATCCAAAATGGGCGGTAGTTGCCTACCTGTAATATTATTTCTCAATTGTTTTTCCCGTTGGTTGAGTTGGCCATAGTGAATTTATGAATTATCAGTCATCGTCATTTTGTGTGGATCTGTATTCCTCCCCAAGAGAAGATAGATCTGTGCTGCAGATAAGGGAGGGACAAAATGGATCTATGTTGATCCTTCAGGTCAAGCTCCATAGCATATTTTAAATAGTTGACGTATAAAATTACTTCTAGAGTATCACATTAATTAAGTATGATTAAAAAATATCATATGATTAATAAGAATTTAAATCGTAACAGTGTTGCTTGGAAAAGGGAAGGCATGACAATATTAAGACATAACAGTGTTTATGTAGTTTTCATAAGACAGTCATGAGTTTGAATGAGTTACAAACCAACCACGCCAGTAATTTAGTTCCCGTTTGGTTACATAAATAGTTAAAATGAAAATTAAAAATTAAATAAAATATTATTAAAATATAATTTTTATTTTAAAATTTAAAATTATTTATTATATTTTGTATAAAAATTTAAAATAATTATAATAATTATATGAAACGAAATGAGATAATTTGTATTAACGTACGTTGCTTAAACAGCATTTTATCTTTATCTTAATCGGCTCCTGCAAGCCTACAGAGGTGAAAAATCCATTCAGGCATTCAGAGGCTCGAAACAGACCAGAAACTGTTTTTTCTAATCCCAAGATGATAAACCATAGCTTGTAGATACAACAAGAAGAAGAAGACACCCATTGCGTCAGTTCCACGCAAGAAAGAAACCATAAGATATTGATTGGAATTACTGTGAGGCAAAACTTGACAACAAACCAATATCATAGCTCAGCCAGCGAGTTATGATTCATATAGTCTAATATACTCATGACTTAACGCAAAACGAATATGTCCTGCGAACATAAATTTTCATTCATATTTTTCACAATCTTTTTATACAATTATACTATAAAATGAAAGTGATTTTGTAAAACAATGATATTTTCGCAAGTTATTTTATAAAAATCTCTTTCATTTAAAATATGGTTACGAAAAGAGTTGTGTTTACCATTTTTCGCATGAAAATATGAAGAATTTTAATACCTTTTTTCATGTTGATGCATTTTTGTCGTACTCATCTCTTCTTCGAACAAGTTAACAAAATCTAAATCTCCTTATTTTGAGGTAAAAAAAAAAATATGATTAAATTAAAAATATAATATAAATAATTAAATTTATTCATTTCCATCAATTTATAAATTTAATTTTTAATTTTATATTATTAACATGAGTTACGATATTAGCATTTTGTCACTTGGGATTAGGTCAACAAACAAATTAAGTATGAGTGAGTAGTAGGCTTGAGCCTTGAGCTTTTTAGATAGTTATGTTTTATGTTCAAATAGCTTATGCGATACATTGTATTGATTTAGATAATATATGAGGTTCCACATTTTTTGAAAATGAGAAGATTTTACTCTTTATAAATTTATAATAATGACTAATCCTTTTGAAATATAAGCCAGAATGTGATTTGGACCTCCCTCGAGGCATTACAATTTGTATTAGAGACCGATCATGATATAATTATAGGACATGATTTTGAAATATTAGGTTTTGATGTTTAATTATAATAAATACTAATGATTGTTTAGGGGATTATTTTGACTCTTTAGAAATACGGTCTTAAATTTATATTTGGTTGCTAGGTTCTATTAGATGATATTTTTCGTTATATTAAGGTTGGTCAGGGCATGTTTACAAAATATAAGAATATTATTATTTATTGGGAGTTAAAAGGGTGCCTCACTTATCTCGTACTGTTGAATTTAAACAGGTTGAAGATGCCGCTAATGCAAAAGAAGAAGTTGTCGTTGAGGAATTGTTGAGCACTCTAAATTGATTAGTCAAACTTAAAATGATACTTTTAGTTAACGTGAGATGAATTTAATTTTAGTTATTCTAATTGTCACATTGAAATAATTATTTTTTTATTATATAACAATAAAATAATATGAGATGAATTTGATTTTAGTTATTCCATTCACATCAAATTTTCACATTAGATTATTCATTATATAGTAATAAAATAATATTACTTTAAAAAATATTTAGTTTTTTTATTCACTAATTTATTTTATTTTATCATATTTTATCATTCTACCTATTATATGTGAACTAGTAATCATATTTTAATTAAATTAATGTTATTTCATATGAAATAGATAAGAAAGAGGAAAGATAAATAATTGATAAAATATGTATTTGGACTATCTACAGTAACTTTTAAATTTGAAAAATTTTTTTGAAAGCCACTTAGCTAAAGTCCAATTATTTAGAATCTAACTAATCCATTGTGATCATATTTTGTTCTCTAATAGCTAATTAATCAATGGATTTAGCTTTTAGCTAATCCATTGAGGATGCTTTAAAGAGTTATGGAACAAATGATATTGATCGACTAGCAAATAAGTTATATTCGATGACCCTAACCGAACTTGCTTGTGGGTTTTTAGAAAGAGAAACTCTCACTTCTCTCTAGAAAACTCAAATATTTTCGAGTGTTTCTGTCGAAGAGGAGAGTGGAGTTGTGGCTCTCACCCTCCTATCTATTCCATTTCCGATACTGATTTGTGTATATGCTTTGGCTTTCATGATAGTGTTTTTATTCTCTCCCTTCCACCAATTCGGTTTTGGTTAGATCCATCGCACTTCAGTGACCAACAGTCGACACACACCCCACCACACTACCCTACAACCGTTGATCTACAGGGACGACGCGAAACTGTGGAGAAATATTTGCGAGTGACCCTCATGCGTGACTTGCTTCTGCGCGTGGCTTTCACGTGTTGGCACGCCTCGACGAGCCCACCGGCTACACACCGCACTAATAGATCCCCCACCTCAAGATCTTTCATATCTACCCCACTTCACCTCTGAGCCATTAGCATGTGATCTCCATGCACCACCACTAGTGCGCGGGAAGACAAATGGTTTGCCGTAGATCAGTCCATTTGATGCTGGTCTTTCCACTATATTATTGCTTTTCCTAACTGATGATATTGAAAAATTGACTACGGAGCTCTCCAAAAAATATCTCAAAACAACAAATTGCAGTGCACTCACAATTTACACTGCCTCCAGCAGTGGCTTACTTAAAAACAATATTTTAAGATGGTGCCCTCTTTGTAGGGTATGGGTGGGAACCAAAAAATTGGTCCCAAAATCCTTTTTATTTTCTTTCTTTTTTTTATCACTTTTACACTATGGTTATTGTACTTGGGTGTTTGTTAGGAAATCTCATCCATCCTCATTCATTTTTTCATTTTCTAACAAAATTTGTTTGCTTAGGAAAAAAAAGTTATATTCCATAATCTCTCATGCCACCAATAGAACATAGAAATTAGAAGGTTGTACTTTTGCATAATTCAAGAGCCATAATCCACCTACCTTTATTGGGTACGTGACCCAATTGCACTAACTAATAATTATCAGAGCTTATTCCAACTAAAATTATAGGATTTGAGCACTGCTACCTACAAAGAACGTCAAGAATTTAAAAGAGAAGATTGTGATACTCCATATTGACTAATAAGTGATTAAAATAGGTTGTGCATGATATTTCACATTACTTGAGAATAGTAATTTATTGATTTAATAGTTCAAATGGGACTCAAATTGTATCACTAATTAATCTTTTTTGAAGTATAGGCCTAGAAGTGGCTTGGGCCTTGCCTGGGATGTTACAACTTACTTGATTTTCAAGTGAGTTCGAGTTTATTAGAGTTGCTTAATTTTATATCTTATACTTTTATCTAAGATTTTGACAAACAAACTTTGTAATTTCGTATATATATTTTTCATAGTTTGTGTGTATAGATAAACATCAATGATTATTGTTGATGTCGTGTTTCGCGGGCCTGGGCAACGTCGTTCAGACAGTATTCGTGGATGATCACCTACATAGCCAAAACAATGAGAGAAGAACAAAGGGGGGGGGGGGATTGTGAGGTCCGTTGATCCTCCGATGCTTAAGTCAATTCTCGGTAACAAAGAGGGCGAACAATATATGTGTAACAGTTAAACTTAGTAGTAGTAATGGGTTTTTTAGTACTTACTTTGCTTACCGCTGATAGTCTTATTTATAGTTATCGACCTGGTATCTACCATAGTGGTGCATCGTGTAACAGCAGATTATATACTGGCGTCATTTATTTGCTGAGACACCTCTGTGCCTCTACCTTACCGAGCCAGTACGTGCCCGGGGTCATTGTGCGTCGCTCGAGTCTTAGGTTGTATTAAATGCGGCATGCTCTCTTCTGGGCTGCATTAAATGCGGCATGCTCTCTTCTGGACTGCATTAAATGCGGCATGCTCTCCTTTTAGCTGCATTAAATGCGGCATGCTTTCTATTTCAAGTCGTACTGGACGCGGCCTATTTTCCCATCACTGTGGATCGCAGACGTCGCAAGTCTCTTCATACGGCGCCTGAACGCAACGTTCCTTCTTCCTTAAGCTTCGTTTGTAAACAGGATCCGTTCGGTTCCCAATACTTGGAGCCCCGACCCAGGTGACGTTTTGTTTGTCCTAGTCTTTAAGGGTAATCTGGGCCTTGGGCTCCAACTCAGCCCATGTTTTTGCCCTAATTCAACCCAATCTTCATGTTTGGGTTGACCTTGGGCTTTGCCTTTGACCCCATATATGGGGATGAGATTTTTCCCTTCACAATACCCCGCTAATTTTTAGCACACGTGTGGGCTAGAAATTACAAAAACTTTTTTCTTTTCCTCGATTTTTTAAACAGGCTTGGTTAATCATTAGTGTCGTCTTCATTAATTAGAGTCGTGCTTTGGTCCGTTCCATGCACGTGGATGGCAGGTAAAACGTCATTCTGCCTCTTCATGGTTGAGCGCTGCTTCGCATTTCGGGCTGCTATTTAAAACACCCTACCGTCTCATCATCAGGTACCTTTCCATCTCTTCCTCCCCATCGACCTTCTCTTCGACTTCCTGCTAACCTTTCGAGATTTCAAGTTGCTCCAAGTTCTTTACTTAGGGTTTCCATGGCAGATGGTGAAAAAGATCCTCGATACAAGTACTTCGCTGGGAAGGGGTGGAGGTCGATTATGACCAACACCGACTTGCGTGCATTATGCAAGGATTTTCCCCTCCCGGATGAAACTTCTATTGAGGTCCCCCACCCTCGTGTAACAATGGTAGACGAGGATGGCTTGGCTACAATGGTGGTGCTTTTCCCCCAGATGTTCTACATTGGGTTGTGTATGCCGGTCTGTCGTCCGGTCCATGATATTTTGGATTTTTTGAAACTTGCTCCAGCACAACTTCATCCGAACACTTGGCGTTTGGTCCTAGCCAGTTGTGTGGCTTTTTGGATTGTTCTGACTAGTCGAGAGGATTATCCTGACTAACTGCTCGGGAGTTCCTATCGGTGTACTGGATAAATTGTCTCGCTGGTAATCTCTGTAGTTTCCAGTCCCTTTCTTTGAAAAAGTGTTTCGCTTATTTAGAGAAGAAATATTCGTCTTCGAAGGAATGGTATCGACGGTTCTTTTTTATTAGGGGGACGGGTTGAGAGTGCCCGAAAGAGGAAGCTGAATATAAAGAGTTCCCCATCCGATCCGCTTGGGGCAAGGTCTCAAATTCTAAATCTCTCTCTATCGATTTATTGAAGAGGGAAAAGTCTAGTATTTCTGCTGTGATATCTTGGGTGGTGGCCCACCCTTCCTTAGCAGAAACCGATTCACTGCTGAATGATGATTACATTTGGCGCTACCTCGTTGCTCCTCATCGTAATCACGTGATGGGTTGAGATTTATAGATGGACCACCCCTCTTCTGCCAAAGTTAGTCGGGTGGGGTAGTCCCGAACAGAAGGAATGGCTTCCGTCGTGGCTCAAGCCCCACCCGTTGGGAAAGTCCCAACGGTTCCTCCTCGTCCTACAGAATCGAGTGTTCTTCGTGAGGGATAAAGGGTTCTCCAGCAAGCGGGCTCGGAGGATAACCCTTGCCCTCCAGTTAAGAAGAGCAGGTCTGAACGGGCCAGCTCGGGGAGCCATCTTGAGGGTACTGCCAAGGCTATGGGTCCCACCCAGACGCTTACGAAGAGCAACTCCCCACGAGCTGTTGATGGCGCCACCGTTATCCGAGCTGCTTCTGGCCCTTCCCAAGCTGCTCCATCACGAGGTACACTTAACATTCCCAGAATCATCTTCCCTCTCTCTTCTCTTCTTCTTCACTTTTTTTTTTAAACTTCTCGGACAGAAGATGACTATGCTTAACTTCCTTCTTTCAGTTCCTTCTGGGGGAAAGGAGGCAGATATTGCCATTAATTTTCTATTTGCTTCGATTTTCTACTGCCCACGTCTCGGGGTCCTGGCCTTGTGACGGAAGGTTTTTCCTCCTTCAAGGAAACTTTAATCCAAGAGGAGGTCCCTCCTCACTGGGCACCAATCCCTTCCGAGGAAGTGTTGGCTGAGGCCAAGGCTTCCTTGATGGAGCAATTATGTGATGCCCTCTTTCACCCCCGGGGCTAGCTGTCGTGACACCTCCCGTTCTTGCAGTTCCTCATCCTGAAGAGGCCGTAGAACAGCTCGAGTTCGAGGAGCTTTGTTTCGCGGAGACCTCGGGGCCAGCTCTTCTTGAGGTCCCAGTCTCCTCTTTGGTGCCAGAACCGACCATGGAGGTTATTCCCCCAGTGATTGCTGAGATTACCCCAGGTTTCCAACCTTCTCAGGTATCCATCTCCTCTTCTTTCCTTGCACCCTCCATTTGTTTATTATATATATTTTTCGTTATAATGATTCGTGTTAACGATTTGTTTCAAGAGGACACGGTCCCTCCGACTGGGTTTTCCCCTCAGCTTTATGGTGGTAACGCTGTAAAAGAGGTGGAGGATGACACTCCACCCGTGAGTGGTTTGCCTTGTCTGGGGGCTATCCAGGGTGAGAGCTTGGCTCCTGCTAAGGAGCAGTTAAGTCTCTTGTCTCCCTCCCAACAGGACCCTCAAACTGAGATTCTTCTCGAGCGTGGGGGAATTCCGACTTGCCTTCCCCCAAAACAACGTCATGTTTCCCCCGAAGTGGGGAGTACCGCCCTCCTCTTCTAGGCCGGAAGGTGGCCCAGGTCACCAGAGGGCTCGATTTGAGTCTTTTGAAGCCCAGGCCCAGAAGTTCAGACCATTATTTGCCAAGGTAAGTATATATATTATATTTTTTTTTCAACGTACTATTGATAAGCTTGGTCTTCTGTGAATCTTTCAAGCTGCTGACCAACTGGCTGAGATGGTTTCGCAAGTGAGGAAGGCTCTTGAAAAGGATCTAAGGGATCAAAGAGCGTTGAATAACTTGTTGAACTTGCGCGGGAAACGGTTGGAGGCTGATCTTCAGACCGCCGAAGCGATGAATGCATCCTAGAGGAGTGACAACGTGCTTTGCCGTGAGCGGCTCCGAACCCAGTGGAAGGAGGCCGAGGTGTTGGCACATAAAGTGAAGGTAATGACCCTTGAGCTTAAGCTTAAGGATAAGGAGATCCAGCTGAAAGACATGGAGGAGGAAGTGACTAGCGGGAAGATATCCTTACTGACCGAGGAGTTGGAGTCCGCGCGGAAAGAGCTTGAGGATCTTTGGGTCGAAACCGACCTTCTCTTTTCTGAAAGGGCAAGTGCTCAAGCCGAGGTCCAAAGACTAGAGTGCGAGATAGAGTTTGTTCAAGAGCTGTTGCGGCAAAATAATGATTCCTTCAAAAAAGTGTCTCAGGAAAAGAAGAAAGCTATCAAAGTACTTCAAAGTACGTCAAGTCCTATATAGAAACTTTATGGCTTTGTCCAAGGAAACCGAAAAGATGAGAGTCGTGGCCCGGAATAATATTATCTGTTAGCGAAATTCTCTAGTTGAAGCTCAACTTCGCAGGAACCTTGCCGTGTCTCAACTTGAAAGAGCCTCTACCCTTCGCCTCCAATCCTAGATGTACAGATATAAAGAAGGTCTCAAGCGTCTCAGGGAGGTGATGCTCGAGACCCCTGGGACCGATCACCGTTCCTTGGACCTCCGAAGTCTTAGGCCGAATAAATTTGCTTATGAGGAGATGTTGACGTGGAGTGTAGACAACCTGCCTCTCTCTTCCCGTCATGAAGCTCCTTAATTAATTTTTCTCCTCTTCCTTTTGCACCTTTTAATTCGCTCAGGTTTGTAATGTGACCAATCATTATAATGCACATAAATGTAATTTTGACAATTTGGACACCTTCTTCACCATGTTTGTTGCGATCTGAGTCGCCCGCTAGTATGAGCTAGAAGTGTTTGCAGGCATAATTATTGCACGGGATTCTCCCGAACGATCCCTAAGCAATTGCGCTTGCAAATCCTTTTGCTGACTTCAGGTCTGAAGCTACTTTATTGAAGCCTGACAATAACCCTTGTTGTTAATACCTTGTTTAAAAGTATCCCTTACAAATGCTCCATTAATTTCGGGTTAACTCCGTTATTTCCTATACGTCGGTTCGCGCCCCTGCATCTTCCGAGTTCCAAGGGGCGATGGCTCCATACGGGAGACACGTGGTCGACCGGGGGAAGCCTTGGGAAAACGTGTTTGGCTGGGGTGAGCTCCGGAACTGTGGTCCTCGAGGGTCTATTACGTTTTCTTCGCCCATAAGTGCGGCCTTCGTGGGATTTACTCAAGCATGTTTCCTTATTTCAATCCTCCCTGCTCGGATGGTTTTCTTCCTTTCTTCTGAGGATCTCAATGGAAGGCGTTCTTTTTTCGGTGAAACATTGTTCTTTTGCTTGTCCTTACCCTTTTGCTTATGGTGCCTCACTTGTCCTTGCCCCTTTGCTTACGAGGGTTGACTCCCGAAACAGTGGGATCAAAACTTGTTGCCTGCCAGTTCTGAGCTTAGTGGGAGCAAGAAGATGGTAAGACAGAGGAGCCTATGGTGGATTGGAGCAGAAAGACAGTCCAAGGTGGGAATCAACTCTCTGGAATCTGTCCGCTCCCTCATTATGTCCTTCTCCATTAACCCTGAACCTCAATCAGCGCTCAGAGGCTGAGTGGGGTTCCACTGGATCCTGACTCCTCCTTTCCCTTACATCCTCCATTGCTAGGAGGAAGGTACCACTATGTTGAGTGTTCGGTCTGTTCAGACGAATCGAGGATCTTTGGCATTCCCCTTTACCGAGATACTATTCTATTGATAGCTAGATGAAGCTAGGTCCTTTTCGGTCGATCTTTCGTTCGAAGGGTTCACTCCTGATCCTTTGTTGTTTTAGATGATGTATATACCTTCCTTGTAACCTTCATTCAGGCAATAAAAGATGGCTTCGCATATCTGTCTTTTTATTTTTCGTTACTTTTATTTTTTGTATTTGAATGGGGCTACACCGAGCAACCTCCCCCTTTTTATGTGACTGTACTTGCACCTGCAAAGGTAGGCTTGAGTGACGAATAAATGAACTGGTGTACCTTGTGGCCTGGTTCACCTTTTCTTCTCTTTTTTTTTTTGTTCAACGTGTTCGGTTCTGCACCATAGCACAAAGTTCGACAATGTCCCGTAGAATCACTGGTGACTCGCTCGGCAAAGTCCCGTGGGAACACTGGTGACTTGTTCGGCGATGTCCCATAGGATCACTGGTAACTTGCGTTGAGAATAGCTGTTAGCAGGTCCGAGCGAGGGCTTGGTTCCTGTGCTTTTGACTTCGTGGATTGGCATTGGCCAACGCATTTGGTTCTACTCTGAGGCATAGTGATTATCTCCTCTGGAAAGTTTGAGAATTCAGCCATAAAGTCTGCCAATACCTGTCCTTTGATTGCGGTGCGCGAAAGATACTCAATTTCGAATTCGCTCAGCTCAATCGCCCAGTTAGTCATTCGGCCGGACGTATCAGGTTTCTGCAATATTTTCCTCAAGGGAACATATGTTTGCACTTTTATCGGATGAGCTTAAAAATAAGGCCTTAACTACCTAGCCGTAATTACTAACGCAAATGTCAACATCTCTGTTCGGGGTATCTGGCTTCCGCTCCCCGAAAGGCTCTGCTTATGTAATAAACGGGACGTTGGACCCCCTTTCTTCACGAGTCAGTGCAGCAGATACCGCATGAGGTGATACGGCTAAGTAGACATTTAAGTCTTCTCCTGGCGTAGTTTGACTGAGCAAGGGCGGATGGGCCAGATATTCCTTCAGCTCGTCAAAGGTGTTGTTGCACTCTGCGTCCCACTTTTGCGCTTTTCGTAAAATCTTGAAGAAGGGGCTACTCCGATCGGTTGATTTTGCAATGAAGCGGCTTAGGGCGGCTATTCTTCCTGCAAGCTTCTGAACTTCGTTGATGGTGCAAGGCGGGGGCATATCTACTATAGCTTTGACTTTTTTGGGATTGGCCTTGATCCCGCGCTCCGAGACCATGAACTTCAAGAACTTTCCGGATTCGACTCCAAAAACGCACTTTTGGGGATTGAGTTTCATTTTATACTTTCTAAGAACTGCAAAGGCTTCGCGGAGATCATCAAGGTGCTGCTCTGCTTTCTTACTATTGATCAGAAGGTCGTCTACGTACACCTCCATGTTTCTCCTGATCTGGTTTTTGAACATTCGATTAACCAACCGCTGATATGTTGCTCCCGCATTCTTGAGGCTGAATGGCATTTGCTTTGTAGCAGTAGAGGCCCGGTCCGTGTTGAACGCCATTTTCTCCTCATCGTCAGGATTCATTCTGATCTAGTTGTAGCCAGAGTACGCGTCCATGAAACTGAGCAGGGTATGCCCGGCCATCGAGTCTACTATCAAGTCTATCATTGGATGGGAAAGCTATCTTTGGGACATGTTTTGTTTAAGTCGGTGAAATCTATACACATTCTCCATTTTCCATTAGCTTTTCTGACCAATACCACGTCAGAGAGCCATTCGGGATAATAAACTTCCCAAATGAATCCCGCTGCTAGCAGTCGATCTACTTCTTCAGCGATTGCCGCATACTTTTCCGCACTGAAATTGCGACGTTTTTGTTTGATTCTTTTTGCTTCAAGATTTATGTTAAGGCGGTGCTCTATCACCGATTTATCGATGCTGGGCATCTCTTCATGGCTCCAAGCGAACACGTCCCGGTGCTCAATAAGTAGTAGTCTTATGGATTCGTTTAGTTCGCTGGACTTCTTTGACCCTATCCGCACGGTCTGTCCGGGTTTAGGAGTGTAAATTTAAACCGGAAAACCGGTAAACCGATCCAAATCAGACCGGACCGGACCGGTTTTATCGGTTTTGAACCGGTTCGGTCCGGAACCAGTTTCTAAAATGCGTAAACTGGTTGGAACCGGTCTGGTTCCGGTTTTAAGATTTTTCAGACCGGACCGGATCGGACCGAACCGGTTGATAAAAAAATATATAAAAACTAATATTTCATATATAAGTTTTATTAAAAATTAAAATTATAAAAAATATTATATATATATTAATATATAAGTTTTATATATAATTTATAATTATATGTGAAATTTTTATATATATAATATATATATATATATAAAAATTTCACATATAATTATAAATTATAACTTAAAATATTAATATTAAATATGAACATTTGTAATTTGTTTGATTATATGCTATTAATATAATTATATATAAGATAATGTTATTATAAAATAAAAGTTTAATCTTAAAAATGAAAATATAATTGATCATGTATTATATAGCTATACTAATAGTCTAATATTATATTAATGTCAAATTTACATTTAAAAAAAATTAAAAAACCGGACCGGACTGGACCGGAAACTGGTAAAATCGGAAGTACCGGTTTAGGAAGGTAACCGGTGAGTAATCGGTTTTGAAAAATGCAAAACCAGTTATACCGGTTCGGTCCAAGATTTTGTCCAAAACCAGACCGGACCGGACCGGTTACACCCCTATCCGGGCTCTTTGGGATCCACTGATAGTAAAACTACTGGCTTGTTGGGCTCCGCCTGCCTTAGGGCTTTTTCATCCCTTACTTCCCTATCTAATTCTGTCAGGGCCTGTGGTGGGGGCGAGGTTCCTTTCCCATCTTCTTCATCGAGGGTTTGTATGGAAATTGCCTTAGACTTCATCTCCCGAGTGTAGCAATCTCTTGCTACTCACCTTGCATCTCTCCTATTCCAAAAGGGGTCGGGAATTTGACCTTTAAATGGTACGTGGAGGTTACAGCCTTCATCTGGTCCAAGGACGGCCGTCCGAGGATTGCATTATACGAGGAGTGGGCCTTTACCATCAAGAAATCCACTATAAGGGATACTGACTTCGGGGTTGTTCCGGCTAGTACAGACAAAGTTATGCCCCAAGCGGTTGGATCGTGTCTCCGGTAAAGCCCTTGAGAGGGGTTGGTGCTGGTCGTAGCCGATCGGGAGCAATCCCCATATTAGAAAATGCCTCTCAAAAAAGGATGTCGGCAGAGCTGCCGTTGTCAATGAGGACCCTCCTGGTTCAGTAGTTTGCGATCTGTGTTGTTACTACTAACAAATCGTCATGCGGTCGCAATAAGCCTTCGCCATCTTGTTCGCTGAAGGTCACTTGATATTCCTTCGTTGGTTCTTTGCCGTGTTGGGATGGTTTGTATGTCGAGAATACCTCCTCGTACCTGGCCTTTCTTGCATGGGCCCTCCGTGCCAAGGATGTGGTTCCTTCGGCATATCCTCCTGCTATAGTGCTAATCTCGCCTACAGGGGGTTCTTCTCTATCCGAGCCTCTTTGATATGAGTTCCCCCCATGCAGGTTAATAGTCTTTCTTTGGTCCGGGCTTCCCTCGCCTCTCCGTGCGAAGTTTCGACCCTTGTGGCTTGGGCTACGACTTTTATGCGGTGGACCTCGATTTCTCCGGACAGGGCTTCAGTTCTGGCTTCTTCGCTGATATGAATGGTAGTCTCGTTGTGGTTCACCCTGTTGCTCTCCTTGGTTACCTTGGGGCTCCGTATCTCTGACAAATTTTCTCCTTGTGTAGTAGTCTTGTGTGTTGTGCCCCCTGCTTCTATGAAAAGAACAGTATTTAGGATGATACAAATCCTGTCTTTGTTCTTCTTCTAGGTTTTCCTCTCTCTCAACCGTTAGGTTAGAGTGCATACTGGGTCTTTGTCTCGTCTATCAGGTATGCTCTCCTTTACTTCTAGTTTCGTAAACTCTCTTCTTGTAGTCTCCCTCGCTCGAAACTTTTTGTCGATCTACTGTCCTTCTATTTGCTCTTTCTAAGTCATCCTTTCTTGGGGCCGTTAATGCTTGAAAGGTGTCTTCTCCGTTTATGTAACTGTCGGCGCGGTCCATAAACTCTCTTAGGGTTGCCAGGGTTTTTCGAGCTACCTCCGTCATGAAGGGGTTTCGAGGCCAAATTCCTCCTAATAAGGCAACCAGGGTGATCTTCTCGTCTTGGTTGTCCGTTGTCATCCGTTCTTTGTTAAAGCGGGAGAGATATGACTTGAGGCTCTCGTCGTCTCTTTGTTTGACAGTCAACAGATACGCTGTCGGTCTTCGCTTCGTTCGGCTGGCCATGGCTTGCGTTAGGAAAAGGCGTGCTAGCTCATTGAAGCTATCCACGGTTCCGGGTCACAAGGAGCCAAACCACTTTCGTGCCGCTCCTTTTAAGGTGAGGGGAAAAGCTCTGCATGCCACATCGCTGGGAAAACCGTGGAGGGTCATGTGGGTTTTGAAAGTTTCCAGTGGGTCCTTTGACCCATCATACGCTTCTATTTAGGGGATTTTAAACTTTGGTGGTATGGGTACTGCCATTATTGCAGTACTATATGGCAATTTAGTGTTGGTAAGAAGTTGATCTACCGTAGAGGGTTGGCCTATTTGTTTGGCCACTTCCATCTGGATTTGCATATTGGCTCTACGTCGTTCTTCATTCGCTATAGTTGTGTCGGGGTGAGGGTGGATCTCAGAATGATGGGTCTGTTGGGCTGCCTCAATTTCTCCTTTATCTCCCTGTAAAGCTGCATTTTCTTGTTGGAGAGTCTCCATGTCGGCCATGAGTTTTCATATCACTTCGGCTTGTTCATTGAGTTTGGGTTCCATTGTTTCAGGCTGCGACGCTTCACGCAGCGAATGTTGAGAGCGGGTTGTTTCTGGCATACGAAGGACACGCTAGTTATGGAACAACAGAGATCCCACAGATGGCGCCACTGTTAATGTCATATTTTGCGGGCCTGGGCAACGTCGTTCAGACAACATTCGTGGATGATCACCTACACAGTCAGAACTATGAGAGAAGAACAAAGGGGGGACTGTGAGGTCCGTTGATCCTCCAATGCCTAAGTCAGTTCTTAGTAACAAAGAGGGCGAACAGTATATGTGTAAGAGTTGAACTTAATAGCAGTAATGGGTTTTTCAATACTTACTTTGCTTACCGCTAATAGTCTTATTTATAGTTATCGATCTGGTCTCTACCATAGTGGTGCATCGCGTAACAGGAGATTATATACTGGTGTCATTTATTTGCCAAGCCACCTCTGTGCCTTTACCTTACCGAGCCAGTGCGTGCCTGGGGTCATTGTGCGTCGCTCGAGTCTTGGGCTGTATTAAATGCGGCATGCTCTCTTTTGGGCTGCATTAAATGCGGCATGCTTTCTATTTTGGGCCGTACTGGACGCGGCCTGTTTTTCCATCACTGTGGATCGCAGACATTGCAAGTCTCTTCAAACGGCGCCTACGCGCAACGTTCCTTCTTCCTTAAGCTTCGTTTGTAAACAGGATCCGTTCAGTTCCCAACACTTGGAGCCCCGACCCAAGTGATGTTTTGTTCGTCCCAATCTTTAAGAGTAATTCGGGCCTTGGGCTCTAACTCGGCTCATGTTTCTGCCCTGATTCAACCCAATCTTCATGTTTGGGTTGACCTTGGGTTTTGCCTTTGACCCCCTATATGGGGATGAGATTTCTCCCTTCACAATTATAATCATAATGATTTAAACATATGTACAATATTAGAGACATGATCTCGTCTCATCTTGTTAAATACTAAAGATATTCTCCTTTTAAAGTTAAAATTATACTTAAAAAAGTTACCAATATCAAGTTCTTAATGGAACTAAGTTTTGTATGAATTATTGCAATTAGTAATCAATTTTAATTTTATTTTCATAAATAACTCATTTAATAAACAAATCAGTGTGAGTTTAGCCAACATGGTTTTCAGTAACTTATTGAATAGTCCAAGTTATTTACAGGCGTACTTGAGACTGAGACTAGGTTTTGTTTGTTTTTATACTTGAGATAAGTTGAGGTGAAATAAATTGAGATAAAAATTAAAATTTAAATAAAATATTGTTAGAATATATTTTTTAATATTATTTTTATTTTAAAATTTGAAAATTTGAAATTGTTTATTTTATTTTATGTGGAAATTTGAGAAAGTTGTAATACTTAGCTTAGTTTAGATACGCCATCCTCTTATCTCATCTTATCTCGATCATTACAACTTTTTTAAATTTTCATACAAAAATATAATAAACAATTCAACTTTTTCAAATCTTAAAATAAAAGTAATACTAAAAAATATTTTATAAAAATATTTTATTCAATTACTATACAAAACATCTCATCTTAAGTGTCTATACAAATCTAAAAATAAAAATAATTGTGAAAATAGACAATAATTAAGAAATTGAAATTCTATGCGGTAAAGCCCTTAACACTTGTGTCCAAATGTGTTGGCATGAGCCTGAAAAACAAGAACCATCACCACCGCTTGACCAGTGTGTATGGCTCATGTGTCGCACAAGCCACGCTCGGGTTCAGACATCGTCATAAATATGTGCGCCCAATGCCTACACATGTTGTACTAGTGGTTCATATGATTTTGGACTTTTAAAATATTGTCGACCCCACTTCTTTCTTGCCAGTTTGTGAGCCCCCACACGCTGGCATAGTGGTCTAATTATCTAACTATGTTTATACTTTATCCAAACGAGAACATTGAAGTAGTGGAATTGGTGGCCTCCTAGGAAATACATCAAAACATTCGACTATAGCTTCTTTCTACTAGTTGTGATTTGAAGTCGCAACTAATGGATCTACTTGTTGGATCAACATAAATTACCTTTGGTGGTCTTCTCCATGTTTGAGTCAATGAATATGGGCCCGAACTTATAATTTACAGGTCATTCTACAGTTACCAACTAATTTTTTCGTTTACAAATCTCACCTGACCTGACATGTTTTTTTTATTTTAAAAAGAAAACAGTTGAGAATTGCATTTTCCTATTAAGAACCCGAAAACCCCTAACCTCCCAACCCCAACAAGCCTGCCCCTCATTTCCTCCGACTCCTCCGTCAGACCTCCATCTAGCACCGACATCCAATCTACTCGGCATAAGAGATCCATTTTCGATGTCGTCTTCTGGCTCTCTTCCGTCCGACCTCCAATTCGAGAGGTAGATTTATTTTCCTCTTCTTTGGCCCAAATTTTGAATATGCTTCAATTACTGATTTTGATCAAGAATTACTTCCAATCCTTTTCGGTGGTCGTAGCAATGCCGTAGTTCGGCTTTGTAAATTTAGGCAATAAAAAGTTAGCACCTTGTATTAATATTGTATGCCTCGATGTTAAATAATACTTACATAATCAATCAGTGTGAACGTTTGAGTTTCATATTGTTGTCTTATGTTTATTCTTTGTAGGGTTATCTTTCATTCCTATATTTAGAAACCAAGCAAAGAAGCTGCTAGAAAGATGAGGGACAGAAGTTGAAATAAAAGAACAAGAAGTTGCGAAGGTGTGGCTGCAGCAGAATCTTTGTCAAGAAACTAAAATTTGTTCGAACGACCAGAAATTAATGACCACCAAAAGAGCTTCAGTGGTCTTAGACTATGTTTTGATATTAAAGTGGGTTGAGTTGAATTGAATTGAGATGATAAAATATTATTTTTTAATAATATTATTATTTTGAGATTTAAAAAATTAAATTATTTCTTATATTTTGTGTTAAAATTTTAAAAAATTATAATAATAAATTGACATGAATTGAAATAGATTTAATAACCAAATGAAACCTTAGGATTCGGCCTTGGGATGAGCCAGCGGTGGGCGTAGAATTTTGCTATAATTTATTGTCATTTTATTTTTATTTTATCAATTATTTATTTAAGTACCGTAGTTATTGTAACAGGATTTTTCTATTGGGCACTCCACATCTCTCGCTATATTTTGTTTTTGACTTCAATGCATTATGATTAAAAGAAAATATTTGTAAATAAACTCGTAGGGCATTTGTAAATAAATTCACAAATTATAATAATTTTATACAGTACACTAAATCTATTTTATAATAAAATAAATTTAAAATATAGTATATTATATTAAATTATAGTGAGATATTAAATATTCTATAAATAATAATGAAAAATAATAACAAAATATTAAATAATAATAAAAATAAAAAATAAAAAATAAAAAATAAAAATAAAATATCCTTACTCAAACTAGCGGGATATATTTGATTATCAAATCAAACTCAATTCATTTCAATTCATCATTATAATTTTTTTAAATTTTAATATAAAATATAATAAATAATTTAATTTTTTAAAATTTTAAAATAATAATAATATTAAAAAAATAATATTTTAATAATATTTTATTATCTCAATTCAATTAAATTAAATTAAACTCAATTTAACATCTAAACACCGCCCCAAACTAGCCTAAGCGGGAACCTTGAACTGGGTTACAGGTTGTTGCTTGAGAAGTCCCAAAACTCAAAAGTAGGCTGCTTCATTGAATACGACCTGAAATGCTTCAGGTGATAAGGTGGATGCATTCGAGAGGTGAATTAAAACGATCAGACGTTGAAGAGCGTGCAGATCGCATTTGTTGGTGGGAGTAATGTTGCCATTTAGAGCATTCCATCCCATTTCCTACAAATTTTTTATAATTTAACTAAAATCACATTTTTTTTTAACTTTTCTTTAAATTTTATTAATTTTTCAAAAACTTCTTACATCATATTTCCTATCATTTCTTTATTTTATTAAAATAATATTTCTCTATTATTTTTTTCTCTCATTTTTATTGACAAACTTAATTACTCAATATTTTTTCTTATATTTTGAACTATTACTCTAACGAATATTTTAAATAAAAATTTAAATTATTTTTTGCAAGTATGATAATTTTTTTTTATATTTTTGTAGTTATTTAAATTATTTTTAACCTATTATTTAAAACTATAACAAATATGAATATGAAAGAAAGTGTAGATGATAGAAAAAAGAATTAATTTAATTGAAATAAATAAAATATTGATAAAAGTAATTTAAAGAATGAATAGTAGTTCCATTGTTCATCCCCTAAACATTTTTCTTAAAATAGAGATTCGAATGTAAGGGCGACTTTAGTCAAAATCGTAAACTGATCATCAAATTATAAGAAAAAATAGGTTATAGGGCATCGTATGAGAATGCTTTTAGAGCACTGGCCACATTTACTTAAATAAACTGTAATGGACTAGTTAAAATTCTTTAGATGAAACTCTAGCTACAGTAAATAGAAAGGGAAGTTTAAACTTGATTAGTCAGTATTCACGGATCAAATTCATATTGGATTTTTCAAACTTTTGATTGTTTGCATTCTAACATTAACGCTAACAATGTGTTAATTAATAATTTAATATATTTAATTTTCAAGTTTTTGATTATTTGCATTCTAATTTTAAGACTAATTATGTGTTAATTAATAATTTAATAATTTCTAAATTATTAATTAACATATGCTTAGTGTAGTGACAAAATATGAAAAAAATTTAAAAAATTATTATTAAAAAAATAATATTATATTATTATTTTGACTTATTTTTACCTTGTCTATTGTGAGGTTATATTTGAATGGCTTTGACTTTTAGCCAAAACATATAGTTTTAGATCTTGTTTAGATACAGAAATAGTTTCATCTCATTTTATCATTACAATATTTTTAAATTCTCACACAAAATATAATAAACAATTCAATTACAAATTATTTTGAGAAACAATAAGGTTTAGTTTGGTTACACAGATGAGATAAATGAGATAAAAGTTGAAAGTTGAATAATATATTGTTAAAATATGATTTTTTAATATTATTTTTGTTTTAAATTTTGAAAAAGTTGAATTATATATTATATTTTGTGTAAAAATTTAGAAAAAATGTAATAAGTATATGAGATAAGATGAGATGAAATAGTTTCATTTGTTTAACCAAACCAGACTTAACTTAGGTGCCGTTTGGATAATAAGTTGAGATAAGTTGAAATGAAAGTTGAAAAATTGAATAAAATATTGTTAGAATATTATTTTTTAATATTATTATTGTTTTAAGATTTGAAAAAATTGAATTATTTATTATATTTTATGTGAAAATTTTTAAAAAAAATTATAATAATTAGATAAAATGAGTTGAGGTTACTCTTATATCCAAATCAGGTATTAATGGCCATAAAAAATAATTTTCTAAAATCACTATATTCCATTGATTATTTTTGTGAGGACGGAAATAAAGAAAAAGAAAATATCAACTTGGTGAAAATTGAAGCGGGAAACTGAAAATATTTACGGAAGAAATTTCATTTTTAAAAAATCAAACTCGCTCCCCATTGGTCTATTTCAAAACACACGGATGGAGCGAACAAAACTCCACTACACACGCTCCCCCAACCCCACAGCCGTCGATAAGGCGGGAATCCCACGGTCAGGACCCTCAGACTTTCCAATCCACTGAACGCCCAGTCGCACATGGTTCGCACTTCGCACGTCTATTATATATAAAAAAACCGTGCACTATCCCCTCATCTCACTCCACCTTGTCCCCATTTCTGCCAATCTGCCCTAAGCCAAGAAATTCGTTCGTTCAAATCTGATCTTGTTGCAGTCGAGGTGCTCGGTCGGACGTCCGGCGTTTGTGTTTGGTAGGGTCCGATGGAGAAGAAGGGTGCGGGAGGAAGAAGAGGAGGTGGTGGCCCCAAAAAGAAGCCGGTTTCCCGGTCCGTCAAAGCCGGTTTGCAGTTCCCGGTCGGGAGGATAGGCCGATACTTGAAGAAAGGAAGGTACTCGCAGCGTGTTGGGACAGGTGCTCCTGTTTACATGGCCGCCGTGCTCGAATACCTAGCTGCCGAGGTACGATAATCTCTCTCTCTCTCTCTGCCTGTGACTGAAGTTTAGTTTACCTAGTGCCCTTCCTGTATATCTTAGATCTTTCGCTTTGCTTCATCAAATGTTGTTTGTTTCCTTGTTCAACTCATTACTTCATTTCGTAATTTTTCCGAGGATTGCTTTACTTTAAAATTACGCTGTTTTGATGCGTTTCTTTGTGATTCCGGGGGCTACTAGATCTAGACACGCAAGTGTTTGTGTTTGCATTATTTTCTCATTTTATACTAATCTACTATGGATTGCTTGAAAATTTATGCTTTTCCTGTCTGAATTTTGAAATGATTGAGTTTACGTGTTCAAAGGTCTTGGAGTTGGCTGGAAATGCGGCTCGTGATAACAAGAAGAACAGGATAATCCCAAGGCATGTTTTGCTGGCCGTTAGGAATGATGAGGAGCTTGGAAAGTTGCTTGCCGGTGTTACCATTGCTCATGGCGGTGTCCTTCCCAACATCAATCCTGTTCTCTTGCCTAAGAAGAACGACAAGGCTCCCAAAGAGCCCAAGTCTCCCTCCAAGGCCACCAAGTCCCCAAAGAAGGCGTAGCTTTACTCTAGTCAAAATAGACGCTTCTTTTTCCATTTGTATGTAATATGGATTAGATCCAATCTTGTTCTCTGTTGCTTGTGCAGTTGAGAACTGATTTCGAAAGCACTTTCGATGTCTCCTCTAGTCTTTCCTGTTGCAATTAGATGAAACTACTTGTTTCCATTGTTGACATTTAAGTCGCTCATTACTTTTCTTCTCGAACATTTGTTATGACAATTTGGATGCTTTAAGGGTGTAATAGAGATGTGATTTCCTGTGTTAATTATTCTTTGGGTAATGTTTCTCATTATTTTAATTTTTATAATTCTTACTCATCATATGAGGTGGTATTAAATAATTAAAGATTATTATTATATTTTATTTATAAATATATCATTTAATGTCATATAATGAAAAAAAAATAATGAATAGATTTTTTTTATATGGCGACCATATGCTAATCGGGCTACAAGTTTTAGCGAAGAACAATCTTTTCCTTTTAAAGCAATCTTTGCTTCCACGTGCTTGGCTCTTTCTCATGCCCCTTTTTAGCATAAATGCTGTCCCTTTCCCTCTTTATTGCATTTGGCATCCATACTTTGACTTGTAGATATTTTGACCAGTCGTTCACTCTGTCGGATGACGGCTGCGTGTCTTTCAATCTTGTTCTAGTTCTGAAAGTCAGATTGATGATAAACTTGATTGTTTGTTATCTGAATCGTAGGATGAATCGGTTACGTGAGGTCGATCGAATGAATTCAGACATAATTTAGATATTTTAGATGAGTTAAATAAAATATTATTTTTATTTTAAAATTTAAAAAAATAAAATTATTTATTATATTTTATATAAAAATTTAAAAAAATTATAATAATAAGAGGAGGTAAGTTTTAAATCTATTTGATTATGCTATTCAGATGATGTCAAGAAATGAATTCTATATTTCTGGAAGTGTGTATTTTACAGTGTAAGAACGAGTAAAATATATAGGTACATGCCTAACCTTTCTATGGTAACTATTAAAAAGGAAATAACTACAATTAAATGACAAATTTCCTGAAATAATTACAATTAAATGACAAGTTTCCTGAAATAATTATAATTAAATGACAAGTTTCCTAATATCAAGAGATGATGAGATTTGTGGGATTTGATTCTGTCAATACTCCCCCTCAAGTTAGTGCATGGAGATCCGTAATGCCCAACTTGCGTAGAAAGTGATGGAAAAGATCATGTCCCAAGGCTTTGGTGAAGATGTCTGCGACTTGTTCATGAGAAGAGGTGTGAACAGCTGTAAGAAGGCCTGCTCGAATTTTATCACGAACAATGTGACAATCAATCTCAATGTGTTTGGTGCGCTCATGAAAGACAGGATTGTGAGCGATGTGTAGAGTGAGAGACACCAAGATCAGCGAGGAGCTGTTTCAGCCAGGTGAATTCGCAAGTAGTGACTGCCATGACACGATATTCAGCTTCAGCAGAGGAGCGTGCTACTGTCGTCTGTTTTTTTGTGCGCCAAGAAATGGGACTCTTGCCAAGCTGAATGAAGAAGCCTGTGGTGGATCGTCGGGTAGTAGGACAGCTGGCCCAATCAGAGTCGGTGTAAGCGGTAACATGTAAATCGCTGGATGAGGAGAAGAAAATGCCTTGACCTGGGCTACCTTTGAGATAGCAGAGAACGCGGATGGCAGCTTGCATGTGGGAATCTCGAGGAGCATGCATGAACTGACTGAGAATATTCACTGCAAAAACAATATCAGGATGAGTTATAGTCAGATAGATGAGACGGCCAACTAGTCGTCGATAGGCGCCAGGGTCGGTGAGGAGAGTGCCATCATGGTCTGTGAGCTTCAAATTTTGTTCCATGGGAAATGAGGCGGTCCGAGCACCAAGTTGGCCACTGTCAGTCAGGATATCAAGTGTATATTTGCGTTGGTTGAGGAAGATGCCTTTCTGAGAGCGAGCAACTTCAAGACCAAGGAAGTATTTGAGGGAATCGAGATCCTTGGTTTTGAAGTGTGTAGAGAGAATGCTTTTGAAGACCTTGATTTGAGAAATGTTGTTGCCAGCAACCAGGATGTCATCAACATAAACAAGGACAAGAGTGATGCTGGTGTGAGTCACTAGAGTAAATAAAGAATGGTCTGCTTGAGACTGATGAAAACCTGCATCAATAAGCACAGTGGTTAATTTAAAAAACCAGTTGCGGGAGGCTTGCTTGAGGCCATATAGGGATTTTTGAAGCCGACAGACACGAGTCTCCCCCTTAGGGCAATATCCGGGTGGTGGGGTCATGTAGACCTCTTCATCAAGATCGCCGTGCAGAAAAGCATTGTTGACATCAAGTTGATGGATGACCCAATTTTTTGTGGCAGCGACTGCCAATAAACAGCGAACAGTGGTCATTTTGGCAACTGGAGCAAAGGTTTCATGATAGTCAAGGCCTTCAACTTGAGTGTAACCTTTGGCAACTAGCCAAGCTTTGTACCTTTCAACAGAACCGTCAGTTTTGAGTTTAGTTTTGAAAACCCATTTACATCTAATGGGTTTCTTACCAGGAGGAAGAGGCTCAAGAGTCCAAGTGGCATTATCCTCTAAGGCTCGGATCTCAGCAGACATAGTCTCGCGCCAATGAGGGTGGCGGATGGCAGTAGAGTAACAAGAAGGGTCAATGGATGTGGTAAGAGCAGTTAAAAAAGCAATATGAGAAGGAGAAAAACGAGAATAAGAAAGAAAAGCAGATAGAGGGTGAGCAGTACCTGAGACTGAAGCAGCCGATGAGGATGCAATGGACTCCGTATGTATCGTCGGGCAAATGTAATCCTGAAGGTATGCTGGTCGAGTAGTGGTGCATCGAGGGCGAAGAGAGAGAGAAAATGGCGGAGGTGGTGGTGGGTCGGGTATAGTAGTGGAGGAGAGAGGAGAAGGTGGTGGTAATATGGGTTCGGGAATAGGAAGAGGAATAATAGGTAGAGACGAATCAGGAGGCGGAGCGGTTTGAAAAGGGAATATTTGTTCATGAAAAGTAACATCACGGGAATAAAAAATGGCTTGGGTATCAAGGTTGTAAAGTTTGTATGCTTTATGGTGTCCGGGATACCCAAGAAAGACGCATTTTGAGGCACGAGGAGAAAATTTGTCACGGGAAGCACAGAGGGTTTGAGCATAACAAAAATACCCAAATACGCAAGTGAGCGTAACTTGGCTGGGTATCAAATAAAAGCTCAAATGGAGATTTATTTTGGAGAATACGACTCGGGGTGCGGTTAATAAGATAAGCTGCGGTGAGAACATATTCGCCCCAAAATTTTAAGGGTAAATGTGCTTGAAATCGGAGACTACGAGCAACATTTAGAAGGTGCCGGTGTTTGCGCTCCGCAACACCATTTTGTTGTGGAGTCTCAACACAAGTACGTTCATGAATGATGCCGTGGTCATGGAGATAATTTTGAAATTGGTGGGAAAGAAATTCTTGTCCATTATCAGTTCTTATTATTTTAATGGTGGTGTTGAACTGATTTTGGATAAGGGCAAAGAAATGCATAAGATGAGTATAAGTTTCAGATTTATATCGCATGAGATAGATCCAAGTAGTGCGAGAAAAATCATCAACTATTGTAAAAAAATAATGAGCACCACAAATTGAAGAAGTATGATAACCACCCCATATATCGCAAAAAATACGATTAAATGCAAAAGTACTTTTAGTAGCATGTGAAGGAAAAGGAAGTCTAGTGTGTTTAGAACGAGCACAAACATCACAATCAGAGATAATACAAGGACTATTATTGAAAAGAATAAGAATATTTAAGCGGGAAGGATGACCTAGGCGTTGGTGCCATAAAATCTGATTAGCGAGAGTCTGAGTAGAAAGTGCCGTTGAGGTCGATACACATAAAGTCCATTGCACAACTCACCCGCTCCAAGCAGCCTCGTTGACTGTGGGTCCTGAAAAAAACAATGTGTAGAGGAAAAAAGGACAAGACAAGAATTATTAGTGGTGAGTTGAGATACAGAGAGAAGATTAAAATGAAAAACAGGAACAAAATAGACATTTGTCAAGGTTAGGGATTCGGCCAAATGAATTGATCCGATCCCTTCAATTGGCAAGGAAGCACCATTGGGTAGACATACTGTCGTTGCATGAGAGGGAGAGGAAATATGAGAAAAAAGGTTCCGATCATGGCACATGTGGTGGCTAGCTCCACTATCCACGATCCACATTTGGTCTTGGGCAGAAGAAAAATTTTGGTTAGAATGTTGAAGGAGGAAAGGGGAGGGAGGTGGATTGGAAGGGGAAGAGGAAGCCATTAGGCGTGTAAGGTGAGGTCAGGAATGCTGGGCTGATACCATGTCAAGAAATGAATTCTATATTTCTGGAAGTGTGTATTTTACAGTGTAAGAACGAGTAAAATATATAGGTACATGCCTAACCTTTCTATGGTAACTATTAAAAAGGAAATAACTACAATTAAATGGCAAATTTCCTGAAATAATTACAATTAAATGACAAGTTTTCTGAAATAATTATAATTAAATGACAAGTTTCCTAATATCAAGAGATGACGAGATTTGTGGGATTTGATTCTGTCAATAGATGAGATGAAATTAAATATTTTGTTAAAAAATGAAGAAAATATTGTTAAAATATAATTTTTTTTAGATTTATAAAAGTTAAATTGTTTATTATATTTTATATGATAATTTAAAAAAATTATAATGATGAGATGAGAGATAATTTTGGACCTAATGTTGTAAAGGGCATATATCCCTTATTGAATTTTTTCCTGAATTCCAGCTACAAATATTGGTGGCAAGGATTGATGAAGAGGAGTAAAACCAATTGTCTTATTTCATACACTATTTTGCCTATTTTCTTAGTATAATGAAATGTGTTCCCAAACAACACTAATTATTCATAAATATATTTGTACCTCCCAAACTAGGAGAAGTTTTGCATTTTGCAGTTCAAGGTTTCAAAATTGGCCTTTGTACTCTCTGTTGAGGTTTATGATTAGATTGTACTATATTTATTTTTCATCCATCTTAACAATTATAACTGGATAATGGTTCAAAGTGCAAGTTTCCGGTACCATGAGACTATAATAATCAGACTCATCAGTTTTGGTAGTTTGAGATACAAAATAAAAATTCTTTAATAATTGTGAGTGCAAGTTTTATAATTTGCCCAATCATTATTTATAAATAATTCAACAAATTTGATATTGCCTGTCTTGTTGTAATTTGATTTTTATTTATGATACAATAAGCAAATTATTACTTTTTTTCTCTTATGGAGAAAAAGACATGAATATGAGAAATTTTGGCTTTCAATCCTTATATTTGGGAGTGGCAATTTGTATTCATGGATGGTGTTGGTATTGTGTCAAGTTATAAAAATTAAATTATATGGGTCAACCTAAACACGACCCGTTTAATTAAATGGGTAAGATCTTAAAATTCTAACATAACTCATATAAATAATAGGAGATATGACACGTTCCGATTAACTTGTTTAATAATTAATTTTTATTGAATGAACTTTGATACGATCTATTTAATTTGTTTCAACTCGTTTAACTTGTTTCATATAAATGACTTGAGTTGACCTATATATTTATTTTTAATCTAATTAATATAATTTTTATATATGATAGAAGGATAACCATATAAATAATTTACAATTACAATTGGATTTATGATAAAATACTTCTTTATTATTAATATCCAAATCAATAATATATAAGAAAATTAATATTTTTATAAAGTAAAATTACAGATTAACAAAAAAGGTTTAATAGCTTGAGATATTAACTAGTCAAATACTAATATTAATAATATATCCCAACAACAAAACAATGCATATAAAACAAAATATTTATAAATTTTTTAGAAAGAATTTATTTGTAGTATAAGGGTTGATTGCAAGTTTTGAAGATTGACTAGCAATTGATACGTTTATTAACTGTGTCTAATTGGATCAACCCGTTTGACTCAAACTATTTATATAAAATCAAAATTGGATTATCTCATGTCGTGCTAGTCTTAGCATTACGAGTTGTGTCATATATTATCATCTTTACTAATTATATATGTTGATGTAACATATTTTAAATAATTTTTTATTTAAGTGATTAACACCTTTTTTTTTTTTTTGACAGTAAATACACATTCTCTTTTATTAATAAATAACTAAGTCAGACAATGCAAACCTACAAACACAATTTAGTACAACAGTTATTCTTTGGACAAGTATATCCTATAGAAGGGATCTATCGGAGACTAATAATGAAATGACACCTCAGCTAAGTGCATCATCTAAACTTAAACCTGGTCGCACCATAGCAAACGACAAAAGAGCTGACAGAAAATTCCTTCAACAAAATCAAAACCAAATGCACCCATTGCATACCGTACGACCTCCGGTCCCGGTGGAGGAGCTCCAGACGACAAATAGTGAAATCATTTGTATCATTTTAGTTTGTGATAATTTGTTTTCATCTATTTCTCACATATCCTCTGCTTCCCCAAACAGATTTTTCCATTCCGTTTCAAATGTACAAATTCCACAAACTTCAGCAATCTCTCTGTCTCTCATCCCTGTTTTCGTTCCCAAGCACCCTCTACTTTTTTTCTACTCTCGCTTCTTTCCCACAAAATCTAATTTTTCAAATATTGCAAAAATAATTTCAAAATCCTAAATAATCTCAGATATTAACACTGTATATGCAAAAATAACAAATATAAGTGTATAGGAATATCTTGGTGATAAATTGAAATAAAATCTACAAGGTTAATGACGAATCAATGGTGGGGGTAAGAGACCAAATTGCAAATGTGAGAAGGGAGGGTCTGAAACGCCCATAATTCTTGGTGGCATTTACCGCGCACATACCATTTTCTAAAAAGCCTATCTAGAGCTGCGGACCTGCGGTCGAGGATGGAGAGAGAGAGAGAGAGAGGGGGGGCTAGGGTTTCGGTCCATGCCTTAGTATCCTTGCCTCAGCCCATGAAAAGGTCGGTACAAATCCATCATATAATTAGCCGGCAAAAACTGTTTCACAGAGAGGGGTGGGGGAAGAAAGAAATGTTTTTTTCCTCTGAACCGCATCACACAATAATTTGGGTGTGTGGTTCACATGCATGTTTTAATTGGACTCTATTATTTAGGGAAAAAAAGGCATACCTGTAAGAAGATTTTCTCTTAGTACAAACTCCTTATCTACACACTTAGCATTATTAGTGCTTCAATAAATTTTAGCTAAATTTTGATTAGAAAATTCACTTTTACAAATTTAGTTAACTATTTTTCAACAACGTCAAATAATAGACTCAACAAATCTATCACTGCTTTATTAAAATATTGATTTTGAACTTTTCATTTATTTTACTTCTATTGTAATTTGAATATTTATTCGTTACTAAAAAATTAAACATTAATTTTCTAACGTTCATATTATTCCAACGGATAAAATTTTCAAACGGTTTTTTTTTTTTTTGGTATAATGGTCATATTTTTTCAACTAATATATGATTGTATTAAAATTTATGATTGTATTAAAGTTTTTAGGACAAAATGCTCAAGAAAAAAATAACCAACTCTAACTAGAGCTTCATACGAAAAGTAATAAGAAACTAAACAGAAGAATAAGATACTGGGAAAACACCAACCCACGGGCACAAACCAACCAAAGCTTCATACGACGAGTAATAGCACGCGAGATGAGAATTTTTTATGCCAAAATATTATTTTGGCCAACAACTGGGCTCAATAAATTTGGCCAATGAAAATATTGAAAGCTGAAATTATTATAATTTTGTTGAGTCCACTACAGTCGCTTTTTGTATAATTTAGTTAAATTTTGATGCAATTTTAACTTTAATGAATTCACTACTAGTGCTGTTAGTACTACACGATAAAGTATCATTTACAAACACATGTGTAACTTGATTACAGTCCCTCTTAACATAATAGATTTGCCAAACAGCCAAATTGCATAACACGTTAACTATTTAAAAGGAGATATATTAATAAATATAATTAAATATGAGAAAATTTGGAACGAAGATCATCGACAAAAGGTTGGTTTTTGGCATTTGTACCAAATTGTGTGGTTTAATACATGAAAAACTCTACTAAGCTTTCAGTTCTTAGGTCGCACTCCACACTCCTAATGTAGGGAACGCAGTTCCTTTGTTAGACCTCCACAGAAAGATGCCTCTAGGAGTGCCGCCCATATCCTAGCCATGTCAGAGACATGCCCCTTGAACATGCCTTGACCTGTGCCTTGTCAAGCATGGGGTGCCCAGCATACCCACGGACAGGCCACATGCATGCGTTAGCCCGTGCCATGACACGCATGGGGCGCCCAGCATGTAGGCCATGCGCAGGCCAAGTCACGGGCCTAGTGAGGTTAGTGGTTGTGCGCAGCACAACGCACTTCCAGGCATGCGCATGCCCCTGCGCACGCACAACAGCCGGGCCATGCACACACGCATGAGCACGCACAATAGCAAGGCCATGCGCACGCCCACCAGGCGCACATACATGGCCACGACCCCATGCCCCATGCCATCGAGGTTAGTGACATGCCATCCAGGCACGGCCCCAGCCCGTGCCATGCAGAACAGGCCAGTGACATGCCCACCAAGCATGCCATCTAGCGCACGGTTCAAGCCCGTGCCTTGCCGAGCAGGTTAATGGCATGCCCACCAGGCATGCCATCCAGTGCATGGCTCCAGCCCATGCCTTGCAGCAGGCACACATGGCTAACCATCAGTAGGCCAAACATGGCATCACGCTATGCCCACTAGCCGGCCCTTGCATGGCATTATGCCATGCCCATCAGCTAGCCATGGATCAGACCGAGGACCACCATGCACTACCATTGGCTCATGCATGCCATGACCATGTGGTCCATGCCATTATCTTGATTTATTTTATTTCATTTATTTCAAAGGGACCTATTGGGAGTTTCCAAATTGTTTTGCTTATAAATAGGACAACTTTCATTTACTTTAGAATCTTTTGGCAAATTCACTAGAGTGAGGACTATTGTCGAGAGATCATAAACGGTGCTTAGCACTTGGACTTTTTGGGTGTAATTCGTGAATCCCAAAGAGAGGATCATTCCATGCAATTCGTGAATTAGAGTGCTTCAATTATTTTGTTCTTACAACTTGGTACAATTCGTGAATCCAAGTTGTTTTATCTTTGTTTTTGTTATTTTATCAATATATGAGGTTTATTCAATACTTGTGCAATTCATGAATCATTTATTAGATTACTTTATCTTGTTCATTCAAGTGCATAAGTATTTTGCTTTGTGCTTGAGTATTCATCATTTTGTTCTTGGTATTCATCAATTCATTGGCCATTCAATCCATCTAACCCATTGTTTCGGCCAAATCTAGTGTTTGTCAAACTTACCATAATTTGTTTGCTCATCCGCCTAGCCCTAGCCAAAACACATATTCCCTCTTCATTCAAATTCAAATTCGGCCACTCTTGCTTTATTTGAATTTGACCTAGCCGCCCTGCACTCTTACCATAATTAGTGTTTTCATATTTTGGAAACCCTAGTTAACCATATCAAACCCTTGGCTGGCTACCACTCTATCCAATTTGAAATCCAAGATTTTAGAAAATTTTCTTAAAATCTCTTACTATCCTATTCAGCCAAGCCCTAGCCGCCCATCCCCAAACCCTATCTTCCATCACCTAAACCCTAAAATGGCACCAACCCTAATTCAACTTAGTGCCGTGCACCACTTTCAACCCTAGCCACCCAAACACTTAGCCAATTTTTTCATCATCCCATACACTCATCCGAGCCTAAACATTTAACCTCACCATACCAAAGTTGCCACATTTGCCACCATTGTTCGAGAATCAAGTAAGAAAGGAACGAACATTCGGTCATCTCAAGGAGATCCTAGCCGTGGTGAACCTAGTGTTTAGGAACTTGACCGAGATCCCTAACATCCTTACCCACGTCACGGTTTATTGATTTCTTCCTTCTCTCCCGCTACTCACACTTCTCCCCTTCTCCTTCTCCATCACCTAGAAAACAAGCACCCTAGCCACTTCTCCCTACTCTTCTCCCATTCTCCATCACCCCGAAAACGAGCCTTGCCCTCACCCTAGCCAGCGACGCCACTTAGCATGCCAACACCACTAACCCTAGCCAACGAAGCTCCTCAGCAGGCTGACGCCCCTCACCCCAGCCATAGTTCTCTCTCCATCAACCCAGATCTGCCTCCAGACGTCGTGAGCCAAGCTAGATCTCTCGCATGGACACCAAGTGACCAACCTAGATCGGATGGTAACACCATTTTTCTGAAAAGTTGATTTTTGGTAGATCTCGTGTAATTTTTTTGCACATACACTGGTTGTGTTGATTTATCTGGTTGATTTTTTTTTTTTGTGATTTCTAGTATACAACTGGCTATGTTGTTGAAATAGGCTACAAAAGTAGATTTTGTGATTGTGTTGTTGAAGCAATTTATTGATTTGTAAATTTCTAAGAATTATTATTGCAGATCATGAATTTGTTACACGGTGCTGTGATGGAGCCACACAATTTCGGCAGAGGGTGAGACTGTAGCTGAAAATATCCAAATGTTCTTCGATGACACGAAACTCCTTACTCACAAAATTTGTTTTCTGCAAAAAAAATTCAAAAGGACAAAACACAAAACACAGTCACATCTCTGTCTCTCACTATTTTGCTTTATAAAAAAAAGGAATAGCAAACCTCTGTTTGAATTCACGTTTAAATCCGCACGTCCCAATCCAACTGGAGCTGGATGAATCCCATCCAAATTCAATTTATCTACCCATTTTTCTCCCATTGATTTTCTTTCGTTGGTAGTTGCCAAATCTTGGGTTTTACAGTATTTTCTCTCTACAATTTCTAAAAAAGTGAAGAAGAACGTGGGGAGAGGAGATGAAATGAACCTTCTGGACCCGACCAAAATGCACATTTTCTTTTCCTTTAAAAAAAAATAGAAAAAGAAAGCTATGTAGGTTGGAGTGCGAATGACACAGTGAGAAGTTGCGGAGCAAAACTCTTAATACATTTTATTATAATTGGGTTCGCCCTTCTTTCGTCTAGTCGCTATTATACGCCCAAAGCCGGCGCACGGCAAGAAGAAATGCAATGCGCGAGAGATGGCGTTCGTTTTTCCCGTACGTTTCCCTTAGCCAGATGGTTGTGTGCCCCTCGCCACTCTTCCACCAATCTCTTCGTTGGAGGTCCTTTTCTCTTACTTTTATTTCAAAATTCGATATCCTTTTCATTTGCGTTTCCTACCATTTATCTTCAGACGCATGTGCTTGAGTTCAGCCATTTTATCTAGCTTTTTCTTTTTTCTTTTTTTGTTGCCCGGTTTTCTCGGTAACCAAACACAGGCTTTCTGCCCTTCTCAGTCGTAATCTTATTTTCGGATGGGCAGTTTTTATCTTCAAAATCATTTTTTGGCATTTTGTATTTTTTTTTCTCTTTTTATTTTACAATTAGTCGGCAATCATGTTGAAGTATTGATTTGTAGTCGACTTATTCTTTTAGAAAAGAAAATTCAGTATCAAAATCTTATTTCTAGTTGCAAAACTGTTATAGGTGGAGTTCGTTATTAATTATTGCTCCCAAATTGAATTCTATCGGATTTCTTTTCTTCCTTCTCTCTTTGGCTAGCAAGTTGGAATCAATTTTTGTTTCCAGAAGCAAGTATGCTTATTCTATATTGCGAATTAAGCAACATTCCTCATTAATTCTTTGTTCGTGCTGTATTTGTTTTTTGATAAGCAAGAGGTATCTTTGTTCGTGCTGTATGTACCGATTAAGTTTTCAAATTTCCTCACTCCATTGTCTAAATGTTGATTTTAGTGTTAATCTGATGCAAGTGACGCCCAAATGGGTCATTCAGTCTACATTGAAGATGGAATCTGTAATAGTAGGTTTTAAAGCTGTGGCTGGTGTCATAAGCTGATCTTAAATTTTTACTCAGCACAATAATCTTTTAATATTCCTGAGCAATATTCTTTATGTATTATTATCAGTAGGCGCGTTCCAGGAAATGCACCTTCAAAACATTTGGTTCTCTAAAATGTGCTTTGGATTTGTGGAGCCTATGTTCTCTAGTCTCCTGAGAATTATCATTACTTATTGGGGCCGGTTTTGTTAACATAATGTGTATTTGGACTTGTAGGGCTTTCCTATGACACCAATGAAGCCGTTCTAAAGCATGCTTTTGGACAACATGGTGAGATAATTGAAGGTAATATTGTTAGATCATAAAGGTTGTATATTATCTTTTTAGGTCTAAATGAACGCAGACTTCCTGAAGGAAATTTAGCTGTCATATTTAGCAGCTAAAGTTATATGTGATCACGTGAGTGGGAGATCGAAAGGGTATGGGTTTGTGCGGTTCACTTCTGAAACTGCAGCCACCACAGCTCTAAATGAAATGGATGGTCAGGTAAATCCCCCCCCCCCCCCTCTCTCCCTCCTTATCACGCTATAATTCATTTTATTGTCTTACAATTAGCCCTGCTGAGTGCTTATTTTTAAATTTAAAATAATGTAATTGGCGAAAGCTGTGTTTTATGATCCTCTTCAGTCATTAGATGGCAGAAATATTCGAGTGCACTACGCACACCAGGGATAAAAGCATAAATTTCAGGTACTACTTGGTTATATTCTTCAGTTTATTTAGTTCCCTTTCACCTATATAAAAAAAAAAAGTTCACTTTCATCCATAAAGGAAATTGGTGTTAGGACTAAGTTCTGTGTGCTTGGGCACTCTACTTAATCAGTTCCTCCAACATTTCTTGCCACGGGCATTCACTTGATGAAGCTGTAAACAATGGTACCTGAAGAATAGGTCATCTTTTATGCCTTTGAATTGGAAAAATTGAGTCAAAGGTTACTGTTTCTTTCTAAATATCAATCAGCTCTCATTATTTGTTTTGCCACTTCTCAACATCTCATCTAGGAGTCACACCTGTCAGAAAATACTCAAATGTTATATTTCATTTGAATTGAAGTATGATTTTTTTTTGCCTAGCTCCATGTGGTGGCCACACTTCTATGGTCATTTTTTTAATGTTATTAGGATGAGATCTTGGGAGTTAATGACGTATCATGTTCTTCACACATTTCCGCACCCCCCATGCATTATTATGTGTTCACATTGGTGATAATGTTTGATGTAAGAGAATCTTATGATTGTTGTTGTCATTTTTGTTGGCTCTGGTGGTTGGAAAGGAGATAGGAGCGTATTATCATAAGTGTCTTTTGGTTTACCTTATGCATGTATCTATATGTAGGTAAGCAGTTAGCATCCCACCATCTCATGGTTGCATCTCCAAGGCTCGATCTGTGTCAACAGGAAATGATAAACCGGATGCTATTAAAGGTTGTGTTGATTGATTTTTCGGTGTTGCATGCTGTTGAGTCCTCAGCATGTTACAAAGTCTTGACCAAGCTGTTTCCAAAAGGCAGTATACTATCAGAAAAAAAGGATGATGATTTTCTTTCATTTCTTGAGGATTGTATAGTTGCCAGTTGGGTCAAGTTCTCTGTTCCCCCCGTTTCCCTTACTTTTTCTAATAATTCCTAAAGATTGCATCGGAAACAATTTTTGAAAGAGTATTCAACTCAAGGGATGAATTAAAAGAAATTAGTAGAAAGAAAGGAAAGGGCAAAAAAACTTTTTATCAGAAAGTAAGAAAGGGTTTGGACATCAAGCAGGAATGATTTGGAAGTTGCGGAATGATTTATTATTGTAGTTTTTTCACCTCCAAAGTCAAACAAATCCAAATTCTTTTTTAGGTAAGGGTTTGAGCGAAGCTCAAAGTTTCTTTGGGGCTTTAAGATTATAGGAGTACTGAGGTTAAGCATTTTCCATTTCTACCATATTTATTGTAGAGTCACTTTTTGCTTATTTGAGCGGGGAGAGTGGAGGTGCAGGCAAATTAGAGTGGTGCTAGGAGCAAGTGGGTCTAGATGTAGTTAATTGATGTATTCCTTCTGAAATTAAGCGAGATTTTTGTTATGACCATTTATTTGTAGCTTTCTCTTTCAGTTTATTTTTTCTTGCCTCTTTCTTTGTAATTAAGTATGAAGCGACTCTACTCAGGTCGTGCAGCTTTGAGTTCTTGAACCAGTGACTGGTCATTCGTGTCTTTGTATGGAGCAATGCCACTTCTCATTTTATATTTTGAGATATTTAGTCATATTTGCTGATGTGATTTATTTTTTAAGTGGCATTTGCTCAATTATGGAGATTATTTGCCTTCTCAAAATTATCAATAAGCATATAAATTTTATTGTCTTAATATAGTTGGAGGTTTATGGATGTACTTTTATATTTAGATCCAGTTTGTGTTTATTTTCTTTTGAAATCCATTCTTGAAATTCGGATGAATTATATGGGATCTTCCCTCCATTTCTAAATTGAGTTCTTGAAACTATTTTTCTGTTTACAAGCTAAGTAAGGCAAATACAAAAGATTTTGTTTTATTTTTTATGAATATAAATATAAATATTATAAGTTATCTAAGTAGTTAGGTGTAAGTTATATGTTGATGAGTCGATGACTGGTTGAGTTATTTTACAGTGAGTTATCAATTAAGTATGATAATTCATGAAGTTGTAAGCTAAAGTATTGTAAAGTAAATTATATGAAGTTTTAATACAATCCATTAAATCAAGTAGTATGACCGATATTACTAAAATCTAAGATGACAGTTAAATTTATTTTTATATTTTTCTCGATCCATAACGGTTCAATAATGCTTGCTGGTAATACCATTGCTCATGGCGGTGTTCTTCCTAACATCAACCCTGTTCTCTTCCCCAAAAAAAACGACAGGGTTCCAAAGGGAAAAATGCTAAAGCCACAAATTACCCATTCCATGTCACCAAAACGGTGGAAGTTTCGAAATCAAAAGTAAAATATCACCTTATTTCATTGTGGTCCCAACTTTTCAAAGGAAGTTAGAAGTAAATGAGGAAGGTCATATAAATACACCATGCCTATATACCATCTGATTTGTGTTTTTGGGGGAGCCTGCGGCTTGGAATCCCAACTATTCTATTGAGGCACATTCTTTTGTTAACCATTTGACACCGAATCTTCCTTTCAATCCCTACATGGAACACCAAAGTGAGCCTTACTATCAAGAGGTAGCATCTTCATCTCTCCTTGCCTTTGCAACTTCAACGAAAATCAGCCGCCCATCAACTATCTGTGCAGTTATGAACAACAAAAGTAAATAAATAAGAAGGCTTCTGATTTGAAAATATTAGCTATATAATCAACCACAAAACACAACAATGCTAATGCCATTATTGGATTGTTCGACAGCATATATGGGAAGAGGGTTGAACCTCCAACTCATTGCCATATAGAATGGAAAATACAAAGGAAATGTGAAAACTATACTCCAAATTTCAACCTTTTTTCCTTTTGGCTAGATAGGAAAACATAACAGGAAAAAGCTGTTTCAGACTAATATTATTCTTGTTAACAAATCAGGATGGCTCTTCCATCAAGCATATTCAAGGAGAAGTGCATGGAAAAAAAACTTCGCATGACAAATCAATCGATGATTTGGCGAGGAACAAAATAATACCACCTGAGAGTTAAAAGCATGAGAGCTAACATGTGTATCATAAAGAAGATTAAATGTTCTTTTTTTCCCCTTCTACTACATGATTAAATATGAGACAATCAAGGGCAAGACTGTAATTTTTTTGGGGAAAGGAGGGGGGGGGGGGGGGCATAGATCTGACAGGAAAAAAAGGACATTACATTTACACCCCTAAATACGTCCTTGTGGAGAATTTAAGGAGAATTCTCTGCTATCGGCATGATCCTGTATTAAACATGTTATGATTACAAATATCTATTTATGGAGCACTTTACAATTACATAATGCAAGAGTTTATGGTTTCTTCTTTAGCCTAGGAACCAGCCCCGATGAACTCTTCTCTCTTGCCGATTTATTTAGGAAATGCCACACCGCTAATCTCCATTCTGCAACTCTCACGATTTACAAATTCTCAGGGTAATTCATGATGTTGATCTATCAAATACTGCAAGATTAGCCCCTATAGCTATGTTCCTGGCACTTGTAAATAGCATTCCTCTGCTGAAAGTGAGGGTTATTAATAAAATTGGGACATAAGTTCTCTTCCTTAAAAGGAAAAAAATAAAAAATGCCCTTGGCACTGCCCCCTCAGCCCAGGATAGTCCATCCCAGCTTCTCCCCTGGATGCATGATATTGCACTTGCAGCATCACTTTCGTTAAGGAAAATGACCTCTGCCTTCTGCTAATTAACTGCAAAGCTGGCTCCCGGTTACCCTGCCCTAGAGGTTTCATCAGAGATTTTGTAGAATATAAAAAAGACAGAAACATAAGTAGCCCGGAAAATCAAGGGTTTGCTTCCCACTTTTCCACTGAGCCTGTTGCCCAATAGCTGGTATCAGCAGAAGAATGGAAAACCGCTACCTTAAAACATTAGGTTGCAGAAAATTATCCTTTCTCACTCAAGTTTATCAGGCAACCTTCCTTGTGATTTTCCATTTAGCTACTGGCACCTATGCAGTATCTGATTTATTGGGCTTCCAATGTGAGCTTGATTTTGTCTTTCCCCTTCCGATGGTATAAATTCAACTCTTCAACTTTTTGGATGATGGCATAAAAAATACATATGAAACGTGGGAAAATACTTCATATAGAGAAGTCTCATTCCTAACAAGATAAATTGGAGGGCATCTTTCACCCTCTTCTAAAAATGTACTGAAACTGGAATGGTATATGCTTTCTTCAAAACATATCCCAGTTACTGCACTCTGCGGTAGGAGAAAATTACAGATACAACTGGATATGAACCTTTAAAACTCCTCACAAACAAGAATAACTTCCAGTATCTAACTCAGATATTGAACAGCAGTGAGAGAAAACTCCATATAACTGAAATTCTTAGGTATTACACTAGAACAAAGTGCACAATCGATTAGTCCAGTCATTACATATATACTTCTATGAACGTAAAACTCGATTTCATGATGGCACCTTAACTATATGTTTCAACTTCTTAAGAATCTGACAATTGATCTTTTAAAGCTTCACCTTCCCCTAAAACGAACCATAAGAACACTACTTACCCGAGAAATTGCCCCAGAAAAGACATACGATTATCTTTTTTGTTTTTTAAAGGCAATCACGTTTCCTGAGTGTTTTAAAAAGTCAATTTACTGATACCTGTTAATTTAAACAGAGAACTTGTCCCAAAAAAGTAGGACATGTTAGGGATAAGGTATATGCAGATGACAGTTCGAGTAAATTTATAGTGAATTCAACAATTTAAGCTAATTCAAGGAGTTCAGAGAGAGAGAGAGAGAGAGATAATACCTTGCCATTCATGGCCTTTAAAGCATTCTGAGCCTCAACCTCTGAATCGAATGTTACAAAACCAAACCCTTTGGGTCTTTGGGTTCTTGGGTCCTTAATTAGCCTCGCTAAAGAAACAAATTAAACAATCCCAAAATAAAAACCTGTCGATAAATTTCCACCCAAAAATAATTAAGAAGAAACAAAATTAGACCAAAAGTCGATGATAAAGAAAGCATACCTTCTGTAACTTCCCCAAATGGTGAAAACAATGTCTTCAGTTTTTCATTTGTGGTGAAAAAGGATAATCCTAAGCAGAAAAAGGAAGAATAAAAAACAATGGCTCTGAATAAAACCCATTCGTGAGAGAGAGAGAGAGAGAGAGAGAGTACTGCTAACGAAGAGCTGCGACTTCAATCTCTTAGCCATCTCAGTTGGTGTTCTTTCTGCAAGTGTTTACGATGAAGACAAGTACTTCGCATCTCAGTTTTAGTGCAAATCAATCTCGACTCTAAATAAAGGGCGCTTTTATATTTATAAACAAAAACTCTACTTCCGTAATTTTTTACATAATTATATTTTAAAATTGGACTTTTTTTTTTTTTTGGATCGGTAAAATTAGACTATTTTTTTTAAATGATGTTATATTTATAAATTACTTTATTAAAATATCCGTTTAAAAAATAATTGTATAGAAGGTTGTGAAAAAATATAAATAATTATGTTTAGTATTCCCACACATCACACTTCTTTTAATTTATTTTTCTTTTTTCTCATAATAAATATGTCGTATATGAATGATAAGTTGAATAATTCAATTAGATTAGCAGGAATAATATAAAAAAATATATATAATGTGTGGTGTGGAAAGATGAGTAGCATAATCCAAAAAATATATCAGTCATTTTCCTAAAAAAATAGCTTAATAGCCACGCTAAATGCTTGAGATGATTTTAGAGCATTAGCATTAGATTCCCATAACCAACCTGTGAAAAAGCCTACTTCTTGTGCCAGAAAATTTCAACTTCCACAATATCTCAGTTTCCAGGAAGAGGAAGACAACATGCAACCTCAAGGAAGAAAAGAAAATACAATATGAGACAAAATGAAAAGAAGACTGTAAACATTCATTGGAGAAAAATAAGGATATTGGTCATTTATGAGTTGCTCTTCAGATGCTCCCTGAGTTGCTCTTCAGAGATGCTCCCTGATTTGCTCTTCATATGAATAATCATTCAGAACAAGAATTGCAATCCAGATTAAATTAAATAATGAAAATGACATAGAAAGCAGAGTAATTGGAATTTCTCCAAGCAAAGGGCACGAAAGAAGTTGTCATACTTGAGAACTTGATAGAATAACTAGGAAGATCACAATGGGAAAAACTGAATTTATGGTTCTAAATTTCTACCCATATATACAATTAATACCAATAAAAATTAATAAACCACCACTGTCAACTTCTAGGAAAGCAATATTCAACAATGAACATCCAGATCAAGGGGCGGCTGCAGGTTTTCTTGCTAAAATTGGTGCTAATGTCTGAACAAGGGGTGGTTGCACGCTAAGGAACCAACAGTGTAGAATCAAGCAGGGGAATTGACCCACGCAGCAACCACACACCAAAATCAAACAATCCAGAAACCAAGGCCATTGAAGTAATTGGAACCATACAGCAAGAACACTTTACAGCCCTATCCTATACAAAATAAGCCATATGTATCAATGCCACTGGATTCAACTACATATTACACAATCAATTCACATGAATACTGCTCAAATAGTCAAATCCCACAAAACCCATTACGCTAAAACATATCTGACACTAACGGATAAATTAACCAAAAAATGAAGAGGAGTAACAATTAGGATCAAAAGCTGGGATTCTCAAAATCGAGAGAAAACGAAAGCTGAGACCTTTGTTTCAGAGGGTTTCTTCATGCAGTATCGAATCTCTATATTGACCAAATGGTGAGAAAAAATAAGGGACTATGAATTATGAAATTTATATATTGACCAAATAATATTATGAAATATTCTCAGTCACACTTACCATGCGATAAATTTTTAATAATTGTCATTTAAATGATTGATAAACGAAACCACTTAAATTGGATTATATTAAATGTGATTGAGGATAATAAAATTTAAAATAACGTATAACGTCACGCTTTATTCTGGAGATGAGATCAGGATAATCTTCCCATTTATGTGTTGACAGGTGCCCTCGTCATTGGGTCCTCTAGATGGTGTCCATTCCAAAACAGGAGTTCGTTCCTGCATTCTCACGAACTCTTGGATCAGACTACAGGTATAACTATTCTTTTTTAGTATTTTTAAGCAAGCAAATATATCATTATAAGGAAAATAAGATAAACTCATTACAACAACCACAACAACTACAGTAAGAAACTGGAAATCAGACTTTGGGACAAAAAACTTGATCTCCACTCATATCCTGCAAAGATGGCGCTATCTTAAATGACGGGGTTTTACAGTTCGCATAGTTGTGCGAACTATGAAGCCACAATTGGAGGCGGTGGAAGCTAAAAGTGTACTGCAGTTTGTTGTTTTGAGATATTTTTTGAAGAGACCCGTATTTCTTTCCTCAAGATCATCTGTTAGAGAAAGTGGAAATATAGTAGGAAGACTGACATCAAATGGGCTGGATTGCGGCGGGCCAAGTTTCTTCACATGCGCCTATGATTGTGAGATAGGGTGGGACAGATCTGGAAGATCTTGAGGTGGAGAATCTACTGGTGCGGCATGTGTAGCCAACATATGCATTATGGTGCGGGACGGCCACAAGCGGAACAAGTAGCATGTGAGTGTCACACGCCAAGATTTTTGCCGTGGTTCCACTTTGTCCCTGTAGATCAGCGGATGCGGAGTTGCGTGGTGGTACGGGTGTCGATAATTGGTCGTCGGAGTTCAGTAGATGTAACAAAAATCGAGCTGGTGGAAATGAGAGAACAAATACTAGCATAAAAACTTATACACAGACTGGTATTAGAAAAGGAATGGAGAGGTCTTCTCTGGTGAAAACACTCGAAAATGATGAATAGATTTTTTAGAAAGAAGAGGGGAGTTTCTCTTTCTAGAGAAGAAACGGAAAGGATAGATATCACAGGTATAACTATTCAATCCAATAGAAACAATACATTGTCATATTAATTATGCTTAATTAGAACTTACAAATTCATTCGAATTCTTCCTTCTCTGATTACAATGCTGCGTGCTTCTGCCTCTACTTGAACCTGATCAACATAAATAATCACAGCTTAATTAGTGTATTCAAAATATAATGAAATTGAAAGATTAATGTGAAAACATATCATGTTCTCGAAACTAAAATAAATAGAGATTTACATATTTTCGGCCCAAAAGTCTGTTGCATTTGGTACAAATGACATCCGCCACTGTTATATTCCTATGAACTCTCCGATAATGTATTGGATCGTCAATCAGTACGTTCACACTACATATCAAACATGCATTTCATAATCTTTAATTTCAAGATACAAAGAGTAAATATAATTGTAGCAGTACTGGATGAAGTTTGAAGAATATCTTACGCTTTATCGAAGGTGCCGGTGGCGAAAGTCTGCAAAATGCATTTCCAACAATAAAAGTAACACAGAAACATAAATGTCATCTTCAATATATAATTAATGGCCAAAAGTAACATAATATTTTGAGCAAATGATTAAAAAAATTCATTTATCATTTGATGTCAAGTAGATCGATGATGAAAATATATTTATTAAAATATTACAAATACTATTTTCTCTGATCTTAATATTCAATAGTTTAAGAACAAACTCATGTATTTTGTAGTTCTTTTTGGGTTTTTTTTTTCCCCTTCTCTATATTGGCACTTATCATTTCTCATTGATAAGTACCAATTAATGGCAGTACACGTAGCTCAAGTCTCCAAGAACCCATATATGCAGTGGCGCTGCATGTCCAAGACTCCTAGTTCGTGATCATCTTGAATGCATATATTATAAACCAAAAGGCAGGTTGCAAGAACAATCAAATTCAACGCAAATAATCCAACAAATGGTTCAAGACTTCATGAAAGTCCGATTTCCAAAGAACTTTTTCCTATGTATATAACCCTAATATCCAAGAAAACCCCTGAAGAATTGAGAGGGAGAGAGAGAGAGAGAGAGAGTTGTTACCTTTAAAACTAGGTATTTTTTTAAACGCAATGTGGGTATGGCATAAACGCACAAGTAGAACTTCTCATCAGGAGTTTGGTCGTATTCAATAAGAAAGAGCCTTCCCATTTCGAACCTAATGAGTTGCTCAGAGCTCTGAAACTTCAAGTGTTCTGAAAAGTACTTAACGAAAATGTTGAAGCTGCAAACAGAAATGGGAAAAAACAAGAAAATTAAGGAAAAGAAATTCATACTTGTACGCTGAAAACGTTGAAGCCAGAAATACAGAGGAAAAAAAGAACTCAAGATTTTGGTTGAGAACTATATATACCAACCTATATTATTCAGAAGTGGTCTAGCACGTTCATGTAGAATTGCTCTTTCAAGAACAGAGCTGATCAGAGATTATTTTCGAGAAAACATGGTGAAGAATTAAAATATTGAATGAGTACATGATCCATTCCAGAATCCTGTGTAGAATTACGAAGAACAAAAAGAAACAAAATTTGGCAATCTGGTGGCATTTCCGTGAGAGTATTTGTCTCACAAATTGGCGATGGATAAAGAGAATTAGTGAATGAAATTGTGTACTAATGACCCATATTTATAGGCCATCATGGACCGTTGGCAAATGACACAACTATTGGTAACTCAATGGTTGGTAAATGACACAACCTTAAGAAGTGACACAACATTTTGACTAAATCAAAAGTTTGAGTCTTTTAACACTTATTAGTCACACAACTTTTGACTAAATTAAAAGGTTGTGTCTCTTGACACTTTCTTAACCATCACTCCCATGAGAACGATCACCATGGAGAGGTTGTCATTTCAAAGGGTACATCGTTTGGTGATCACACCCCTTAGACTTACATTTCCCACTTGATCACACAAAACGATTATGATCCAGTTGAATATTTTACCTTGTACCAATATGAGCTTTCCACTACTGAACTCTCATCTGCATACTCTTGCAGATCGGCGTCAGAGTATGACAAGCCTCTAAATGCACACGTATTTTTCATTACCTTATCTAACCGCACCCTTTACCATTTGTGTTCCCACTGATCACATATTAGGGGTGACTTCATTTCATTAAAACAAAAATTAGTGAACGACATCAATTCTTCGTGATTGGATCAATAATCAATATCTCTGTCATAATTGACGATTTCAGCAGCCTAATACATAGCACATGTATTGACCTGCACTGAATTTTCGTTAAGTACTTCCTCTAGAGGCTATTCCTGAGGTTTTCCCTAATCACCTAATTAGCGACTTTGCAAATGATTAACCGTTTATTGGGTAATCAATTTACATTTCATTAAAACTTTAGTGAATGACATTGAATTTTTATTAAGTACTTCCTCTCCTGAGTCTTTCCTTAATCACCTTATCAGTGACTTTACCATGATCAACCTTTTACTTAGTTAATTAACATGCACTGAAATTTTATCAAGTACTCACCTTAAGGCCATTACTGAGGTCTTTCTTGATCACCTTATCATGACTTTACAAATGACCAAAATTTTCATTTGGGTATTACCATAACTCCAATTTACTAGGCGTCCTCTAAATTTCCTGAGTTATGCATGTCAACCATGAGATTGCTTCACCTAGGTTTCTCTTAATCCCATTCTAGTCACATGTTCTTTGAATTTCTCCAGAAATAAACCTTTAGTCATCGGATATGCTACCATCTCGGTCGAAGAAATAAAATTAACCTTAATCTCAACTCTTTCCACTATATCTAAAAATATAGTGATAATGCATATCAATGTGTTTTTCCTTAGAACTTTGTGTTCCACTTTTTATCAATGAGATGACATACTGATTATCACAAAACACATTGATTGGTTCTGTGGATGTACCCAAATTTAAGTTTTTAATAAAGCGTTTTATCCACACCGCATTACTCATTATAGTACTACAAACAATATATTCTACTTTCATAGTAGACTTAGCAACATAGTCTTGTTTCTTACTTAACCAAGAAACTATTGTTCCACCAAATAGAAATATATATTCAGTTGTAGATTTTGTATCATCTACATCACTTCCAAAATCAGTATCACTATAGCCAATTAACTCTAGATTTCTATTCTCAAAGCACAATTTTAAATTTTTGGTATCTTATAAATATCTTAATATACACTTCACTGCTTGCCAATGTTCCTTACTTGGATTGGATTGATATCTGCTTATCAATCTTACTGCATGACAAATATATGGTTTGATACTTGTCATTGCATACATGAGACTTCCTCTAGCTTGAGCATAGGAAACTTTAAGCATTTCGCTTATTTTCTTCTCATCTTTTGGGCACATACTTTTATTTAAAATATGACCTTTGCAAACAGGCATATTTAAAAATTTACAATCTTCCATACCAAATATTTTAAGCATTTTTTCTAGATATTTTTCTTGATCTAAATACAATAGATTTGAATTTCTATCTTTAGAAATTCTTCACCCATGTCTTTCATTTCAAATTTAGATTTCAAGAAGTCTTTTGTTTCATTTATCATATCTAAACAATTATCTGCCAGTAATATATCATCAACATACAATGATAATAATGTTAATTTATTATCATTTTTTATATATATACATAATAATCTAGTGGACTCATTTCATATCTCATTTCTAAAATGGCTTGGTGAAACTTCAAGTACCACTGTGTTTGAAGATTGCTTGAGTCCATACAGTGATTTCCTCAACTCGTAGACTTTCTCTTTATGTCCTTTAATTTGAAATCATTCTGGTTGAATCATAAAGATATCCTCTTTTAATTCACCATTGAGAAAAACAATTTTTACATCTAACTAATATAATTCCAAATTCATTCTGGCAACAATAAAAATGATGATCCTTACGGATGTGAACTTCGCCACAGGCGAATACATATCCACAAAGTCTACACTTGATTGTTGAGTATATCCCTTGGCCACTAACCTTGCTTTTGTACCTTTCCAAACTACCATCAACTTTAAATTTTCTTCTAGAGAACCCATTTACAACTAATAGTTATAAATCTTTTGGAAGATCTGTTAACTCTCAAATATTATTTTTGTTTATTAATTCTATTTCATCTTTCATGGTCTCAAGTCATTTATTTGAATCAATACTATTGATCACCTTAGAAAAATTTTCAGGATCATTTTCTAAATTTTTCAAACCGGTATTTAGTGCATAATGATCTTGAAATAATATTGATGATCGTCTAGTTCTTTTACTCCAACTATCTCCAACATCAATACCTGAAGATTGATTTTCATCTGACTTTCTTTTATTTTTATTATTCTATATTTGAATAATATCAGAAATTTTCACTGTTAGACTCTGTGGAGATATGTTGATTCTCTAAATCATTTAATAAATCTATATGATCAACATGAGTAATAATTCATATTTTCAAAGAAAACGGCATCCCTACTTTCTATTAATCCCCTTTCATAATCATAAAATTTGTAACCACTTCCGTTTTCTACATACCCAATAAACCTACATTCCCAGGCTTTACTTTTTAATTTATCCCTTAATGGCTTTGGGATAAGCACTTGTATCTTACAATCCCACACTTTGAGCTTGCTTAAGTCTGGTTTATGTCCCGTCCATAACTCGTAAGATGTAAGAGGTTTTGCTTTACTTTCAACTCTATTTAATATATACAACAGTCAATAATACTTCACCCCAAAAATATGTTGGTAGATTAGCATATGCCATCATCAATCGCACCATATCCAATAAAGTTATATTTCTCCTTTCTACAATGTCATTCTGTTGAGATTTATACGATGTAGTATAAATTTGTCTTATACTATTCAATTTGCAAAAATTATCCAAAACTTCAAATTCCTATCCTCTATCACTATTCAAACTTTTAATGGGCCTACCCAATTGGGTTTCTACTTCTAATATAAATTTTTTAAATTTCTCAATTTCCTCAGATCTATATTTGAGTAAATAGATATGCCCATATCTTGAATAGTCATCAGTGAAAATAATAAAGTACTCCATTCCTTAATGGGTTTTAGTTTCAAAAGGTTCACAAACATCAAAATATATAATTTATAGTAAATCTGTAGATTTCCAACTTTTTAAAAAATTTTGAGAAAGATTTACTACTCATTTTTCCTTTGATACATGGTTTATATATATCAAAATTATATGTATTTATTTGTAGTATTAATCCACTTTTACACATTATGATCATTTTATTTTTATTTATATGGCATAATCTTAAATGCCATAAATATGCACAATCTGTAGACATATTCAAATAATCAGAAATAGGTATTTTATTAATATCAACATTCAATACATACATATCGTGATTTTTTACGCATTTCACTGACACATTACCCTTACTTATTACAACGGTTCCAGACTTAAACTCAATTGTGTAGTCTTTCTGATCTAGTACAGATACTGACACTAAATTCCTACGCATACTAGGTACATATAATACATCACTAAGTAAAATAACAGAACCATTCACTTTAAATTTACATGTACCTTGCCCTAAGACATCGCATTATGTGTTATTGCCTATATACACTATGTGCTCTCTTATTTGTTTATCTTCAAGTTTGACAAGTATATCTTTGTTCCTGCATATATGTCTTGTTGCTGCAGGGTTAACCCACCATGAATCTGACACTGGTTCCACTAACATTACTGTTGAGACTATCATCACAATTTCCTTGCTTTCTTGTGCTTTTCCATTATTAGGATATTGTGATTTGTAATACCCATTCTTTCCACACTTAAAACAATTTCCAATAAATGGTTTATTTTGTTTCTTTTTCAACAGTTTCTTTTTTTTTTAAATTATTTTGGCTTCATCTTGTTCTGTGTAAAACGCTTGTCTTAAGCCATCAATAAATTAGATGATTCACTATCTTTATTTATTCTCTTTATTCATTCTCCTTCAACTACTAAAAGTACTGAAAGCGATGTCATTATTATTTCATTTTTACAGTGTGTTAAAGAAGTAACAATATGATCCCAATATAAAGGAAGACTATTTAATATGGTTGTAACTTGCACTTAATCAGCAAGAGGATGACCAGCATCAAGTAATTCTTTTGAAATTAACTCCATTTGAAGTATATGATCGCTAATGTCATCATTCTCTTTCATACAAGTTCGGTTATACTTATTCAATAATAACTGTATATACGTATCCAATCTTAAATCATATTTTGCCTCAACTGCATCCAAAATTTCTTTAACAGTTTTATAATTTTCAAATATAGGAATAATGTGATCATTCATACAATACAAAATTAAAACTTTTGTCCATGCATTGTGTTCTTCCCATTTATCTTCACTTGAAATAGTACTTCCACTTTCATTTGTGCCATTTTCTACAATTTATGATGGCTTTGGTGTCGTTAATGTATATCAAGTTTTTTTATGGGTTAGAAGAAAAGTTATATGCCTTTTCCAGGCCCGAAAATTTCTTCCATATAGTTTTTCTATCTCCGAGGGATCAATACTTTTCTTTGGTGTCATGAATAATAAACCTTAAAAATTATCAATAAGAAGAATGTAGAAATAATAAATGTGTACTATTTAAATAAAATAGTTCAATTGTTAAAAATTAAAATTATTACGAATTTAATAATAATAATAACCCTTGGATTTAATTCAAGGTGGCAACCTTGAAATTATCATATTATATTTTAAATAAGGAGAATAATGAAAGTGACGCTTGATAGAGAATATCCACGACTTTTCCTTGATGTTTCACATTTTTCAAAGAATTTATGGTGACAATTTTGACCAACATGTGCTTTGAATTGTTTTGGCACAATTTGGAGCATAATGGCTTTGAATAGACCACATCGGCTTGAAATGATCTCGAACGGCCTGAAAAA